>NW_004624830.1:4521622-4539884 GCF_000247695.1 Heterocephalus glaber | reverse complement strand
AAATGGAGTACTACTCAGCCATAAAGAATGAGAAACTAGAGACATTTATAGCTAAATGGATGCACATGAGGCCATACTCTTAAGTGAAATAAATAGGACGCACGTGTAAATACCAAATAGTTTCTCTGGTGTGAGAAACTGAAAGTGTAAATAATGATTAAAATGAATAATTGATAATGTGAAATAGGAAGAAAAATCCAAAGGGGTAGGGGAAGTGGGAGGGGTAGGGGAAAGAAAAGAAGGGAACAGAAAAATTATGTGAAAAGGAAAAAATGGAAACAAAGTCTTTGTAAATAGGGAAGGGTGGAGGGGGTTAAAGGAGGACAGGAAATGGGGAAAAAATAAGAACCAACGCATATCATGTAAAGGTACAAGTGCCCAATGATAAATGTAAATGTATGGTATACCTAAAATGTAACAATAAAAGAATTTAAGGAAAAAAGAATTATAAAAATTAAATATTGTATTTTAATTTACGCATTTTCCAATTAACCTCCTTCTTTATGAAGATCTAATTCTGTGAATTACAGTAGTCCCTTCTTATTCACGGTAGTTACTTTCTAAGACCTCTCATGGATGCTAGGAACCACATGTAGTACTAAGCCTTATGTAATTTTTTCCTATGTGTTTATGTCTATGATAAAATTTAGTTTCTAAATTAATCACAGTAAGAGATTAATAGACTAATAACAAAACAATTTCATGGATAGATTTGTTCTTATTGTAATCTTAGCAAATGCAACATAGTTTTTTTCTTTCCTTATTGATTTTCATCTTTTCACTTAAAGCACTTTATGTCCTTTTTACTGACTTATTTGAATTGCACATTGGGACCATTATTAATAAAAATGAGGGTTACCTGAACAAAAGCATTGTGATATTGCAACAGTCAATCTGATATCGGGGGACAGGTACAAAGTAGAGAACAGGCAGGTGGCATATACAGGGTGGATACACTGCACATGGGGCAGGGACAGAGTGAGTTGTTGTGAGATTTTATAACTCAGAGTAGTGTGATATTTACAATACAAGACTAGTTTACTTCTGGAATTTTTAGTGTTGCAATTTGGATTTCTCTAATGGCCACAGATGTTGCACATTTTTTTATGTTTATCATCCATTGTTTTTAATCGGGAAAACTGTCTATTCATTTCAATTGCCTATGTTTTTGCATTTGCTCTTTTATTTTGGGGGCCTAATTTTTTAAGTTCTTTATATATTCTAGATATTAGTCTTCTGTCCAAGGAGTAGGTGCCAATATTTTCTTCTGTCATTTGCGTCTTCCCACTATTATTTTCTTTGCTCTGCTGAAACTTTTTAATTTGAAATGATCACATTTGTTGATTCTGGTGTTTTTTTTTAAATTGTGCAGTTGGGGACCTATTGAGGAACTCCTTACCTACATCTATGTCTTTAACACTTTTACCTTCCATTAGATTGTTTCTGTTTTCATGTTTAGGTCTTTTATTTATCATGATTTTAATTTAGTACATGGTTAGAGATATGGGTCTAGCTTTGCTCTTCTGCATGTATATTAGCCAGTTTTCCCAGCACCATTTGATAAAGAGGCTATCTTTTCTTCAATATATATTTTTGGTCTATATATCAACGATCAGATATCTGAATTTCCTGGAGGTTTTCTGCATCCTTTATTTTGTTCCATTGATCCATCTGTAAAGTTTTTGGGCCAATATCATGCTCTTTTTATCACTGTGGCTTTGTTATTTAACTTGAAATTTGGGATTGTGATGCATCCTGCTTTGCTCTTCTTGTCCAAACTTGCTTTTGCTATTCTTGATCTCTTCTGTTTCCATATGTATTTTTGGATTTTTTTCTAGTTCTCTGAGAAATTCTCTTGATACTTTGATTACAATTGCATTAAATCTATACATCAATTTTGGTTCCATGGTCATTTAAAACATATTGGCTCAGCCTATTCAGGACAGGAAATATATTTCCATTTTCTGATATCCTCTGCAATCTTCTTTATCAGCATAGTGGTCTTTCAGGGTGTATGATCTTTTTTTTCCCAATATATCAGTAATTTAATTAAGTTCTTAGTAAGAAATTCAGGACACCAATTTGTGAGGGTACATTCCATTTGCCAGAGCAAAAAGGCATCGAATGTAGCCCCAGAGCTGAGAAACAGCTTTGATTTTTGGTAAAATCTGTGAGTCCACCACTCTCTGATCAACCCTTGTGCTGCTCTGAAATCTGGTAACTCTTTCTCTGTGTCGAAGATCTCACCCTCCTGGTGCCTTGGCTTTTGCAGCTGCTTCTTCTTGAAGTAAGCATCAGTGAGGGATTGGGGATTTTCATGTTGCTGATATCAATTTTGGTGGAGGTGGCAATGACAAACTTCTGGTGTGTTCTACGCAGAGGAACTCTATTAGGGTTAAGAGGCCCAGTCACAAGTAGGAAGCCACTGGCCAGCTGCTTCAGGAAAACCACTCTCTTGCCTCGGTGGCACCCAGTGAGGATGATCAAGACAGTCCCAGGAGTGACACTAGCTCAGTTTTCTCACATGCTGACTGAAGGATTGTTTTGCTATGGCTCAACAGCTTCTGTGACACATCTTCAGTAGGGTAGTACCTAGGAATTTTGTGAAGCTTAACCACCTGGGTACCACCATTCTGGTCACCATCAACTGGTTTTGTGACAGTAGCAAGAACCTTTTCCTTTTCCTTTTCAACCTTGGGTTTAGCAGCTGATTACTTCCTCTTGTACAAAGCCTTTCTGGAATACATAGCACATTAGGAGTATCTACCAATTCCTTCTAACCAGGACAGGGTTTCGGCTGCAGTGGGGCTGCCGCTTCTTGGATTTTTTAGCCTTCTTCACATTCTTTTTAACCGTGCCAGTGGCATCAGCCTTCTTGGCTTCAGGTTTCTACTGGGCTTCTCAGCTTTTTCGCTTGGAAAGAGCATGTATGATCTTCTTGATGACCCTCTGTATTCTATTTGCCAGTGTCTTGTTGAGGATTTTTGCATCTATGTTCATTAGGGAGATTGGCCTGTAGTTCTCTTTTTTGGTTGGGTCTTTCCCTGGTTTTGGAATAAAAGTAACAGTTGTTTCCAGGAACGAATTTGGAAATATTGCTTTCCTTTCAATTTCATTGAAGAGTTTAAAGAGTAGTGGCAGTAGTTCTTCTCTAAATGTCTTGTAGAATTCAGCAGTGAAGTCATCAGGACCTGGGGTTTTCTTTGTTGGGAAATTTTTAATTATGTTTTCAATTTCACTGATTGTAACGGGGGTGTTTAGAATTTTTATATCTTCTTCATTTAACGTTGGTAATTCATATGTATCTAGGAATCTCTGCATTTCTTCTGTGTTTTCCATTTTATTAGAGTACAGGTTCTTGAAGTAGGTATTGATGACCCTCTGGATTTCTGCTGGATCTTTTGTGACTTCCCCTTTTTCGTTCTTAATTGCATGGACTTGAGCCTTTTCTTTCCTTTTTTTTGATAAGGTTGGCTAAAGGTTTACCAATTTTATTTTTCCTTCCAAAACTCTTTGATTTGTTGATTTTTTTGTATCATTCTCTTAGTCTCCATTGCATTGATTTCTGCTCTGATCTTTATAATTTCCTCTCTTGTAAGAGCTTTGGGTTTGTCATGCTCTTCTTTTTCTAGGAGCTTGAGGTTCAGCATTAGGTTGTTTATTTGAACTTGCTCTGTTTTCCAAGTGTTGGCATTCACAGCTATGAATTTCTCTCTTAGAAATGCTTTCATTGTGTCCCATAAATTCCTGTATGTTGTACAGTCATTATCATTAAATTGTAAAAATTGTCTAATTTTTCTTTAATTTCCTCTGTGATCCATTGGTTGTTCAAGAGGGTGTTATTCAGTTTCCATGTGTTTGTGCAGTTCTTGCAGTTTCTTATGCTATTGATCTCCAATTTAATTGCACAATGGTCTGATAATATATGCAGGATAACTTCAATTCCTTTCCATTTACTTAATCATGTTTTATGAACTAGTGTGTCATTTATTTTGGAGAATGACCCATGTGCAGCTGAAAAGAAAGTATATTCTGATTTTGTGGGGTGGAACACTCTGTAGACATCTATTAAGTCCATTTGTTTAAAAGCTTGGTTCAGTTCTAGTATTTCGTTGTTGATTTTTTGTCTAGATGATCTGTCTATTTGTGATAGTGGAGTATTGAGGTCCCCCACTACAATTGTATTAGTGCTTACTTGGGTTTTCATGTCCCTTAATAGTTGTTTTGTATAGTCAGGGGCATTAGTATCTGGTGCATATATATTTATGATTGTCATTTCTTCCTCTTGGATTGTTCCCTTTACAAGGGTGTAGTGACCTTCTTTGTCTCTTAATTAGCTTTGGTTTGAAATTTGCTTTGTCTGCAAATAAGATAATTACCCCTACTTTTTTCTGGGTTCCTGTCACATGGGGAACTGTTTTTCCATCCTTTTAGGTCTATGAGTTTCTTTTTGAACTAGGTACTTTTCTTGTATACGGCATATTGTTGGATTTTGCTTCTTAATACATTCTGCCACTGTGTTTCTTTTGATTGGTGAATTGAGGCCATTAACATTGATGGTTATAACTGATATATGTTGACTTATCACTGTCATGTTATTTTTCTGTTGTTGGTTCTTTTTTAAATTTTCCCCCTCTCCCTTTAATTTCTTGCCTTGCCTGATGAAATATTTTGGATTTGCTCTGTTGGGCCTCATGGAGTTGTGACGTAAATTGTCTTTTTTCTAGGATATTGTTTAGAATTGTTTGGAGTGCTGGTTTTGTATTCATGAAGTTTCTCAGGTGTTCTTTGTCATGGAAGTATTTTATTTCCCCATCAATTTTAAAAGATAGTTTTGCAGGATACATTAGTCTAGGTTGGAAGTTGTTTTCTTTTAGGGCTTGAAATACCTCACTTCAGGCTCTCCTTGACTTGAGGATTTGTGTTGAAAAGTCTGCTGTGGTTCTGCTGGGCTTTCTTTTGTATGTGATTTTTTTAAATAGGATTTTGTTCTTCTGTTGAGTTTCTGGGATTTTGATTATTATATGTCTAAGCGTAGATTGTTTTTAACATGGCTAGTTGGAGTTCTATATGCCTCACTTATCTGTATGTCAAATTCTCTTGCTCTGTTTGAGAAGCTTTCTGTCCTTAATTCTGTGAAAAGTTTTTTTATGTCACTTGTCCCTTCTCCTGCTTTTTCATGGATGCCTGTCCGTCTTATATTATTCTTCTTTGCATCATCTAGGAATTGTTGGATTAATTTCTCAGGGTCCTTTGCTACTTTTAAGAGATCTCTCTTTTCATGTTCACTGACCACCATCCTGTTTTTGATATCTGATATTCTGTCTTCAGATTGGCTCAGCCTGCTCCATATCCTTTCAATAGAGTTTTTAATCTCTTGGATATGTGTTTGCATATGGTTCATGGATTTCATTTCTTTCCTATGTTGGGTATTCATGGTTTCCATTTCTTTCCTATGCTGGGCATTCATGGCTTCCCTCATGGTCCTGAACTCATCTATTTTTTATGTTTCTGTTCTAGAGCCTCTAATCATGTCTTTCATTCTGCTCACCATCTCTGTAGTTATCTGGGAAATTATTTCTGTTTTGAATTTTTCTAGAGCCTCATTCATCTGTTTTGTTACTTCCTGTGCTATCAGTTCAGGGTGTCCAGGTGGTTGAACATCAGTTTTCCACCTCGTTTCCTCCAGAATTTGCCTTTGGTGAGCTGGAAGTCAGGGTTTGTGCCTTGCTTAAATGTCTTCTCATTTCTATTTTTGTTGTTGGTACTGTTTTTGGTTCAATTCCTGGGTTGATACTTCTATATTGCTTATTGTAAGTATCTTGCTTGCTTGTATTTAGAGCCCTATGGAATGATTGCTTCTCAGAGGCTTCTTCCAGATGTAGCTGATCTTTAGGTTTTGAGTCTCTAATGACTCTGGAGCAATCTCATTTTCATTATACCAGGAAAGACAACTGATTAGATCAACTACAACACCTTAGCCACAGTGATACAATCAGCAACAATAGTATCAAGCATATCTTAGAAAATGACAATTTGTGGTAGTTATTAATGTATCCCCTTTAACTGTGTGAATTATATCAAAATCGAGGACTAGGACAAAATATGTTTATGGTGAATAAACTCTTCAATATAGCAACTTTACCCTTCAGGATGGGGACTTAGAAGGATTAAGGCCCTCTTTTTGTGTTGTGCACTTCTGCTTTATGTTCTGGAGCTCAGGACAATGGCCTTTATGATCCCCTGAGCCTCTGTGGTTTGGATCCAGGTACAGGCACAGCCAGGAGGCCAGAGGCTGGGGGCGGGGGCTGGGGTGATGCTGCAGGTGCCCATGTGGCTCCACTCCTCACCTGTCTACTCATGGCTGGGAGGCCCGGATGGAGGTGGGGCAGTGCTTTCTTTCTTCGTTTCACTTTGCTGTATATGAATGCTATTGACTTTTTCTGTGTTGATTTTCTAAACTGCTTCCTTGCTGAATTTGTTCACTAGTTTCTATGGAGAAATTTTTGGGCATGTTCTCTGTAAAGAATCATGTTGTGTGTGAATAAAGACAGCCTCACCTTTCTTTTCTATATGTATTGCTTTTATTTCTAGCTTTTGCCTGATTGCTCTGGCTAAAGTTTTGACTTATATATTAGACAGGAGTGGTGGTAATGAACATCAATACTCATGTTGTTTCTAATTTTAGAGGAAAGCTTTTAAATTAAAAAGGGGAAAATTATCCCCCATTTAATATGATGGTGAGTATTATCTTTCTTAATATTGTCTGGGCATCTTGCCACTCTGTTTTCCATCGTGCTAGTAACAGCTAATTAAATTATGGCTTATTAATTTAATATTATGAACAATATCTCTAACAGCTTTTTCCATCTGATTTTTATTGATCATGTCAGTGTATAATCATTCTGATTATTTTTTTCCCATAAACAACATTAATTATAGCTACTGGCATTTAAATGGCTATAAAATAATTGCCCTCACCCAGTCTTTGAAAAAGATAGTTTCAAGTAAGTAAAAGGAACTGTAAATTGACTTTAATTTATTTTGTACTTTCATTTGAAATTGAACTTCTTAAAAAGTTACATGCCTAACATCAGTCTATGAAATGTGTAGGCATATTTCAAATTCAAAAACCAGATTGAAGATACTTGGAAAGGTATATTTTGGCTAGGATGAAATATTAATTAGTGGTGATTTTGTGTCACAACAGATTCTTGATCTTTTTGGTGAACATGTAATATAATGAGTCAGTTTTAACAATTGAATATTTTAGTAGTAAATACTAATTTTTTTTAAAAAAATTGGACTCTGAGTGAGCCACTATTTGAGTTTTACTTTCAAAGAGAAAGTTCATGATGATCTAATAGAAAAAAATGTAGATTTGTATACAACCTCTCAGTGTGGGTGTATACCTTGACACATGAGCCAGTGAGACTGACCCAGGGATACAGTCTTGATACATTGTTAATGCAGAGAGAACTGAGGGACACAATGGATTCTGATGGTTACAAACAGCCTGCACATGAGATTTCATCATTCTGAAAAGGTCTGACCAATCACATACACTGAACTAAATAGTAAAGAAAAATTATAAACCATTTTAGAAGAATCTATAATCTGATTGATCAAAATTGAGTTTAAAAAGACTACAAAATTAGGGTTGGGGATTTAGCTCAGTGGCTCCACAGCCTACCTCAAAAGCACAAGGACCCAAGTTTGATCTTTGGAACCCTCCCCCCCCAAAGACTACAAAATTATCTAAACAAAAGGCTGTGGTTCCCACAGACAATTCTCCTTGAAGGAGAGTGACAATACCTTCCAGGAGGAATGAAATCTCCCGATGCCTTCATAACATATACAGCTCTGTCTCCTCAGGCTACAGCTTCTGATGAAAGCACTCAGAAACCCAGGGGTGTTAACCTCAATCTGCTAAGAATTAAAGCGAAAAACTAAGTTAAGAATCATAGATGCAAAAGAAGATTGTGTCACATATCCAAGTACTAATAGGAAAACCTCTTAAACAGGAGTCTTATGCTTTCAAAAATAAAGGTAAGATACATTTTAAGACTAACAAAAATGGAAACAAAGCATCCCCTGCATGTCTGAATCCCAGGTCATGCTGAAGGAAATTCCGTTCTCCAGGTAGGAGTATGGGAAGTACTATCATGCCAGGCACTCTGGAGGACTAGTTTTGATGTTTCCTATAAATTTAAATCATCTAAACGTTTGGTACAGTTGGGATCTGGAGTGTCCCCCAAGGCCCGTGTATTGAAGTCTTGTCTCTCAGCTTGGCACTGGTGGGGCTGTGGACACATTAGATGTGAGGCTTAATGGGGCTCAGATCCTGGGAGCAAGCCCTTGAAGGGGACTGAGGACCCCAGGCTCTTCTCCCCTTTTTGTTGCCCCCTTCCCACGACTTGTTGCCTCAGAGGCCCAAAAGCAGCTGCACCCATTGCTCATGGAAAGCCTCCAAAATTAGGAACCAAAATAGGCCTTTCCACCTTCTAAGTTTCTATATACTCAACTATCTGCTGTAGTAGTAGAAAGCTGATGAGCACAGTGCTCACAGCTCAGTAACTTTAGTCTGCACAGCGCAGACTCCAGCACCCACAGCCTTTGCTGGGCTGGGATGGATTCCCTGAAGGATGCATGGTCGCTGAAGTTAGCCTGGGACGTCCGTCCTGAACACACCTAGGGTTAAGCCCAGGCTTTTCTGGCTTTCTGTCCTCCTGGTTTCCTGTGCACAACTCAGCTTGCCCAAACCCCTGTCAGGGCGCTTCATTTTTATTTTTTGCCATAAACAGAGCAGTGAGTTTCCCAAATTATACTGACCTAGGCCCAAGTTGAAGCCAAGCCACCAGAAGAGAAAAACAAATATATGAAACTGGAAAAGAAAATTCATTCCTTTTCACAAGTCACCTGCTTTATTTTTCAGATTCTTCAGAGAGTTTAATGAGCATTTTAGAGAAATTACTTACACATTAGAAAAAATATTGAGCCAAATTTAACTTTAATAAGCAGGAAACTTGTTTTCAGGCGATTACTCTGCTGTCTATTTGGCAAACTCTTCCTATCTAGTTTAAATTTCTGCTAAGCTTTTATTTTCAGGAGTAATCAATGTTTTCTCAACTCTTTAATTATAATTTTTACAGTAATTTTTCTCAGAAATTGTCTAGCTTTTGTTTTTGTGTTCATATTTTAATTTTGTTCAATAATCTCTGGTTCTTCTAATGTTTCAGATTTTCACTTTTCTCCTCCCCCTGGCTGTCATTTCAGTTATTCTCAGGGACTGTCCCTCCTTTGTCCCTGGGTCAGTAGCAGGGTCAGTAGCACTGACCGTTCCAAGACCTATTGGTGGAGGATTTGCTTAACCACCTCCGCTGTGCTCCCAAAGGTGTTTCAGCCCTGAACTGCTTTAAAACCATGTTATGGCTTGAGTCTCATTGGACCCTCTGGAGCATAGACACACAGGCTGTAAATGTGCAGGGCCCTGGCTCAGTCCTGCTTCCTGCTCCTGCATGAGTGCATCAGTGTGGATTTCTCCCTCATCTTGTAATGAGCTGAATTCCCAGCTCCGAGTTTTTATTTATGTCCCTTTTATCTTGGGAGGTCATCAGAACCAGAGTCCAAATTTAATGAGATTTGCAAATGCCTCTTAGAAAGAAAGGAAGGGGGTGAACTTTAATATTCAGTTGGGTTCCATTTCCTCTTCAATTTTGTCCATCTATTTTAACCTCAGTATATAGTTCAGTCTTTTCATGCCAAAAATTTTAATAGTTTATCCAGAGTATTTAATTTTTTCATTATTAAAATTAGTCTTACCAATCTAGACAACCATTAACAGATACTTGAAACCTATAGTTTTCAGCACAGGACTTTTCTTTTTTGTGGTACTATGTGTCAAACCCAAGAACCCAAGGTACTGTTCTTGGTTTATTTCCTGGGTTGATACTTTGAAGTTACTTGTTCTAAGTATCTTTGTTGATGTATTTAGAACCCTTATTGAATGATTGCTTCTCAGAGGTGTCTTCTAGATATAGCTGGTCTTTAGGTTTTGAGTCTCTAATGGCTCTGAGGCTATCTCATTTTTATTATCCCAAGAAGGACAACTGATTAGATCAATCACAATACCTTAGCCCAAGTGATACAATCACCAACACAATAGCATCAAGTACCTCTTAGAAAATGACAATTTGTGGTAGCTATTAGTCTATCACCTTTAACTGTGTGAATTAAATCAAGATCAAGGACTAACCCAACATGTTATAGTGAATAAACTCTTCAATATAGCAACTTTACCCTTTGCAATGGGGAGTTAGAAGGAGTTGGGCAGGGAGGAATAGATAGGTATTAGGATAGAGGAAGGTTAGCAGTGAGGCCAGAGAACACAGGCGAGAGAAGGAAAGAGAAGAAAAGAAAAATAAAGAAGAAATATGAATTAGAGCCAGAACTGGAACACAAAGGGAGATGAAGAACAATGTGGGACAGGAAGGGAGTGAGGGAGAGAGAGAGACAGAAAGAAAAGAGAAAAAGATAAAAGAGAAAAATAAAAATTTTAAAAGAGCAGAAAAAGAAGAAAAAAATTAAAAATAAGAGCCAAAAAGTAGTGGTAATTTTGAAAATAACAAATAAAAGATAAAAATGAAGGGCCTCTTTCAGGGTATGTCTCTGCTGTCACAATAGACAACATGGGCAGCAGTGTGCAGTTATAAGTCAATGAGTCTCAGTAAGCCTGTCACAGACCCATGATATTTAGGCAGATTTCTGGCTGCAAGTCCCAAGATGAGCTTCCTGTCCTCCTGCAAGGTTGTACTTGCCAAGGTTCTATTGCAGGTTCCAGCTGCCTTTCCAGGTTCCAATGGGAGGTGATGATCCCTCCAACTTACCAAGTATGGTGTTCTGGTGTGCCTTTATTGCAGAGATTCTCTTCACTTTTCCAGTGGGCTTCAGTTTTCATCAGGGAGCCTGAGCGAGGCCCTCTCTCTGTTGTTCACTTCTGCAGCTCAAGACAATGGCCTTTATGTCCCCCTGTGCCTCTGTAGTGTAGAACCAGGTAGCTGCACAGCCAAGAGGCCAGAGGTGGGGTGGGGGGTGATTTTTGTTGTGTGCCCGGGGTGGTCCTCACAGTCTCCTGGTCGCAAGTGGGCACAGCAAGCCAGACTGAGCAGGGCTCAGTCAGCCATGACTGAACTTCTGTGCAGGGCTTTCTAGTGACTTACTGAAAACCTTTTCCTGGCTACACTAGTTTGATCCTCTCCTAATCCAGTCAACCTCTTTCTTCTCTCATTCCCCATGTGTCAGAACTGCCTAACCCACACCTGAACCTCCTTCTTCCTCTTTCCTTTAGTGTTAACAAAGATCCCTCAGTAAATCTTGGCATTTCTAATTTTATTTTGGCTTCTTGTTTCCAGAGGAATCAGATTGACTGAGTTATGTAAAACCTAAAGTTCTTCCTTAATTAATGTGGTTTTGACTCATCCAATATTATAAATAGTACTTTTCAATTAGCAGCAAGGAACATTAGAAAGTGAATTTAGTGAATTTGTTGTTCTTCATAAATAACTTACAATTTAAACTTACTGTCATATTTTTCAGAAAATAATCTCTGCTGAAATTAATAGTTGATTGTTTGGGTTGCCATTTAGCTAAAGGAGAAAAAGGTTTCAAACTTATACCTCTATACATTTAGTGAGATTGCATCATGCTTCAAAATAGTCTACACCTAAATAGTTTATTATTGTTAATGCAACTCATAGAAGGAAGAGCTTTTTATATATGCATGATAAAAGTGTGAGAAGTTCATGTTTTATTTGTGGTAGAAATAATATGAGTTATATTGTCCAAAACAAAAAAATTTGGCTCAAAAATAAGCATTTTTTTCATGAAAAATTAAAACCCTCAGGAGACTTACAACTAAATTTCCACATCCTTGTAGTTTCTTCTATATTGTATGTGAGTGATAACTGATCTATTTTTATTGTGCTGGTGTTTCTATTTATTGTCACCTTCATTAGCCACTTTGGGGAGACATGATTACAATCACTCTGCTATTAAGACACTCAGTGCTGTCAAGTAAATGTCACTAAGCATTGTTTTTTAAAGACTAAAAATAAATTTAAAAACAATCAATATTAAAGCTGTGTTCTTTATAAATACTCAGTTCCCTGATTAGTGATCTCTTGTCCCAGGGACTACCTCTTAAGGAAGATGGGTCTTCAGGAGCCATAAATCAGAGAAGCCCACAGTGATAGTTCGTATCTGTAAGTCTGATTTTACCTTCACCTTAAAAAATGCCTGCAAATTTAGGCCTATTTTTCCACTACCAAATTAAAAAGAAAGATGAGTTGCCCATTCAGCTCATATAATTTCAAAAATCTACAAGAATCATGATGCTTATTATTTTTAAGATTGTTTTTAGTGTTTCTACCAACCTCTAATGATATGAAGGTATATCATATATTTACATCTGTCATCATTCTTTCTCCCACTACTGCTATTATTTTGTTTCTTAATATATGGAAAATTATATCAAGAATATTAAATTTTAATGTAGAATTTCAAATGGCTTATTTTATACTTGTTAGGCTGACAATCAATAGTTCCAGAAGCCAGAGTGAGCACAAGAAATAGGTGTTGTCTGGTGGAGAAGTGATAAGAAAACTAATGAAAAATTTAAGTAGAGTTAAGTGGGTGTTGATGAAGCCTGCACTTAATTATATCCTCACTATCTGAAATCTGTACTTAGAAACTGTTTTGCGTGTTCCTATCTCTCCCAAAATAGATACAAGAATTGCATAAGATAATTATAACTCAAATTCCATAGGCTTCTTACATTTTGGAAACTATCATATTAACTATCACTTGGTTTGGCTCTTATTTATTTATTTATTTATTTATTTGGTACCGGGGATAGAACTCAGGGTCCTTGCGCTTGCATAGCAGTCTTTTTTATTTCTTTTGCCTATACTTTGTATAATAAAGTTTATAAAAAGTACCTGTGAGACCCCTTAGGCTATTCAGGTGTATTTTTAAACAAGTGCTTCTATACCATTTTTAGTGTAATTGTCTGTCATTTCCTAATGAGATTCATGATTCCTGCCAACAGTCTGTCACCATAACTGATGTACCACACATCACAGTGTTGCCAGAACTTCAATAGGAAAAAATATACAGTTCTCCATATCAGTGTCATATTTGTCACTAAACATCCGTAAAAGGCTACCTTGACCTGTATCTGACACAGCCCTGATGCTTCTGAGTGTGATCTCTCTTGCTATTGGGGTCCACTAGGAAGGCCAGATAAAGACCAAGTGTTTCTATGGATTTCAATCTTTGTCCTTTTCCCCAAACCAGACCTCTAGGTACTGAACTTTCTCTTTATTTATCTCAAATCAAAAGAACACATCATTTTGTTAATGTAGTGTATTATACTGATTGTTTTGCATATATCGAACCATCCTTGCACCCCCAGAGATAAATTTCACATAGTTATGGTGAATCATTCCTTGAATGTCTTTTAAAATTCAGTTTATTGCTATTTTCTTGAGGAATTCTCATCTATGCTCATCAGAACTTTGACCTATGATTTCCTTCCCTTTTAGCATCCTTTTCTATTTAGGTTTGAGTAATGCTAACTCATTAAATGAGTCTGGAAGTACTTCCTCCACTTTGATTTTTTTTTTTGCACAAGTTGACAAGAATTAATACTAGTTCTTCGAATGTTTGATAGAAATCAGCAGTGAAGTCATTTGGTACTGGGTTTATTAGGTTGAGAGTCTTTTACAATTATTCAATATCATCACTTATTTGATCTGTTCATATTTTCTACTTCATAATTCAGTCTTGGTAAGGCACATGTGTTTAGGAATTTCTTGGTTATCCAATTCATTGGCATATAATTGTTTATAATGGTTTCTTTTAATCCTTCATATTTTAGAGGTTAAAAATCGTATGATCATTTTAATAGATACTTAAAAAGAGACAAAATTGACTGTTTTTTTCATGATAAAATCTTTCATGAGATTAGGCATAGAGGGAATGTAAATGCAATAAAGGCCCTTGATGATGTGCCCATCACTAATATCACTGTGAGTAGCAAAATGTTGAAAATTTTTCTTTTAAATCAAGGATAGCCCCTCTCATCTCTTCTTCGCCACATAGTACTCAAAGTCCTAACCTGAACAACTAGACCAGAATAAGAAATAGAAGTGATTCTAATAGGAAAAGAAAAAGTAATATCACTTCTCTTTGATGACAATATGATTTTCTATATATACAGAAAACCCCGAGGGCTCCACCAAAACACAATTAGAACTGATTCAGTAATGTGGCCAGATATGAAATCAACATATAAAACTGAGTAATTTTTCCACATAGTAATAAAAAATACATGAAAGTAAAATTCAGAAAACAACCTCACTTATAAACCAACAAAAAACCCCTCAATAATTAGATGTAAATTTAGCTAAGGAATTTAAAGACTTCTTAACTGAAAACTACAGAACTCTGATGAAAGAAACTGAAGAAGGCAAAAATAAAGAGAGGTAACTAATGTTGATTGCCTAGAAAAGTTAATATTGTCCAAACTACCAAAGCAATCCTATCAAAATTCCAATGTAATTTTTTCACAGAATGAAAAAAGAACAACAACAAACTCTGTCCATTTGTAGGAATCACAAAAGAATCTGAAGAACCCAAAGAGAGACTATTGTAATAAGAACACATTGCAATATAAGCTATGGAGTTGGAATGGTAAAGATCTCAGTGTTTCTTCATCAGTTAAAAAAAAAAGTAGCTTCATGGTGTGGGATGTATAGGAGAGAGGGGATCTTTACTCTAAAAAATGAAGTCTATTGATCATAATCAGGTAGACAACATGGACTCAACAAATGTGAGATCATTACAGCAGCCTGTATATAAGATGGAATATTTTTTCACTGTCACATGTAAACTGTGCTAATGAATTTTAGTATGCCATAGTTGCCACACTTAGAATAAGTAAGTTATTGTGAGTGATATTAATAGATTACAAATAATATCTGAAATATAAGAGGCTCATTGAAATGTTTTATCACAGATTAACAATAGTCTATGT
The DNA here is from genome assembly GCF_000247695.1 of Heterocephalus glaber. The sequence goes on along the minus strand of NW_004624830.1, from coordinate 4,524,790 downwards.
TAAAATTGCTGATTCACAGACACAATTCAGCCTATTTATTTATCTGCCTATACTTTACCCTGGATGTGACTTTTTCATTACAGTTGAAATTCTCTACATGGACATAATTTCTAGCTCATCAGCATCCTCCCACCACCCTATTTGTCCCTTCTTCCATTAATGTGTCACCTGGTGCTTGAAAGCACTTTAATTGCAGTCATTCTACAATCCATTCTATCATCTAACAAATATATCCACACATTTTGAAAAGTCAACGTGTTCTAATATAAATCTTTGGAAACCCACATCAATGAAAAATGAAAGCAATTAAAACTGTTGTAAAATATGTCAGCCCAAAAACGGCAGAGAACAGAATTCCAAAATCTTGTTCTTCCACAAAACAAGTGGAGCAACTGGCAAAAATGTGTGAGAATCAACTTTATCAGTGCTCTGAAAATGAAGAGAAGCATATGCCAGTTCAGTGAATAACTAAACAAGAAAAGAAAAAAAAGCACCAGAATATAAGTAACAAAGTCTGCAATGTGTTAATTTACCCTGACCTAAGCCTCTACAGTGCAGCTCTGATGTGGTCTTGAAGGTACTGTAACAGACTGCATTCTGTAGTGGTAGGCTTTTAATACTGAGGAGAGCAAAAGAGACTATTCTCAGACAACTGTGATGTTTCTTCTTCCCATCTGGAAGCTGCTTGGAAGACAGCTCAAAGGACTTGCCTTTATTCCATCTAACTGGGAACTCACCAGTGATGAGCAGTGCTTGGAGGACACTTGTCAAAGGTAATGAAGGGAAAGCACATTAGTTGTTACAGCAGTGGCGAGGGATAAGAGCTGAAGAAAAAAATCAAATGCACAAATTAAACCATTGGAAAGAAAGACTCAATAGTGAGATGCTGTGAAGAAAATAGGCTTTAAAACCTTGCATATGTCCTGAGAACTTAAAAGACTAGGCTGAATGATCAAAAAAACCCTACACCTAGACATATAATAATCAAGATCCTTGAAACCCAACAGAAGAACAAAATACTACAAACAGAGAAAAGAAACAAATCACATACAAAGGGAATGCATCAGAATCACAGCAGACTTTTCAACACAAACCCTCAAGTCCAGGACACCCTGGAGTATTTCCAGGCCTGAGGTATTTCAAGCCCTAAAAGAACACAACCTTGAACCTGGACTGATGGATCCTGCAAAACTATCTTTCAAAATTGATGGGGAAATAAGATACTTCCACGACAAAGAACACCCGAGAATATTCATGAATACCAATCCAGCACTCCAAACAATTCTAAACAAAATCCTGGAAAAAGAAAATGAAGGTCACAACTCCATAAGGCCTAACAGAGCAAATCCACCAGGCAAGGCAAGAAATTAAAGGGAGATGGGGGAAAATAAAAAACGAAAGAGCCAACAACAGGAAAATATCATGACAAAAATAAGCCAATACATATCATTATAACCATCAGTTTTAATGACCTCAACTCACCAATCAAAAGAAATAGACTGGCACAATGGATTAAGAAGCAAAATTCAACAATATGCTCTATATAAGAAACCCACTTAGTTCACAAAGAAATTCATAGACTGAAAGTAAAAGGATGGAAAACAGTTCTCCATGCAACAGGAGCCTGTAAAATAGCAGGGGTAGCTATCTTATTTGCAGAAAAATAGATTTTAAACCAAAACTAATTAAGAGAGACAAATAAGGCCACTACATCCTTGTAAATGGAACAATCCAAGAGGAAGACATGACAATCATAAATATATATGCAGCAAATATGAATGCCCCCAATGATACAAAACAAATATTAATGGACACGAAAAACTAAATAAGCACTAATACAATTGTAGTGGGGGACCACAGTACCCCACAGTCACAAATAGACAGATCATCTAAACAAAAAATCAACAATGAAATAATGGAACTGAACCACGCTTTTGAACAAATGGACATAATAGATGTCTACAGAGTGTTCCACCCTGCAATATCAGAATATATGTTCTTCTTTGGCTGCACATAGGTCATTCTCCAAAAGAGACCACATACTAGCTCAAAGAACATGTTTAAGTAAATGCAAAGGAATTGAAGTTATCCCCTGATATAGTATCAGATCATAGAGCAATTAAACTGGAGATCAATAGCATAAGAAACTGCAAGAATTGCACAAACAAATGGAAATTGAATAACACCCTCTGGAACAACCAATGGGTCACAGAGGAAATTAAAGAAGAAATTAGACAGTTTCTACAAGTAAATGATATTGCCAATACAACATACAGGAATCTATGGGACACAATGAAAGCAGTTCTATGAGGGAAATTCAAAGCAGTAAATGCCCATATTAGGAAAACAGAGCCAGCTCAAATAACCTAATGCTGAACCTTAAGGTCCTAGAAAAAGAAGTGTAAGAGGAACCCAAAGCTCATACAAGGGAGCAAATTATAAAGATCAGAGTGGAAATCAATGCAATGGAGACTAAGAGAGTGATATAAAGAATCAACGAGGGGCTGGGGATTTAGCTCAGTGGTTCCGCAGCCTGCTTCAACAGCACAGGGTCCCGAGTTTGATCCCCATTCCCCTCTCCCCCCAGAATGAACAAATCATAGAGTTGGTTTTTTGAAAGAATAAATAAAATCAATAAACCCTTAGCCAACCTTATCAAAAAAAAAGGAAAGAAAAGGCTCAAATTTATGCAATTAGGAAAGAAAAAGGTGAAGTCACAACAGGTCCAGCAGAAATCCAGAGTACCATCAATACTTATTCTAGAACCTGTACTCTAATAAAATGGAAAACAGAAGAAATGAACAGATTCCTCAATACATATGAATTACCAAAGTTGAAGAAATAAGATATAAAAATTCTAAACACCCCAGTTACGAACAGTGAAATTGAAAACATAATTAAAAATTGACCAACAAAGAAAAGCCCAGGTCCTTATGGCTTCACTGCTGAATTCTACAAAACATTTAGAGAAGAATGATTGCCACTACTCTTTAAACACTTCAATGAAATTTAAAGGGAAGCAGAACTTCTAAATTCATTCCTGGAAGCAACTGTTACTTCGATTCCAAAACCAGGGAAAGACCCAACCCAAAAAGAGAACTGTAGGCCAATCTCCCTAATGAACACAGATGTATAAATCCTCAACAAGATACTGGCAAACAGAATACA
>NW_004624830.1:4501594-4521522 GCF_000247695.1 Heterocephalus glaber | reverse complement strand
ATCCATAAATCAAAAATGTAATACACTATATTAACAGAGTCAAGGACAAAAACCATATGATCATCTCAATAGATGCAGAAAAAGCATTCAAGAAAATCCAACACCCATTCATGAAAAAAATCTTACAGAAAATTGGAATAGATGGTCTTTATCTCAAACTAATAAAGGCTATCTATGAAAAACCAACAGCCAACATCATACTAAATGGTCATAAACTGAAAACTAACATGCTAAAATCAGGAATAAGACAAGAATGTTCACTATCTCCACTCCTCATCAATATAGTTCTGGAAACATTAGCCAGAGCTATTAGGCAAGAGAAAGAAATATAAGGAATGAAAATAGGAAAGGAAGAAGTTAAACTGTCATTATTAGCTGATGATATGATACTCTACATAGAAGACCTACAAAATTCTGCCAAAATATTTCTAGACTTAATTGACAGATTCAGTAGAGTAGCTGCATACAAGGTAAACACTCAAATATCAATAGCCTCACTGAGAAATAACAGACTCACTGAGAAAGAAATTAAGAAATCAATTCCTTTTACAATAGCATCTAAATAAATGAAATATCTAGGAATCAATATAACAGAGGAAACAAAAGAGCTCTACAGCACTCTGAAAAGAGAGATCAAAGAGGATATAAGAAAATGGAAAGACATCCCTTGCTTATGGGTAGGAAGAACCAACGTAGTGAAAATGGTCCATACTTCTAAAACTGCTATATAGATTCAATGCAATCCCAACTGAAATCCCAACAGCATATTTCACAGAACTAGAGAAAGCAATCCAAAAATTCATTTGGAACCAGAAGAAACCTAGAATAGCAAAAGCAATTCTAGGCAACAGAGACATGGCAGGGGGTTTCACAGTCCCTAACTTGAAACTGTACTACAAACTACTGTGATAAAGCAGCATGGTAGTGGCAAAGAAACAGATCTGAGGATCAGTAGAATAGATTAGAAGATACAGAAACAACTTCAGACATACTCAGCCACCTCATCTCCGACAAAGGAGCCAACCATCCTCACTGGAGGAAAGATAGCCTCTTCAATAAATGGTGTTGGAAAAACTGGATTTCAACCTTCCAAAGATAAAAACTAGACCTATATCTCTCACCAAGCACTAAACTAAAATTGAAGTGGATTAAATATCTAAATATTAAAACAGAAACACTAAGCTTGCTGGAAGATAAATTACGTAGAACTCTTGAAGACATTGGCATAGGAAAAGATTTTATGAACAAATCCTCAGTAGCATGGAAACTTCCACAAAGAATCAACAACTGGGATTTCATCTTATTAAAAAGCTTCTGCACTGCAAGAGAAACAATCAACAGAGTTAAGAGACAACCTATACCGTGGGAAATTTTTTTTTCCAGCTGTTCCTCAGACAAAGGTCTACTACCTAGAATATATAAAGAACTCAAGAAAATCAGACCCCTCCCTGAACTGAAAGACCCAATTCAAAAATGGGCATCTGAAATGAACAGACATTTCTCAGACAAAAAGTAAAAGCAGCAAATAAATATATGAAAAAATGTTCAACAACACTGGTCATTCAAGAGATGCAGATGAAAACAGCACCGAGATTTCATCTCCCCCCAGAAAGAATGGCTGCTATCAAGAAATCAACCTATAACAAATGCTGATGGGGTGTTGGGAGAAAGGAACCCTTCTCTATTGCTGGTGTGGGTGCAGACTGATGCAACTACTGTGTAAATCAATATGGAGATACCTCAAAAAACTAGGATTAGAAGTCTCATTTCACCAATTATCCCTCTGCTGGCTATCTTTCAAAAAGAATCATACTACAGTGATATATGCGCACCCATGTTTATAGCGGCACAGTTTGTAAAGCTAAATCTTGGAAATAGCCCAAATGCCCATCAGCTGGAGACTGGATCAAGAATATGTGGTTTTTCTGTAAAGTGGAGTATTACTCAGCCATAAAGAATGAGAAACTAGAGACATTTATAGCTAAATGGATGCACACTGAGGCCATACTCTTAAGTGAAATAAATGGGACACACGTGTAAATATGAAATCGTTTCTCTGATGTGAAAATAAAAATGTAAAATAAAATAAAAATGTAAATAAGGTTCAAATGGTATAATTGATAATGTGAAATAGGAAGAAAAGTTCTAAAGGAGTAGATGACATGGGGAAAGGCAGGGGAAAGGAAAGATGGGAAAAGAAAAAATATGAGAAAAGGTAAAAATGGAAACAAAGTCTCTGTAAATAGGGAAGGGTGGAGGGAGTGAAGGGAGAACCGGGAAATGGGGAAAAAATAAGAAGCAAGATCCATCATGTAAAGGTACAAGATCCCAATGTGAATGTAACTGTATTTTATGCCTAAAATGTACCAATAAGCTTAATGAAAATAAAAAAAATAAAAAATAAATAAAAGACTAGGCTGAGTGGATGCTCAGAAAAAAGAAAGAAAGAAAAGAAACATTGAAGATTCTATAATTTCACATCTTGCCAACTTTCAGGTTGTGCACAAGGAAGAAGAGAAGGCAAAGGAAAATTATGAACTTCCTGCCTGAGAGCTGAAGGCCTTAACAGCAACATCAAGTCCACATGAGAGACCCGAAGGTCTATGTTTTGTTTTGGCAATGGGCATGGTAGGAGCCCTCTGTTGAATAACTTGGTGACTGTGAAAGGAGTGAAATAGATTTTAGGGAACAGATCTGATAAATAATGAGATTATGTGAAAGAAGTTAATAAACATCCTTAGAAACACAAAAGCAGCCAACGCAAGCAGCATAAATAAACCTTGGACAGGGAGGAGAACCTGCTGTACAGATCTGCCAAATGATGATATTTGAAAGGCCTGGTTTCAACCAAAAATGACAAGGGAAACAAATGGGCAAAACTGCGTTGCCACGTGCAGGGGATAAAAGATGAACATGATGTTAAGTGTGCTCCGTGGGCACAAGGTTCACACGTATGGAAAACCAAGAAGAATGTGAGGAGGATGCCAACTGGTGGAGAAGCCTGATAAAATTCTATGAATAAAACTTTTAAGAAGAAAACCAATAAAAATGGAGCCAAACAAATTCTGGAATTTGAAGTAAAATAAAATGAAAAAAATTTACTAGAGATATTTAACAGCAGATTCGAGAAGAAAAAACAATAATCTAGTGAACTTGAAGACAGGTTCTCTGTGACTGCAGAATGAAAAGATGATAAATTAATAAACCAACAGAGATGTACTAAAATTGCAGTAGCACAATACCAGCTACAGCAAAAGGATGAGATGAATATTTGAAGAAACACTGCCAGAAAGTTTCCTTTGTGTAGACGTGAATTCATGAAATTCAACACATCCCAGAAAGAATAAACTTAGAGAGATCTATGCTGAAACCTTGTCTCCAAGTATTGGGAGACAGAGAGGATCCTAAAACAGCAAGTGAAGCACCTGCTCACATACAAGGAATCCCCAGCAATCTTCAAATGAAGAGAGGTCAGGAGGTAGTGGCTTGTTAGAAATCAAAAGAAATTATTTTGAGGACTTATTCGCATTTACCAGTGAGGTTACACTTTCATTGTTTTTTTTAAATTTTAGTTTATTAGTACATGTGTGTAGTATATAATGCTTACATTCCTTGTAGGAAGTTAGGACCTGTGCATAACACATCTCAATTTCTTTTTCTATCCCCATTCCCTACCCTCCCTCACCCTCCCTCCATCTTCTGATCTCCTCCTTTGAGAATGATCTGTCTCCCTGCCTTCTGTTATCTATTTTTATTGTGGTCTTTACTTTTACTCTGAGTTTCTTGTATAAGAGAAATAATGTAATATTTAAGCCTGCGTCTGATTTATTTCACTTAATGCTACGGTTTCAATGTACATCCATTTTCTTACAAATGACTCAAGTTTATCCTTCTTTATGGCAGAGTAGTACTCTATTTGTGTATAAATGCCACATTTTCTTTATCCACTCATTTGTTGATGACATATGGGCCTCTTCCAAGCTTAGCTGTTAGGAGTTTTGTTGTTACAGTATAGACATGGGTGTGCATGAATCACTGGGATATGATGCCTTTAACTCTTTTGAGAGGATTTTTAGAAGGGGAATAGTTGGGTCAAATGGAATTTACAGTTTTAATTTTTTGAGGAATCTCCATACTGATTTCCATAGTGGTTGTACTAGTTTCCATTCCCCCTAGCAGCATAAAAGGGCTCCTTTCCTCCACGTCCTCATCAGCATTTGTTATTATTTGATTTCTTAAGTAATCCCAAATATTCCAGAGCCATCTTAAAATGGCCTTTCTTTCTGCGGTAAGATGGAATCTCAGTATGGTTTTCATTCACATTTTTCTCATGGCCAGCAATGTCAAACGTCCTAACCAGCATCACCTTCTCAAGCTTGATGAGCTCCCTTTAGTATTTTTTATGTTAGGTCTGGTGGTGACAAACTCCTCCGGCATTTGTGTGTCTGGGAGAGTTTTATTTCTTCCTCATTTGTGAAGACAGCTTTGCTGGGTGAGGTGCTCTGTGGAGGAAGTTTTTTATTTTCTTGTAGTAGTTCAAGTCTGTCCCACCCTCTCCCTGCGTCCCAGGGCTCTTCAGAGAAATCCATTGCTACCTTATGAATTTTTTGTGTCAGGATGTTTTTCTTTCAAAATTCCCTTTCTTTCTGACTTTCAGCAGCAGTGCTGCCCTGCTATGGCTGTGTGAGATTTCCTTTGTATTGTTTGTGGGGATTTAGCTGCTTTTTGGTCTGGATATCCACAGATCTCCACAGATTTGGGGAATTTTCAGTCATGTCTTCTTTAAATAGGACTTCTACCCCTTTCTTGCTCTCTCACCTCCTTTTAAAATTCCTATAATGTAAATATTTCACTTGATGGTATCTCATAATTTTCATAGGCTTTCTTCATACTTTCCCATTTTTTTCTCCTCTGACTGGAAATTTTCAAATAACCTGTCCTTTATTTAATGTGTTCTTTCTTCAGCTTTTTTTAAATGGTCAAGAATCATTATTTTATTGGTTAATTTCTTAATCTGCAAAGTGTTATGATGTGAGTTTTATATGGTAACAATTTGAAGTCTACATTATGCTAAACATCAAGTACCTGTTAGCTGAAGAGACTCAAACATTTTAATACACAAGATATTTAGACTACGGTTTACTGGTTGTCAAAAACAGTGATTACTGGTGCCAAATAATTAAATTAAAATCTTGTGCCAAGTCATCTCAGCAAAATGGGAATACTGAATATCTACCAATATTGTTATCTTACAGTATTACAGGAATTAAAAGTCAGAAATTAGATATTTATGTTATCTAAAGTACAGTATATATTTAAGATTGGCTTTGTTTACAATATTGGAAAAATACTCTTGGAATAAACATTATACTCTCAATATTATATGTCAATAAAACACAACTGTATCTGGTGGACGTGGTAGAGAAATGGCAATTTTGACAAAGGAGTGCTTCCAAAGGCATTTCCTTTAGAGATGGCTGAGGTTTTTCCACATTACAGAAAGACTACGTAATGTGGCGTGGCTATCTTGACCAAACTTCCATTTAGGCATCATAATTATGGTACATGTTCCCAAACTACTATTCTTTCTGTCCACCATGCTGACTCCAATATTCCATGATCCACTGTAATCTTTTGGTCTTCCCTCTTGCAGTGTGGCAGCCTGTGCTGCTATCCATTGAGTAGGTAGACTGCTAATTCATAGGTGGCCATCATAATGGCTGTGTCTGGAATCCGTCTCACCAAATGAGTTGTTAAACCAAGGTAGAGGGATCCATAACCTTCTTCTTGAATCAGCAAAGACAGTTTCTGAAAAAAGGATCTATATTTTGTTCTTTCTTCACATAATCTTGTTCTTACGACTTTATGTGGACATGTTATAGTTGTGGCACAAGTTTTTGAGGTGGCAGCAGCAAGCATCATTCCCACAAAATCTGATGCTTCTTTCACAGACTCTTCACCATTTTCTATCACAGAAGCAGTCTTACATTCCTGTAGTTCTTGCTTTATACTTTCATAAATAACAAAATGGATAACAGTCTCTGATATGCCAGCATAGGAAGCAGACATGCCCCTGTAAAATCCTTTACGTTCATCTATCTGATACACTTTATGAATACATTCAAAAGCACGCATTTGCTTTTCCCTATGATTCCTTGCATCAAGCTGTAGCCGAGTCTTTATAAGCCAGATGGGGTTGGTTGCAGTGATTGCAGTAAAACTTTAGTTCACGAACTTAATTAATTCCACGATTGAGGCTTAAGTTAGTGCATATTTCTACAGGAAGTGACCTGCAGATGGGGAGCATGAGACGGCACGATCTCACTCTTTCCTTGGGAGACATGTACAGTAAATGCCTAATGACTATACTGGACCATTCAGTTTCATCAACTTGTATTAAAAACCTGCAAAGCTAAATGTTAATGCTCATGAACAGTGCAAGGAAGCTCTGAAAGCACAATTCTCAGAACAATGGAATTGCCACTGCAGCTGAAATCATGTGAACCTGGGTCGAATCAGGATCAAATACACCATTCAATTTTTCCTTGCAGGTGGAGAAAGCAACAAAGTATACTGCTCTGGAAGGGGCCACCCCCACTACATTGGGACCTAATCCTCTGAACAAGGAACGAGGCCCTTCTTTTTCCAGGGTTGCTTTTAGGCAATGGAGGGGTCCAGGAGACACTACGCTGTTGACGCTGGCTCCAGCCACGGTGTTCAGCTGAACTTCAGAGACATAAAGCGTCACAAGACGACTGCAGCCGTGGTTTGCACCTTCCAGTGGACAGGTCAGAATCGCTCCCACTGTGCCCCCCCATCCCCCGGCACACAGGTGAACTCGGTCCTGGAGGGAGAAGGACACCACCCTGGGATGGCGAGGGGATGGCCTGGCCGGGAAACACATGGCTGCAGAGGGCAACCTGGCAGCCCTCCCTGCTACCGCCCACTCCTCTTCAGGTTTTGATTTGTTTTTTTACTATTTTTATCTCCCCATTGAACTTCCTCTTGTTCATGTATTATTTTCTGAGTTTTGCTGTCCCTCTGTGCTCTGGACACACATTGAGCTTCCTGAAAACAATTATTTTGAATTTTTTGGCAGTGCTCAGATCTCCAGTTCTTCAGTGTCAAAAGCGGAACACCTTGCTGGTTGGTGGTGTCCCGTTTCCTTGACTTCTTTATGTCTCACACAGCCTCGCATCTCTAACCCGGTGGCGTGGTCTCTGTGGACATGGCAGGCTGGTGTTAACGGGGTCACCATCTCCATGGTTCCATTCCAGGGAAAGCCCTGCAGCATGGTCTCCCTGCAGCTCCAGGAGCCGAGTCGGGATGGGGGGACTCAGGCCCCCACAGGGGTCTCCAGCTGTGGTGACTGCTGGGCTTTCCAGTGGCCGTGACTTCCCAGGACTCCTGACCTCGTTATCCCTATGGCAGTCACTGGGGCTGAGGGGAATTTGGGTTCCTGGTCTAGGTCAGGGCCTCCTGATGGCAGTGGCCCTGGTGTCCGGTGCAGGCTTCAAGGGGCTGGGCTTTGGAGGGAGGCCCTGTGCAGTGGCTGTGGCTCACAGTGGTAGCTGCAATGGGCTTCCTTCATGGGCCCAGAGCCAGGATCCAGATCCCAGGCCCGGAGAGGCAGTGGCACCTGGTTCATGGCCCAGTCAGCCTGCAGCGGTGGGGGCGACAGTGTTGTCTGCAGGTCTGGGCTCGTTCAGTGACTGTGTTCCTGCCTCTGAGCAGGGCTGGCCCCCCAGGGATGGTTCCAGTGCTGGAGGCATAGATGCCCAGTGAGGGCTGAAGAGCCGGGGCTTGGAGCCAGGCATGTGCAGTGAGGCTGCAGTTCTGAGCTGAGAACAGCCTGGCTGGGCAGTGGGAGGCCTGACAGCCATGGCTCAGGCTGGTCCAGGGCCACTGTGGGTAGGAACAGGAGCATCTCCCAGGGGTTGGGCAGTCATTGCAGGGCTGTTGGTCACTTCTGGGGTGCGTGGTATCACTGTCCATGGTGCAGCAGCTGCTGGGCTCGGTCCTGGCAGACGGGGTGAAGTCCTCCTCACTGGGGGGCAGGCAGAGTCCTCTGCAGAGCAGTCCTGGGGCTCGGTGGCCCTTTCCTATACACCCTGGTCATCTACAGAGGGGCCCTGCTATGCCAGTGTCCCCAGGGACCCCTGCACCGAGTTGTTTTAGGTCTTACTTGAACACTTGAGCCAAGTTTGCTAAATAGTTTTTCTCAATAGTTTAAGTCTTACCGATTTCCTATGTTATATCAATTATTGAGGAAGAGGTACTAAAATCTGCAAATGCTATTTTTGGATCCTTCTGAATCTTCCTGTGAGGATATCAGCCTCTGCTTGATGCTTCTGAAGCTCTGTCACCACTACGTAAGTTCAGCATTGCTGTTTTGTGGGTCAGTTGAACCCCTCACAGTCATGAAATGATCAAATGCCTTCCAAACCATACATCTGCTAAGTTCACTTTGTCTGATTTTCACGCAGACCCTGCAGGCTTCCTGTGATTAGTACCAATGCGCTTCCTGGCCACGGAGTGGACCCTCCAGGTGGGCTTGGGTCCCTCCGTGGTGGTGACAGCACTTCACTGCAGAAGAAGCCCCAGGGAGTCACCGAGAGCCCTCCATCCCTATTCTGGGAGGAAATGAAGCCATTTTCAGGGTACAAAGAAAACAAACGCTCTCAGAAGGACAAACCAAACATTATCTAAACATGGGGAAATATATTTGAATTTAAACTATAATTATTCTGCTGAGAAAAATAAAAAGACTGTTGAATTTATAATGTTTGTCTGCAATGCAAAGAAGTCTATAAATCACCTTAAATGAAGAGCCAGCGAAGTTGATGAGTGGAGTCTGCTTCATTTTCCCTTGTTTAGGATGAATAAATGATCAATCAGCTTAAAACCGAACTTTGTTTCTCTAATCCCAACTGTCTAGTAGCAGTATTTAACACAAAATGTTCTTCTTCAATTCCAGACATTCACTGAATTCTGATTATTTCTCCATCAGATGTAAAAAGTAGATCATAAACAAAAAACAATTATTTCAAAAGCATTCAAAGTTGACAGGCTTGTTTTGTTTTTGTGTTTTTATTGTGGACAGAGAAAAGCCTATTCATATCTCCAGATTTGGTCTCATCAAAATAAAGTGTTTGTCTTTTAAGAGAAATTCAGACAGGGCATTGAAGGGCACAGCAGGTGGAAGTTTGTCATTCTGGTGGCCTCCAAGGCAACCTCTCCAAACCCGGGAATCTGCTTACCTGGGAGTGACTGTGGGAAGCTGCCAGTGAACTCCACCTTCTCCCTGTGTCACTTCCCATTGTGTCCTCCGCAGTCTGGGATGTGGCTGGCGTGAGCCCTGCCTTCAGGTGAGGCTCTGTGTATGGAAGTTTGCAGGGCTCAGTGTGCATCAAATGCAACCTCCACCACAAGCTTTGTCACCACCACGGCCAGGTACAGGACTGGTGCTAAGGGCTTTTACTCCCTTCCTGTCACCTGCAGCAGAGGATTATGCTGTGTGGGGTTGTGACTTCTAGCTGGAGAATAGCAACTTCTGTTTTCTGAATCAGGACACTTGGTATATAAATGATTTGATGCATGTAATTCCATTTTATCCCCAGTTAAGATTATATAAAGGAAAATCTCTGAGGACAGTTACCATGTATCATAAAATGTCCCAAGGTGTCAAATCTTGACAAGTTTTTGGCCTCAAGTCCTAACAGTGTGTTCCTTCTATGATAATACACTAATGAATCTAGTGAGCTTAAGAATATAACAGAGGCTCTTTATGTATAAGAAATAACACATCTAATAACAGCCAGCTAGCATATCAAAAATCACCAAAGGATTTAATTTAAACACTTAAATTGGTGCCTATAGAAATCTTGAGGTAGGTGTTCTGAACTGTAACATAAAAATATAAGATTTACTATGTATGTATATGTACTGTGATCTCAAATAAACTACAGCAGAGATCCTAATGTTTCTTAACCCACTAAATGGTTGATAATGTATGTTCAACCTCAATTTCATCTCTGAACTGGAAATAATTGCAACATGTATATCATAAAATAGAATTTGGGATTAACTTACACTTACAATATAGCCTTATGGGCCAGGGATGTAGCTCAGTGGCAGCGTGCCTGCCTGGCAACCACAAGATCCTGAGTTCGATTTCCAGTACTGAAAAAAATATATAGCCTTATGCAAAACACAGATATTAGCTTAGGAGAAATGGTCAGGTGAAGTTCAAACAGTTATTATTATTAATTATCTCTCACCATGATTCTAAGTCACTTTAAGAAAAATTAGGTATTACATATTTTCATCGTAGCCTTCATGCTTAAAACCATATGTATATAAGAATTTCCATTTCCTAGCAATAAACTATAAATTTAGGAGACATAAGTTCCAAGTGGAAGAAATGGACAATACCAGGACCAATTTGTGAGATAACACAGGAAGTGCTAAGTGGTTAGAAGACAGTAAAAGATACACTGTCACCTAAGTTCTTGTGGGACACCATCCCCTATATGTACCCATTCTTTATATATGCACACTGTAATGGAAGCCATAGGGCTTACAGTGATGTTTTGCAGCATTAATTCTTGATAGAACATAACTGATATCAAAGCCAAAATGTTCCAAGTCAGAGAAAGCAGAGAAGCAAAGCTGCCTGCAAAGCATAGGTAATAATCTCTCAGGGACTTGATGGGGGGTGGAGCTTTGAATCACTAGACATTACGAGCATCAAACAAAACTACACAGATAAAGAAAAATTAAGTAAGACCAGAGGTGAAGCTCAGGTTGTTCAGGGACAGGATAACTTCATGAGACCTGTTGGTAAAATACCTGCTTTGGCCACAGTAAAGTCACACTATAATTTTTCTTTGATCTCTGGTCTAACACTGTCATCTAGTGGCAGTAATCTGTTTAGCAGTGAGAATAGTACCCAATGAACACATGGGATTTCATTCTCCATCCCAATTCCAAGCCCCATGCTCAACCCATGCAATGTAAATTTTTCTTAAATAGAATGTTTGTGTAGATTTAGTAGGTATTTGTGTATTTGCATATGTACTTAACTCTTCTTCAGATATATGATATTTCATTTTACTTCTTTTTTTTGGTAGAGGGGATCGAACTTCATTTTACTTCTTTAATGTCTGAAAATAATATTGAGAATAAAATCTGACACATATCAGAAAGCTTAAAACTTTTTACCAATTTTCTAGTATTTTGATGTTAATGTACTTTTCATTTAAAATATTTAACTTAGCTCTTTCTGGATGTTTATATAGTTGAATTACTCTATTTCATAATGCGTACTTAAGGACATAAATACATGTAATCATTCTCTTTGTCCACCCTAAGAAATCTCAATGTTTAATATCCAGAGAAGACAGATGAATTCCAAATTTTGCTGTGACTATAGCCTGAATGAGGAGGAAGGATGGCAGAAAATGTTTCTTTTCCTGTGCCGGGAGAACAGCATAACCTATTCCTCTGATCTTCACAGTCTTTCCCCAGTGTCTCCTATTTTGCCATTCCCTCCCCTGATGCACAAATTCTAATCACCTTTCTACCCTCTACTTCTGACTTGAACCGTGTTGTATTCCATGTGTGCCTGGCATATTTGGGTTAACATAACGTCCTGTGGGTTCATTCAGTGATCACAGATGGCAGAACTTCCTGGTTTCTAAAAGCCTGACCCAGCTTCCATTGTGTTTCTACATATGCCAGACTTTTCATCCACGCGTGCACTGGCGGACCCTGTCTTGGGTACTGCAACGACACAGGTAGGTAGAATTTCCTCCACATGCAGATTTCATTTCTTTTGTGTTTTATATCTAGTAACGAGATTGCTGGATTGTGTGGAAATTCTATATTTGGGAGCCTCCCTCCTGTGTCTGTAGTTAATTAATAATGTATTGTAAATTTCAAAGAAGAGAAATGAGAGGATTTTTAATCCCCTCAGAAAATATATACTTCAACATATACTCTTTCTCACATGGAGGAAGTTTCTTTCTGTTCTTAGCTTGCTGAGAAATCTTAACAGGAATGGTTGTTGTATTTTGTGGTGCCTTTTTTTGCATATATTCAAGGGATCATGTGATTTTTCTCCTTTAGTTTGTTGATTTGGTCTATTTCAATAACTGATTTCTAAAATGTTGAATCAGCCTTACCTGGGATAAATTTCACTTGGATGTGGAGTATAATCCTTTTTATTCATTGTTGGGTTTTACTTGGCATGTTTTGTTGAGGGTCTCTATACTCTCTATAGTTTGAATTTCTTTTAATATCTTTGTCTGCTTTTATTATTGGCTAATGGTCACTTCATAGCAGAAGTCAGAAAGGGTTCCTTCTACTCTATCTTTTGAAAGAGATTGGTATAATTTCTTTCTTAAATGTCTTGTAAAATTCAACTGTGATCCTTCAGGGTACTGTTCTTTCCAGTTTGGATGGCTATTAATTATTGGGTGAATAGATTTCATAGATATAGGTAAATTCAGACTGCATATTTAGTCATGTTTGAGTATGGGGAAATTGTGTCTTTTAAGGAATTGGTCCATTTTACGCACATTATTAAACTTTAGGGCATATTGTTGTTCATAATATTCCTTAATTAGCATTTTAATGTCAATAGGGTCTATTGGCTGTCCTCTTCTATCTCCTTTTTAGTAGTAGTTTATGTCTTTTTCTCTTCTTTCTTAGTTATCCTGACTACAGGCTTATTAATTTTATTAATCTTTCACCTCAGATCTTTCCTTAGTTTTCTTAATAGATTTCTCATTTTAAATTCCATTCATTTCTGCTCTAATTTTTATTTATATTTTCTGCTTCCTTTGGACTTAATTTTCTCTTCTTTCTGTAGTCTCCTAAGGTGGAACTTTAGACAGTTCCGCTGAGAGCGTACGGTGTCTAATTTCTATTCTTTTAACCGTGTTAAGGTGTTTTATGACCTCTAGTTTGGTCTGCCTTGGAAAATGTTTCATTTGAGCTTGAGAAGAAGGTGTCATGTGCTATTGTTTGAAGAAGGATTTCATAAACATGATTTTATCCACTGAGGGCGCTGTTAGACCCTACTCCACCCTTACTCAGTTTTCTACCTGCTGAATCTGTTCATATTCAATAGACAGTGTTAAATTCCCCAACTTTCACAATGGATTTATACATTTTCCAAGCAGTTCTACCTGGTTTGCCTCATGTATTTGGTGTTTTTTTGTTGGCCACATTAATTTTTTGTCTTCTGGAATCTTTGACCCTGTTTCCATCATGTAATGTTCTCCTTCTCCTTGGTAACGTTCCTCCTTCTGACGTCTGCTCTAACTGATATTAAAGTAGATGCCCTTATCTTTTTAAAAATTAATTTAGCATCTTTTCACTTTTAATGTATAGTTGCTTTTATAGTTAAAATCAATTTATTGTAGATCGCATAAAAGTGAGTCTGTTTTGTGATCAACGCTGACAGTATCTGTCCTTTAGTTGGTGCATTTAGAAAATGATGGTTAAGAGACTTATTTATTCAGTTGTGTTAATATCTATCATATTTGTTGCTGTTTTCTATGTGTTTCTTGTTCTTTGTTACTATTTTTGCCTCCATACTTTTTTCTGCACTTTGTGGTTTCAGATGAGTATTTTATATAATTAAATTGATTTTCTCTTCTTGTTTAGCATATCAATTACTCTTCTGTCTTTATTTTTTAGTAGTTACCCTAGCATTTGAAATACACATTTACAACTAATTCAAATCCACTTTCACATAATACTATGCTGTTTCAGAGGATGAGTAAGTACCTAATAATTTCACAATATCATTAGTTTCTCCCTTCTGTCTCTTCTATTAATTTTATTGTTTATTTCACTATACATAAACGTGTAAATACACATATGTAATTAAGTGTATTATTGCTATTATTTTGAACAAATTATGATTGTTAGCTCAATCACGAACAAAAAAGTATTAATTTTCTTTTTATTCCTTTCTGCAAAATTAATATTCTGATCTATGTAACCTTCTTTCTCACCAATGAATTTCTCAAATTTTTGCAAGGCAGGCATATTGGCAATAAATTTCTTAAATTTTCATTTGAGAACTCCACTTCTCTACTTTTGAAGAATAATCTTACAGGGTACAATTGGGTCAAGTTTTATTTTTCCAAGTTTTATTTTCATTCTTTTCTTTCTAGCATGATTTCTGCAGAGAAGTGGGGGGTATAATCCTTATCCTTGCTTCTCTGTAGGTAAAGTGTTTTGCTCCTGGTTTCCTTCAAGAGTTTTTCTTTCTCTTTGATTTTCTAAAATGTGACTATAATATGCCAAGATGTGAGGTCATTGTGTGTGTGCATGTAAGACATTTGTTCTATTTGGTTTTCTCTGAGCTTCCTCAATATGATATGACATTAAATTGAAAGAAAATTCATACTCATTATTTCCTGAAATATTGCTTCTGTTTCTTTTCTTTATATGCCCTCTAAATATGTTCTACCTCTAGTAGTTGTCCATAGTTACACTTTTTAGTCTTATGTTTTTCTTTTTTTAGATTTTGGAAGTTTCTACTCTCATATCCTCAAGTTCAGAGATTCTTTTCTTTAGCCTCATTCAGTCTACTATTGGCTACATTCTTCATTTCTGCTATAATGATCATCAATACTTCTTAATTATTTCTTTAAATTTCCATCTCTCTGCCTACAATACCTATTGTTTTTGTATGTGGCCTACTTTTCCTATTTAAATTCTTAAGATATTAATCATAATTTTTAAAAATGCTGGTCTGATATTTCCAACATTTGTGATATTGTACTTATAAATAGTTCTGATGTTTATTTAATCTCTTAACATTCTGGGTTTTGTCTTTTATTGTGCTGGTCATTTTTGTTGAAAGGTGGACATGAGGTACCTAGTAAAAAGAAATGGGGGCTGGGGATTTAGCTCAGTGGTTTCGCCGCCTGCTGCGCAAGCGTAAGGACCCGAATTCAATCCCCGGTACCAAAAAAAAAAAAGAAAAGAAATATAGGAGAGGGATTATTAAGGATGCAGTGACAAGGCATGGGGATGGAAGCATTAGGTAATTGCAGGATTTGGTCTCCATCTTTCTCTCAGGTGGGGTGATAATATATATTAAAAACTTTAAACAGTCTTAAAAACTTACATGGTAAATTATCAATAACTTCAGATTTTATGGTTATCCTCTGGTCAGTAAGATTATATGCACCTTAGTTTATTTATTTTTATTATTAGTGTATGTTTGCAGTATATATGTCAACACTGGTTTCAGGAAATTGGTATGTGTATATGACATACATATAAGAGAAACATATATATATATATATGACATATATGTAAGAGAAACAATGTGATGTCTAACTTTCATTTAACATCATAGTCTCAAGTTCCATTCATTTTTCTGCAAATAACACGATCTTATTCTTTTTATGGGTGACTATTATATATATTCACATTTTCTTTATCCACCTGCCTGTCATTGGCTGTCTAGGCTGTTCCCAGAGCTTAGCTATTATGGATTACACTGTTATAAACATGGGTATGCATGTATCACAATAATATGATGTCTGTAACTCTTATGGGGATACACCTAGGAGGGATAGAGCTGGGTCAAATGGAGTCTCTATTTTTAGTTTTTTGAGGAATCTTCAAACTGATTTGCACAGTGGTTGCACTAGTCAACATTCCCACCAATAATGTACCTTTTTCTCTACCAGCAATTCTTTATTGTTTTCTTGATGGTAGCCGTGTTGACTGGGATAAAATATAATCTCAGAGCTATTTTGATTTGCATTTCCCTTATGGCTGAAGATAATGAACATTTTAAAAAATACACTTGCTGGTTCTTTGTACTTCTTTTAAAAAGAAATACTCAGCTCATTTGCCCATTTTTGATAGGGTCATTTGTTTTTGAAGGATAACTTGTTAAATTCTTTATATATTGTATGTATTTTAGATTGTAGGAAGATTTGCATTTCATTATTCAATGGGTTTATCAACATATATTTTATTATTATTTTGTTTCTTCTCTTCTTAGGACATAAAATGTAAAATAGATATGGCTGAGAAAACAGCTTCCAATTGAAAAGTGATATTTCTTAAAATTATAGAAGTTGAGGATAAGGAGCCACTCAAAAATATGCCTGGTAATATGGAAAAGATATTAGCATTCAAGAAATTCAGGTTGTAAAATTGGCTTCATGTTTTGTAATACTCACCAAAAATATTATCTTTTTGTTTTGACTCAAAGAAATCCAGTTACTATATAACTCTAAGGGAAAGGTTTCATTTTCTCAGAGTATGTTTAACTGAAATGTACTTAAACTCCTTGACTTTTCTGAACATGTGTACATTAATGTATGGCTGTATATGTGCATGCCATTTTTATACTAGCTCAAGATTTACTTGTATATTGAGTATAGGAAACTAAGGATGGTGCAGACTTTCTTGACACTAGATTTTCATGAATATTTCTCTTGCCAGTGAGTATAGTGCCCAAACTACCAGCATGTTATGGCCCAGTTAAAATCAGTAGTGATATTACTATTTTAATGGAGAAGCTAATAAAAGTATGTAACTAAGTGAAACATAAACATATATTTATAAGTACTATGTGTACATTGACTTACTGAGATCATAAATAATGAAACTCTGGATAGTCTTTATTCATTTATAAAGTCTCAACTCTTGGATCCTATAAAATGCAAATGATCTATTAGAGAAGGTAATTCTATAAAATGATCACCCAACAACAACAAAAAAAGATGGGTCAACTTTTCAGTATCACTGTTGTTACTCATCAAAGCAACATGGCTGGTTGGCAGACTCATGGGCCTTCATATCTGTAGGTCTAATTAAAATGCAAAAATTATGTCTGTACTGGACACACATGACATCTTAAAACTTGTTGTTATTTTCATAAACAGTACAGTATAACCACTATTTATGTAGCATTGGCTTTATATTAGGTATTTAAATCTAGAAAACATTTAAAGAATATAGTTATTCCTTGTTTAATGACTGAATTCCATTACTATGAGTAGGTCATTAAATGAATCGGTCACTAAATGAGGAATTGTATATAGTATGTAATTACAATATTCAGAATGAAGAAATGGTCAAAGGAAACTCCAACTTTGTGTCTTTCTTTCATTTGCATAACTTTTATTCTAAGTACTATAATGTATAGCAGAACATAAAACTGTACAGTACATTCAGTAAAAATTACAATACTGTACTGTAGGAGAAGGCACTATGAGGCCATATTGCCGCTCAGGTTCCTGCATCGAAAGTCCAAATACAGGTCATAAGTTTGAGCAGCAGGTCATATGTCCAAAAGTTGTTAAACAAGTACATCATTAAATGAGGAATGTCTATATTGGAGGATGAGCACAGGTAATATGCAAATATCACACCATTGTCTGCAAAGCACTCGAGTATCTGGATTTAATATTTGTGAGAGTCCACACTGGATGACAAGGACCACTGTATTTATCGTTGTTTTACAAATTTTCCTGAAATCAAGTGTTCGTACAATAGTTAGTTCTGTGAGCATTCATTCAAGCAATATTTTCTTAAATCTATGCATGAGACAAGCCTTCTAGGTGATGTTCCTATGAGGATGAGATATAGTCCTCACTGTATGGAGGTCTGCAACCAGTAGAGATAAATTCATAACATCAAGGCAGTCCTTCCCCATGGGTGCTGCAATAGAGAGATCTGAAGAATATCAGACTATACAAGGTCAGATATGTTTGAGGGGTGAAGGAATTATGAGAGTTTCTCTCAGAAAAGGAATGCTTAATTTTAATGCATAAAGAAAATATTGAGAGCTTGCCAGAAATCAAACGATGGTGGAGTGGAGGAACATTTTAGCAACTAAATAAGAAGCCCAATCACTTCTATGGAGCTTGGCTATGGCTTGAAAGATATAAGAGATTCCAGTGTACTTTGAATTAGTACTGTGTGTCTTGCCAATTTTTGAGGAGTGTCAGATTAATGATGTATGTGAGGGCTAGATTACAAAGAACCTTATATATAGTTTTAAAAAGTTTGGATGGTATCCATTAGATGTGAACAAAATGTTTCAAGAGGAGATTCAAGATTTTAGTACAAGTGTATTAAATCATAAATACATTTTGGAAAAGTCAGCAATTCTAGCAGCAATTTGGAAGATTTACTAAAAGGGATGAAATGTAAGCAAGAAGATACATCAGTAAGTAGACTGTTACAATACTCTAAGTAAATTGAACCCAAGCTTTAATAGTGTAAGTCAATATGGAGGAATAAAGCCCAGGCATGTTTAAGAGACAGAGGTTTTTGTGCCCAAAGCACTATTCATGTCTTAGGATCTTTGATTAATATCACTGTCTCATTATTCCATGTCTCTCTCAATGTACTTTCTTCTTTGATTTTACTTTCTAAACCTTTCTTAAATTTATCCTTTTGTGTTTGGCTATAATGCCACTGCCCTTGTTCATATCATTAAAACATCTACATTTAGCTTTTATAAATATCTGATTGTAGTAGTTCATCCCCATTAAGCATTTTGCTATAATTTATTGTCCGGAATGGTTGACCATGTAATCAGTCAGCAGTGCATATAACAACAGCCCTCTCAGTTTTAAACTCTTCTATTTCATACACAGCCCTCAAAGGTGTCAAGGCTTTTAACATATCATCTCTCAGCCTTATGCTTCATTCTGGTTATAATGCCTAAACTTCTCAAACACATCACATTTTCATGTTTTCTACCTTTGCACCTGCTGTGTTTTGTTTTATAACACTTTAAATTTTGACTAATTCTATGTCAACCTTAGAGATTAGGGTCAGATGTTATCTCCCTTAAAAGTATGCTATAGGCTACTGTGATTAAAACAGCATGATACTGGCACAGAAACAGACCCAAGGATCAGTGGAATAGATTAGAAGAACAGAAACAACTCCAGACATACTCAGCCATCTCATCTTTGACAAAGGAGCCAACCACCCTCATTGAAGGAAAGATAGCCTATTTAATAAATGGTGTTGAAAAAACTGGATTTCAGAGATTAAAAACTGCCAGAGATTAAAACTAGACCCATATCTATCACCCTGCACTAAACTAAGATCAAAGTGGATTAAAGATCTAAATATGAAGACAGAAACACTAAACTTGCTGGAAGATAAGTTAGGTAGAACTCTTGAAGATATTGGCATAGGAAAAGACTTCATAAACAAAATCTCAATAGCATGGGAACTAGCAGAAAGAATCAACAACTGGGATCTCATCTTATTAAAAAGCTTCTGCACTACAAGAGAAACTACTAACAGAGCTAAGAGACAACCTACAATGTGGGAAAATTCTTTTAGCACCTATAACTCAGACAAAGGGCTGCTATCTAGAATATATAAAGAACTGGAAAAAATCAGACCCCTCAAATTCAAAGACCCAATTCAAAAATGAGAATCTGAAAAGAACGGACATTTCTCAGACAAAGAAGTAAAGGCAGCAAATAAACATATGAAAAAGTGTTCAACATTACTGGTCATTCGAGAGATGCAGATGAAAACCACACTGAGATTCCACCTCACCCCAGAAAGAGTTGCTGCTATCAAGAAATCAACCATAACAAATGCTGGTGGGGATGTGGAGAGAAAGGAACCTTTCTCCATTGTTGGTGGGAGTGCAGACTGGTGCAACCACTATGGAAATCAGTATGGAGATACCTCAGAGAACTAGGGCTGGAGGTCCCATTTGACCCAGCTATTCCCCTGCTGGGTATTTTCCCAAAAGAATTAGACCCAATTCAAAAATGGGAATCTGAAATGAACGGGCATTTCTCAGACAAAGAAGTAGAGGCAGCAAATAAACATATGAAAAAATGTTCAACATTACTGGTCATTAGAGAGATGCAAATGAAAACAACACTGAGATTCCACTT
>NW_004624830.1:4400175-4500894 GCF_000247695.1 Heterocephalus glaber | reverse complement strand
CTTAAAATGTACCAATAAAAGAATTTAAGCCAAAAAAAAAAAAAAGTATGCTATAGGGCCGGGGATTTAGCTCAGTGGTTCTACCACCTGCCCCGCAAGCACAAGGACCCCAGTTCGATCACCAGTACCAAAAAAAAAAAACCCCCCAAAAATCACGTATACTGTAATATCTCCTCTATCTATGAACCTTTCTTAAAAAAAAAGCAAAACTATTTCATATAGTTTTCTGTCACATTACCTAATTCCCTACCTTTCTCCCCAAACTTTAGCTTCTTATTCCTTGGGGCCTTATATTTTTCTATAACTCCAGCACCAATAAATGTTTACTGAACTGATTTTTTTATTAACAGGAATATTTGTAAGACAGGTTATTGAGTGAAAAAGAAGAGAATTTGAAAGAAAATAAGAAAAAGAAGATAGAAATGTATGAAATTGTTACCAAAACATGAAAATGAAGGTAAAAACCTGCCCTACATGCTTTATGGATGATTTTGCAAGTTCCTGAAACACATTACATGAATAATTTATTACTATAGAATTTGCATGCTGAATTCCATTAACCGTTAACTCTCCTGGGTGTGGAAGTCGGTCTGCCTTCCTGCCTTGACTATGGGGATTTCTTCTGCTGAGCTTATACCTAGCTCCAGGGAAATCTAATGCCCCAGACTGTTCACCCAGAGCTGGATTCTCTGTGCAAAGAAAGTACGCCATTTCCCAGCCCCTTCACACTGCCCACAGCACTAGCTCCATGAACTTTAACCCCAGAAAAAAAAGTTAGAAAAAAGTAGAAAAGTTATTTTAACTTCATTGAGGTGTACATCAAAATGAATATAAATTACTTTTTGTATGTTTACATCTGTAAGTATATATCCCTTCAAAAATAACCATGTCAGCATTTTACTCTACTCTACTATACAGCAAAGATACAAGAGCCAGGATTATATAGCTAATGGCTGTACTAAGACAAAAGTGAAAAAAATGCATCTTGAAATTATAAAGAAAAATCACAAATTAAACTTCCTGTATTTTGGCAGATTAAAATCACTGTAGAAATATTGGTGTTTAAAACTATATTATCAATAATTTTCTCAAAAAGGTTTTCATATTTTTAGGGTGAAAAGGTTAAAGAAAGGAAAGGTCATTTGACTCTAAACATTTGAATAATATTTATAATTTTAGTGTTTAATAACAGGATATTTTCCAAAAGCTTAGTTAGTCACTATCTTATAGATACTATTGAGGTAATTTGATTGTACCTAAACAAAATAGTTATTATATCTTTGAATTAGCTTATTACATTGAAATGAGTGAATGTGCAAGGCAACTGAGCTTTATATATATATATATATATATATATAATATTTTTTTTTTGGTACCGGGGATCGAACTCAGGACCTTGTGTTTGCAAGGTAGGCACCGGAACCACTGAGCTAAATCTCCAGCCCTGAGCTTTATATATTTTAATATAATTGAATATAAATTTTCTCTAGATGTGACAGCCTTAATTGTCAACTTGATGGGTTCATGGAGGCATGGCCTTGGGTTCTATATTTGGTCCATGGATCTTTCCTCTCTGGTGCTGTTCACCTGCTCTGCTTCCTGGCCACTATGAAGTGAACAGCTTTGCTCCACCAGGAGCTTCCATCCACTATGATGTCTCTGTCTTGGGGTCTAACCATGGACAGACTGAATCTTCTGATACCATGAACAACAAAAAAAAACCTCTTTGTAAATTGTGGGTGTCAGGTATTGTGTTCTAGCAGTAGAAAGCCAAACAATACAGAAAATTTGTTCTGGAGAGGTGTGGTTATTGCTGTGACTGTACCTGACCATGTGGTTCAGTGGCCTTTGGGACTGATTTAAAGGAAGACTCTGGGAATGTTTGAATATGTCCAGTAGAGAAGCCCTATGATGCTGTAAGTGGAGCCCAATGGGTAATTCTGGCCAGAGATTAGAAGACAAGAATCGTGATAGGAATGTGGGCAGTAAAGGCTAGGTTTATGAGGTTTCAGATGGGGACTCTATTGGAATTGGACTAGAGGCCATATGTGTTATTTTTTGGCAAAGAACTTGTCTACATTTTCCCCCTGTCCTGAGACTGGAAGGCTGAATTTAGAGTTTATGTATGAATTAATTTGATGGAGAAAATCTCAAGAAACCCAATGTTCAGGCTGTAAAATGGTACTTCTGGCCACTTTTAGCCATATTCATAGTGGAAATTGTGTGAAAAACAAACAAACAAACAAAAAAGTTGGGACCAAAAGAGGCGTGGTTGTTAAAGAGATTAACACCACTAAAAAGAAGCTAAGTCCTTTGCCCCAGAACAAGAAGAAAGAGTACTTGCAGACATTTCAGAAATCTGAAAGATCCCACTCATCATAGGCATAAAACTGCAATACTTTTAGTTGAGAAGAGACTGTCCCAAGGACCTTGAGAACAGCTATGCAATGTGTTCATGAGAGGGGTATGTGTGAAGCTGAGAGAATGAAGCCAAAGGTAAAGTAGAGACCCCAGGAAGTAAGAAATTTCAGAAATGTGAAACTTTTGCACAGAAAAGCCATGGGTAGCAAGAGAAGTGAGACCAAGATAGAGGGAGTAAGAGCCCACAAAGGACCACTGGTCACTATAATACCTGGTAACACTTTTGTGGTAAGTGTTTCCTATACTGCAGAAAGTTACTCTAAAGTTGGTCAAAAAAAGTGCAGTGCTATTATGGAATATCAGACCACAGACAGGACTTTAAGTGACTGCAGTTTACTAAAGTCTTTAGGTTGAAGTGGTCAAAAGTCAAATGCACAGCTTCTTGCAAGTCTCATTCTTTAATGCTTATACATTATAGATTTCATTTTCACACAGACACAAATGAGCAGTGTCTCTTTGAGAATTGTCCTGGTATCAAGGGAAGAGAGACACCATGACAGTCTAGGGGAGAGAGGACTTCATAACAGCTTGGAATGGGAGGGCATTTTGTAGATATGAGCTGGCCAACTTCAGGAAGTTATTTAAAAGAGATACTGGTATAAAAATGTTTGTCCAATTAAATAAGAGCTACCAATGTGTTGGAACTTTTAACTTTATCAAATTATTGAAATGTGATGCTGTTTTATTATGAAAGGGTTGATTTCTTCATCAGTCTTCAAATAAATTTTGCCTAAATAAAGTTAAACTTGCTTTTTAAAAGAGTAACTGTTTTGCATTGTGACTTTGACAAGGTAACAAATTATTCAGAAATTTAAAAAAATATTTAAAATTCAAAAATATGTGTCTGTTTTACCAAACACGGGTAAAAGAATCCAAGGTGTGGTCTCTGTGTGCCTTTCCCATTTGCTTCTGTAATAGCCTCCCTTCTACTTTCATGTCTGCTTTTCCACCTGGATTCCACATCTGAGAGAAAAACATGATATTTACCTTTCTGAGTCTGGCTTATTTCACTTAAGTTGATGATCTCTAATTCCATTTGTTTTTCTGCAAATGATGTGATATCTTTCTTCATTGTGGCTGAATATAATCCTTAGTGTCTACACCGTATTTTCTTTATCCAGTCATTGTTTGACAGGCACCTAAGTGAATTTCACGTCTTGGCCATTGTGAATTGTGCCACATTAAGCATGAGTAAGCAGGCATCTCTACAGTATTTCGGTTTTAATTTCTCTGCCAGGTTAGACCAGCCTTTGAACTACAGGCTTTCCTATTGACTCTTGTTTCTAAGAAACATCTAGAAAATACATGACATTAATTTTGCTAAAATATTGGTCACATTGGAGACACATTTTTTTGGTGAACGTGGTTTGGGAAAAGTAAATTTAGACAGACTTTAGTTAGAAAACTTTATTCTCTTTGAACCTATGAAGAAGATATATTGGTAGAAATAATTTTCCAGACCTTAAAAATCATGGATATATGGAATCTGAAAAATCATATATGTCTGGACTGACCAAATAACACTGTGCTAATAATCAACCCCAACTGTGACTCACTGAACATATCAAGGGCTTATTCCTGTTTCACTCAATGTGTTTACTCCCAGTCAAGTGTCTCTGGTCATTGCAGTCATTTAGGGACCGAGGCTGATGGAAATCCTAATCAACTGTCTCAGAAGGAAGCAAGACAGTGCTTGAAGATCGCAAGTAGATAATTAAATGTTCTTGCTCATTAATGCCAGTATTCTAGTTACTTAAACTCTGGGATGAGAACTAGATTCAGAGCCCCAATTAACCTCTGGGGTCCGGGAGGTAGATTCATGTTGTTGTCTGTGCAGAAACTAATGATTACCACAGTCAGGTCTTCTGGTCAACAAATACCTGTCTTGTCTTATCCATACCAGGTATACTCATCTACTCCGCAAAGAACAGAAACCTGAAAGTTACGTTCAGGATGGAATTCAGGAATCTGTAAGACAACTTAAATCACCTCTGCCTCGGAGGTGATCTGGCTCTTTTTGGTCCACAGATCTCTGGTTAAATTCTAAGTCCTATATTTCTTTCTTTCTTTCTTTCTTTCTTTCTTTCTTTCTTTCTTTCTTTCTTTCTTTCTTTCTTTCTTTTTTTTAGTCCTATGTTTCTTAAACAATTGGTGCAAGGTGAAAACTCCCTCAGCTTGTTTCCTTTCCGTAAAAGGTTAGGACCTCAAGGATATTTTAAAATATTGAGCAGAAAAGTAAAAAACACGTTTAGACCCATGTAATGAGTTCTTTGGAGGTGATAGCTCCAGAAAAAAACTTCATTAACTTCTCTTGTGTTTGAATTCAGTTTGCTACAAGTGACACTGAGCCATGTCAGAGTTAAGAGTCCTTCATCCCCGTGTGGCAGGGAGGAGCTGACAGCCACCGCTCTTAAGCTCAGGAAAGTGGCTCAGATGTTGGCAGACCCAGGGGAGGACTGAGTTTGAGAGGAATATGACAGAAGTTTGGGGGCTTTCATTCCTGTCACTTGTAATAACACACATTTAGCTGCAGGGGAAGACTGCAGCATATTTGTCCTGAACACGCATGCGCGCACACACACACACACACACACACACACAAAACCTTCCTCACCTTGGAGTTAAGTAGTAAGTGATGGAATGATGCAAGTTATTTTTTAAATCGGATCCCTTCCCTTTACTAATTTAAAGCTTAGTGTTGAAGAATGGAATCTGAAGTCCTTCCTTCTCCAATTAAAACTTACTGAGAGTAAATAAGGCAGCCAAGCAGGGGGTAATGGCATTTCAGTTTTAGTAGTGGTAAAGCTGAGCTTGGAGAATGAGATTTGTTGATTGGTGATAGTGAGTTTTAATTCTGCCTCCTACATTTATCTACTTGATCACTGCTGGTGCCCTCTCATGGCTGCTGCCTCATGAAATCTAGGGCAGGGAGAAAGAGAAGCAGAGAGAAATAGGGCTATCTTCAGTGAGGACTCTGACTGTGATTTGTCACAATTCTTTTTTGTCAACTATTCCACGTTATAAGCTACTTTTCTCTCTCATGTTCTTATTTTTCTTTGGCAGTGGTGGGAATTGAACCAGGGCTATGTATCTGCTAGGCAAATATCCTCAGTCCTTTTAAATTTTCTTTTATTGTGAAGGAGGTCTTGTTAAGTTGTGCAGGCTAGCTCTGAAGTTGCAATCTTCCTGCCTCAGCCTTCTGAGTGGCTGGGATTACAGGTTGGTGTCACTGTGTCCCTGTCAAGTCAGATTTTCTCTCTTAATAACATCTGTCCTTTTAATATTCCCTTTCCCAATTTGAAATATCATTATGAGAATGATTTGTTTGTCAATATTATGAGAGAGATAGTCCATTTAATGGTATTCTCATTAGTTTTTGCAGTCTTAAATGATATATTAAATAAAAATAATAATATTGATATTTCTGTGGGACATTCTCATGGGTACTAAAATGTAACTGTTCATAAACCATAAAGCAAAGTAAGTCTGCACATCCTTTCAGTCTTACAGGACTAAGTACCATTAAACCTATCATTTTTACTTCTTTCTCTGTCCATCCACTATGTATACCCATTGCCAGAAGACTGGAATTCTCACCAATTTCCTTTCTCTTGTAGCATTGTATTTCTGCCTTTGGATTGAATTTAAATGAAGTCATAGCACTTTATATTTTTATTGGGTTATAAAAACTGGATAGTATAAATGTGTAAGTACAAATGTGCTTGTTACCTGGTTACATACCATTTTAGATGTCTTTTCATATGATATTTAATTCTCACTGCAATTCCATGAAGATAACAAAGATGCCATTGTACAGATGAACAGTGGCTGAGCGACCTGTTCAAGTTCACACAAGAGCTCCTCAGCTGAGGTGGGATTTACACAAAGTTATTTCAATTCCAAGGCTTGCACCTGATATCCGTTTTTAAAAAGCAGAAAAATCAATGCTGTAAGTAGGCTAATGTGAACCCCAAGGAGCTCTGAGGAAGACAGGAAAGGGATTTGGGATATTTACTCCATCCCATATTTCTCTTCCTGGAGCCGTCCTGTTCCCCAAGTAGCTTGCTATAAAGGCTGTGGTTCTTCTATTCCCTAACCTCTTATGGGAGCTGGGGCTCATGTTCTTGTCTTGTCCTTGTTAGTTACCGTTCACCTTAGCTGTGCATTTTCAGCAGATCCCCGGTAAAGAAACCTCTTTGAATTATTCCAGTTTGAGGGTTGTCTACCTCCCGTTGGGTTTCTGACATGTTCCTTTTGTTTCTATGCCCATTGTAACTATGTTTCTTTCATCTTTAAAGTGTTGGAAACTTTGGGTCACAACAATTAACTTAATGCTCAGATCACGTGGGTTTAAACACACTTATATTTACATATACATACATTTTAACCTATGCACATCGATACCAATGTCTATTTAAATCATCCATATCTATATTATATCTACTTATGGACCTACATCGAGAGGGACAGAGAGAGGGAAAAATTCCTAGGAGAATGCCCTAACACTTTATTTAGTCAAATTGTTATTGTGGCGATAAGTTCAAAAACTAGTCACAGATTTTCTTTCATTCTTATGCATACTCTAAAAAGAAATATGTGCAGAGAAATTATATAATTCTTATATTCCTTATTTCAAAATTAAATTATACACAAGGCTAAAATGTTTTTAATGTCAGCTTAACATGTTTACCTCTAAAGCAAATGCAGTTGCCTGTTTTCGTTTTTGTTTAATATTATAAAATATTATCAATCATAATTTATTATTAAAATTCGTTGTACAACTCCGTGATGAATGGTACATTAGAAACAAATCCCTTGTTTCCATGTATTGGAAAAAAATACTTAGTTGCTTGTTCTCGTTTATCATTTGTGGGAGCTGACTGCCCTCTTCTGGTACTGCAACAAAACTGTTACTCAAGTAATTCCATGTTACACTGAATCATTTTCCTGTTAGATTCTGATTAGTTACCTGTGCAGTCAGAAGTTTATAATGCAATTCTGTGCATATATCCTGTTTTATCCTTTTGCCTCAGCAACCTAATGGAAACCTATTTCTTCTAAACATTTACCACTTGTTCTTAATCTTGATCATCTTCCTCCAATGCCCAAGGTGAAAGGTGCCCTTTACTGTTTCCATTGGTTAGGATAGGAAAGTCTATTTCAAATATTAGATTCTGAGCAAGAGTATAACATTTTATTTCAACTAGCTAGAAATACAAAAGAAAACAAAGAAGGAAGGGTGGGAAAGGAGGGAAGGTTGCTGTTATGGTTTATGTCTAAATTTCCCCCAAAGCCTCAGGTGCTCATAGGTGGGGCTTTGGGAAGGTGGTTGGATCATGGTGGTGTGATGCTCACAGCAGATTCATCTATAATGAGTTCATAGCTACATGTGATGTTGGCAAGTGAAGCCTGGTTGGAGGAGGGGATGGCCTGGAAAGGTCTATCTCCCTCCTCCTCCCTTGATCTCTCTGCTTCCTGTGGCTATGCCAAAAGCTGCTTCTCCTCTGCCATGCTGCCCTGCCTTGGAGCCAGCAGAATAGGGACTGAAACTTCTACAAACCATGAGCCAAAATGAACCTTTCCTCCTTTAAGGTGTGGGAGTGTGTGGGTATTGTGTCTCAATGATGAGAAAGTAGCTAAGACAGTTGCAAAACATAAGTCAGAATTGCATTTGGATAATATAACAAAAGGATACTAAGAACATGACTTACCCCCATATGACCCACACAAGGGCACCCCATCAGATGCCTAAAGAGCTTACTTTCCACTGCTAATGTGTTCATCTATTTTGTTCTGCATATGCTTTGTTCATAATTTCTATGAATGAAACACACACACATCAATCTGTGAGAGAATAATTTGTAAGAAAATAAGGACTCCTTCCATTTCTCTTCTTTTTAAAAATAGCCACGGAGTCTTCATATTTTTGCAGCTGATCAGCAGTCAAGAATCACCACCAGTTTTGACATGAAGAGAACATGCTGTCAAAACATTGCCAAGTGTGAGTCAAGAATTACAACTTTAGCAAAATATCTTTTCAACACATGCACTCCACATGGAAGCATTGCTTTGTTTTAATGTTTAACTAGTAGGTTAAGCCAGAATTTTTACACTCTGCTCTTAGTACCTAAAATTTATATTCTTAAATCAGTTGTCTCTGCAGTACAGCTATTTTTATAATTACCAATAAATGTTACTGCCAGGCTAAGGAGGGTTGGGACATCTCGCCTAACAGAAACATCATCTACAGCAATCAAAACCACCAGATGGTTGTTCATTTCTTTTTCCCCTTGCTCATATAAATCTAATATTAGGGCTGGCAGAACTTGTGCAAATAAGAAGGGAAAAAGGAAAATCTTTGCAACCAAATTTTAGCCATATGGGCTAAACATTCTATTTTAACTGAAAAATAAAAATTCCAATTTCCATTTTCTCATTTTTACCAGTATTCTCAAATGCTTAGGTAGCTCCAGTGTTAATGAAATTATTAAATATTGAGTGATTCCTTCAGACTTCAGAACTGCGGTAACTGTTTCAGATAAGCCAGACTGAGGACAATATTTAAGAAAACATTATGCACCAAACCATGGTCAGCTTGCTTTAGCGTCACTACAAACCTCGAGTTTGGGCTTTGTTTCCATCCGTTTATTTAATAGGAAAGCATTGCTGGAGGTCATTCCGTATGAATTAAAAACCAAACTGACTTTTAATAATTTAAGATAAGAAGTCCCCAGTTACTTAGGGTTTCTTAAAACACTGGCCTCGCAAGTCAGACATAAAAGCAGCAGTAGATGGCACTAGAAGATCGCAGGCCTCCGAGCAGGGCGTGCGCTGCTCATGTCCTCCTGCCGCTGCCAGGCTGCAGTAGTGACAACAGGGGCAGCCAGGGACCGAGAGGGGCAGGACCCCAGCCCGGCGGTGGGCTCTCCTGAGCCCTCCGCCCGCTTTCCTGGAGAGCATCCGGGATGTGTTTGGGGAAACGCGAATGGCTCATTTACTACCTGAGCTCTGCTCAAGGCGCATTACCTGTCCCATTTAGTCCGAATCAAAAGCAGATAAAGGGAGCTTCTCTCCGACTTCCATCCAGGAGTCTGCTCTTCCACTTGCTGCTCTTGATGACTGAGATCTCGCTGCTTAGGAATAGCTGAATGAGGGTATTGGTCAGAAAGGTAATTATCACCCCCTTTTCTCTGACAACCCACAGCCACTTACGAAATTCAGATTGTCCTAGCAAAGCGTGCATGAGGCCACTAGAGTATGCTTCTCCTTCTTTACACCTGAGTGGCCTGTGTTCAAGAGCTGTACTGTAGTTATTTTTAAGCTGTGAGTCCTCGCAGGCCGAGGCCTCCTGCATAGCTCTGGGGGGGTCCCGGCTCCCCTCACCCCTGTCTGGCTCACCTGTGTAGCTGCAGGTGCCCAAGCTCACTGCCGCCTGCTCCCGAGCCTCCTAATCCCGCTGCACCTGACCGTGAAGGCAGCTTTCTACCCAGTGGAGCATGTTCCTGACATTTCTTAAAGCTATAAAAACTACTTCCAGGTCCAGGAGTGGGAAATGATACACACATATTTGAAGAAAATCAGTGGTTATTGTTTCTTCGATCACTGAGCTACCAAGAAAGTCTTTTTTTTTTTTTTTTAAATCTGCATTCTGTAGAAATATTTCCAAAGACATATCACCCTTCTGGTGCTGTATTCTCAATGTTAAGAAATTATTTGCAAACTACCCATTTTTGAAGGTAAAATTTTACTGAATCTGAAATAAGAAAATGTTTATGCACTAAACTAAAATCAAAATGGATCAAAGATTTAAATATTAAAAGAGAAACACTAAATCTGCTGGAAGAGAGAATAGGGAGAACTCTTGAGGACATAGGGGTAGGCAAAAACTTCATGAATAAAACTCAGACTGGACGGGAAATATTGCAAAGAATCAACAACTGGACTCTCATCCTATTAAAAAGCTTTTTCACTGCAAAAAAAATCACCAATGGAGCGAACAGACAACCACAGAGTGGGAAAAAATTCTAGCCAGTAGTCGCTCAGACAAAGGAATAATATCTAGAACATACAAAGAATTGAAAAAAATTAGGCCCACAAAATTCAAAGACCCAATTCAAAAATGGGCATCTGAAATGAAAGATACTTCTCAGATGAAGAAGTTCAACATCACTGGTCATTCGAGAGACGCAAATTAAAGCAATGCAGAGATTCCACCTCGCTCCAGAAAGAATGGCTCCTATCATGAAATCAACCAGCAACAAATGCTGGCAGGGCTGCAGGGATAAGGGAACCCTTCTCCACTGTTGGTGGGAGTGTAGACCCCACATTACAGTGGTGCAACCACTGTGGA
Organism: Heterocephalus glaber; assembly: GCF_000247695.1. The sequence continues at coordinate 4,490,123 of NW_004624830.1, read as the reverse complement.
AATCAGAGTGGAGATACCTCGAAAAACTGGGATTAGAGGTCGCCTTTGACTCAGATATTTCCCTGTTGGGTATCTTCCCAAAAGAATTAAAAACATCATACCACAGAGATATATGTGTACCCATGTTTATAGGAACACAGTTTTTAATAACTAAATCTTGTAAACAACTCAAATGCTCATCAAATGATGATGAATGAATAAAGAAGATATGGTTTTTCTATACAGTGGAGTACTACTCAGCCATAAAGAAGGATAAACCTTTATAGCTAAATGGATGCACTTTGAAGCTATATTCTTAAGTGAAATAAATTGGACACGTGTATAAGTATTGCATTGTCTCTCTGGTGTAAGAAATTGAAAATGTAAATATGGATCAAAAGCTATAATAGACAATGTGAAATAAAATATCATTCAATACAAAGGGGGAACTAGAGAGGAGGAGGGGGAAAGGAAGAAATGTAAAAGAAAAGATGAGAAAAGAAGAAAAAAATGGAAACAGGGCTTTTGTAAGTAAGGAAGGAGAAGAGGGGTCAAGGGAGGAGAGGAGAATGGGGAAAAAAGGAATCAAGATACATCATGTAAAGGTACAAATTCCCTATGATGAATGTGATCTTCATATAAATCTATATTGTACCTATAAAATTATAAATGAGAAAATGTTTAATGGCTTATAGTAAGAGTATGAAACATTTCAGCTTCATTCTTTTACTAATAGTATTCATTTCCTTTCTTTTCCTTTATTCTTTTCTCATCCTTTATCAGTGGCAAAGAATACAACTGGCCTATCTAAGTGCAAAACTGGGTTCCATTCATGATGTTAAAGAATTTCTGCTGCGAGGAATCAGGCGGATCTATGAGAGAAATATGTGAACTGAACGAATCTTTCTCTTTTCTTCTCCCTCCTTTCTTCTTTTCTTTCTTCTTCTGCATTCTTTCTTCCTTTCTTATATGCCTTTCATAAGAGTGTTTCAATTCTTATTCTAGTCTTAAGATTTTTGCCACACATTGCTTTTCTAAATTTCCTAGCTAATTTGTAACTATATTGACTTTTAACAAAGTGACATTAAATTAATATATAATGTAGAGCATTCCACATTTGAAAGAAGGCAAGGAAGTTAAAAGGTTTTCTATTTTCCCAAATGGTTATTTCAGGATCAATTATAAAAGGACAGTTTTGTATAAGAAGCATCATGTGGACACATTCTTCTTGGCCCATAGAATGGAATTAATTCTGAAGCAGTTAAGAAATTGAATAAATCTAAGCAACTGATACAAGCCGTCATTCTGTTGATAAGTTTTGTATTCTGTCTCTGGAATTTCATTGTACACAGCAACATTATTGAACATTTTCTTCACAGATGGGTGCAGGAAGTAGATTTTCTGTTCGCAATTTTTCTAGTCTAATGCCTTTGGAAATTAATGTCAAAAACTCAGGCTTTCAGGTAACAGGATTATTTAGAGAAAGGACTAGTGAATGTTTGGACACGTAACTATAGTAAAAGTAGATGGTCCCAAAGGGATGTTAAGGCAGGGAGCTGCACCTTAAGGGATGGAGAAAGGAAGATGTGGAAACCCTTTTCCTTGTCTAGAATAACATTCTGACATTTTCTTCCTCGCATTACTCCAAGGAAATAATATATTTCTATAGCAGTAGCCAAAGGCTTCTCCTAATCAGTTAGTAAATCCTTGCATTCAACGCTATAAAAGCTTCTTACCAAAAATATCTAAATGTTAGAAGAAATTTTTATGTTCAATCTTGACCCACCTATTAAAAGAGTTGGGGTGATTCTTAAGGAGATTTATAGGGACAGATCCAAAAAATTTTAAAGGTAGGACAATAAAAATCTATTTGATGATGGATTTTAGAGGTGTCCAGCAGTAATTACTGGATCATGATATTTTACCCCTTTCTCATCATTTTTCTTTTGTGTACTGGGGATCGAACTCGGGACCTTGAGCTTGCGTGGCAGGCTCCGGAACCACTGAGCTAAATCCCTGGCCCACATCACCAAACATTTTGCATGAGGTTCCAGTCTGCCTGCTCTTGTGCATCTCAGTTTACATGTCCGAGGTAAGAGAAATTAGGGACATTTTCTTATCATGGAGAAGAGTTATCTTCTTTATTAAGAAAAAGTGTGTCAAAACTCAGTTCTAATTCTGCCCTCCTCTGTTTACCGAACACATCATCATCACACTCTCAGCAATAAAAATGAAAACTAAAATATTTACCTGGTTCGGGATATAAATGCCTAGGTTGGATAGAAAAAGGTAAGAATATTACAATTGGAGAGAGTGAAGGAAGGAGAATAACAAGTAGACGTGATGATTAACAGCTGTCAAAATGGAGAGATTTTGGGATGGTTTGAGATGTGGGAGGTCTGGAGGCCAGAGGAGATTTACAGGTCCTCACAGAGCATTCTCGGGAGCTTTACATTTATGCAAAGACTGATGAAAACCCACAAAAGGATTTTAATCATGGGACTGGAATTATTACACTGAGTTTTTAATTATTTGTGATTGGAGGATGGAGTGGTAACTCTAGGGAAACCTAGTGACCTCACAGAGGGCAGTGAGAAGGGTATTGCAGAACCCAGGTGAAAAAGTATTCGTAGTTGGACTATGTAGGTGGTTGCCTACCTTGAGTTATTTAAAAAATGAAATCAGTAGGGGCTGGGGATTTAGCTCAGTGGTTCTGCTACCTGCCTCAAAAGTGCAAGGACCTGAGTTTGATTCCCGGTACCAAAAAAAAAAAAATGAAATCAGTGAGGCATTTAGGATGTGAAGGAGGTGATGACGCAGAACATGTGAAGATGTGGAACATGTTGAGATGGGTGAGTTATTAGATATCTCGACATGCACACTGCTGGAGACTGAATGGGGGAGACTCATTTTAAAGATAACGTCTCTCTGGTGGTAAGTTAGGTCATCAGCATGTATGAAGATATTGACCAGGACAGGTGAGGCCATATGGTAACAAAAAGAAATAAAGATTTTGGTGTACAGTTCACTGGTTAATAGGCAAGAGCCAGGTATTAACATTTGGAAAGAGAGTAAAACATGAGGTAGGAGACACCAGAAGGTGCTTTAGTGCAGCCAAACTTGGGGCAGATTTGTGAGAAGGTCTTATGTAAGTGAACCGAGATGATGTGTCACTCAAAAGCTGCAACTTTAAAGCCCAGGCGAGTTTGAGTATTTAGTTCACCTAGATGTGCATTAAAGCGAAAAGAAATCATGCTCTCTGCATTCTGCAGACCCTGCACAATCATCAACTATACTTCAGAGCATTAAAAGCTACTCTGGATCCAATCTGGAAATTGCATTTTGGATTAGTGAACAACTGTGATAAATGGGAAATTTCTGAGGACTTCCGCATGAGTTTGTCACCATCCAGGCAAAAGTGAAAAAGATCCTTTGGGCTGGATAAGTAATCGTGGGTGTATTAGCCAATACTTTTCAAGTACCAATTGTCAAACTCAAATCAAACCAGCTAACCTAAGTAGGTAGGATGCTGGTGTATGTAATCCTTTGGCTCTCTGATATAAGACATGGTCAGACCCTAAGTCTTGATTATCAGAACCCTCTCTCTTCACCTACCCTAGATTGGCATGTCTCTGATTGCTTTGTTATCACATAGGAAAAAATGAGTATTTCTCCATAATATCTCTGTAAGAGAAATCCAGAGTGCCTCTGACTGATCTTGGTTAGGTTCTATGTCTGCCAACCACTATGGCTAGAGGATGAGGTGCTATTTGTGCAGGTCTGAGTCAGATACACCTTCCTCTGACCTGGGAGAGAGGCAGCTCCGAAAGAGGATCTCTGCTACTATAGGAGGGAGAAAGATTTTCTAGACAGAAATAAATACCTGTTCATCAAACTGGGTTCCCTACCATAGGCTACAAACAAACAAACAAACAAACAAACAAAAACCCCTTAATAAACTCATTCTCCAATGCTCTGCTCTGTACCACTCTGCTACTTCTCGCCAACCTTCTCGCTTATTCTATGGTGATTCCAGGTCAAGGCCTCCATAGTCTTATTATTTGGGCAACAAATCTCTTTTGTGGGTCTTCTCATAGTTACATTTCTCTCATTCTTCAAGTCTTGCCATCTGTGATTACTATAAAAAATGCACCTAGATTCTCACTGTCTCATTGCCTTCTGATACCTTTAAGGATTAACAAAATTTCAAGTTGTTATTTGCTAGTTTACTTTCAAATTCACTATCTTCTATTTCTGACATGCTCAGTTTATGAACACAATAACTGTTTGACTCAATTCTGCATGTAGCACTACACTAGTGTCTATCACGAGTTGATAAATGTGTACTGAATTAGCAAATGTTAATGATGTACTGAAAACATTCATTTTTTCCAGGACCCCTTTCCTCACTCCTAAAACTTTGAGACAATTGACTCAACACTCCACTGTACTGTACTTGGCTATTACTAGCGGGAATCTGCATGGAGACTGTTGTGAGGTTTGTTCTTCATTCTTAGTGTGTTCTTGCTGATTATTTGTTTTAAATGCAAACGGTTTCTTCAGATATTTCCAAACCAGTTGGCAATGCAAAGAAAATATAAAACAATGTCTCAATAGATATTTCATCTCATCTTGTTATAAGAGTAATTCCAAGTAGTACTTTATGAAGGTGGTAAAACTAGTATTTTGGAAATGTCATTTTTTGTACTTCATAATGGAAATGACACATGCATTGTTGTACATATTTACATACAGTGGAATATAAATGACAGTGCTGTCATTGAATTTACATCTGTGTCTATACCCATTGTTGTTTTGCCATAGGTTTATCACATTTCTGGGTATCTTTTGACTGTCTTTTTTAGGAAGCTTCATAGTGAATGGCTTTAGAAGAGAAAACAGAATATAGGTTCATCTTTCTTCTTTATGAATCACAGTAAAAAGTGATGTTTTTTGGGGATAGAAATTGGGTGAATTTTCCTGAAACTCATTATAATGACTAAGGTTTTGTAAATTTGGGTTTTCTCAGCTGACACTATTCATGGAGTCCATGAGATCCACCCGAACTGCTCCATGTCACCTCTTTGGCAACTGGAGACCTCAGACAGGTGCAAACATAAAACTCATGGCCTTGCTGTTTCATGAATAATAGAGTTCTTCGTCTCTGACCCAGTAGAACCATGTCTTCTGCTAGCATCCATGAAACTGTGAAAGTTAACTTGTCCTCTTACAAGTAGAATAAAGTCTCAAGCCTATCAATTCTTGACACTTATTTGTAATATCAGTTCCTAGTCCATGCTTGCTAATGAAATGCTGATCATCTTAATGGGAGGTATGGTCACCAACTCATTCTGTATTCTCCTTGGTGTATTCGACGCTGTTCCTGTCCCACACGAGTGTCTGCGTGTCCATCACCTCTAGTGTCAGGAACCTAACTCTTTAGTCTCTGGTTTTAGTTCATAAGATGGCTTTACCACACTTTAACTCTGTCCTTCGAGTGTACATGACATAAGGCTACAATGCTCTAGGGTGAAGGTGGAAAAGGGGTTGAACTGCTTGGTGGTGCACACTGTGATCTCTGAAAACAGCAGGCATTTTTAAAACAAATTTAGAGAACTGTGAGTAGTTCCATACTGTTGATGAGAAAATTGCTAGTAGGAGAATAGTACAAGATGAGATGGAGAGAAATATACAGGCTGGAGTAGAGGAAGATGTTATCTGTCATAAAAGGATTTGGAATTTCTTCCTATGGAAAATGGGAGCCATTATGACTGTTGAAATAAAAAAGTAACATGCTCAATTTGTTTCTTGTAAAACTGAGGGGGGAAATTGTCAGTAGACAAGATGGGGAAATGAAAAAACAATGGAGTTTTGACTCCCAATACCAGCAGGACAAGAAGACAGCACTAGTGAGAAAACTAACTGTGACAAGTATAAATACCCACTTGAAGTCGTGAAGTGAGGAACAGGAAGAAGCTGGGATGGTTTTAAGTTTTTGGCAATGAAGACATACCACAGAGGTTACAAATATCTTTGCTATCCTTATAAGTGCTTTTTAAAAATATCTTTGTAAATGTTTGAGATACGGAACGTATACATTCACCCTGGGGAACTGGTGCATTACATACCACATCTTGGTCCTTTTCATTTCCCCTCCCTCTCCCTCCTGTCTCCCTCATCCCCAGGTCCCCTTCCCATCTCCACAAAGTCTATTTCCTTGTTTCTTACCATCTGTCTTTTATTTTGCTCTTTGAATTTTGGATTTCTCTTATAAGAGAAACCGGGCCATATTTAACCTTCTGTGTCATAGCAATAGTATGCTTTTCATAAGGAAGGTTTGTTTTTTTGTCAGTGAGCAAAGTAGAGCTCAAATCTACCAACATCCATGTCAACCAGGTGTGGTAAGTAGTCCTAGCATGTATATGGGAGAATGAATTTTTAATTTGTAATCTCCGCACTTCTTATATTACTCCAAAAATGTTATTCTGAGACAACCATTTCATTTACAGGAGTTTTTCAATTTTTTTGTAAAGTAAAAGGTTAAAATACTATCTTCCATTTTTAGCAAACTCATTCAACTTTAGGTCTACAATTCTTTGTTTCTAGATTATCATCACATTGTGGTTAGATGCTATATCTTCTGAGTCTTTTTTTTAAATCCTCCATGCCATGAGCCATGACAACTAACTGTTTGACTGATAAATTACTTTAGCATATGACCTTGTTTGGAAAACTTCATAGCATAATAGATGAAACCTCTGCATTCATTTTGTGCTTACTAGTCTAGCAATCTATACACCATTCACCCTAGAGGTTAAACACTTATCAGAGAGGTCATTTGCTTAACACATGATAATTTTTTGTGTGGAAAAAAATCAGAATTATTTTGCAGACAAGTCTCTATTCTGGTCATGTTTCTTTTTTGTCTTATTTAGAGGAACAGGATCTTCAACAATTTGCAAAACAATGTTCAGAAAGAAATGCGAAGGCCAATTTCACACATTCAAGTCAGATTTCCTTTTGACTTTGGCTTTCTGCCCAAATTTCCAAATTTATAAGTCTAAAACATTGGGCTCATTTCTTTTTTTGGGTTAAAAAAGAAAAAATGTCTTTGTCACAACAAAACTTCAAATTTCATTCTAATAGTTAAATTGGAAAAGTTGAGTTTCTAAGACTCAATTCGGCATCACTCTGTTAATACTCTTGCCCAATTCTAACTCTTATTTTAGCCTAATCATTAATCAATTAATTAATTGTTCAAGATATCCTTACATGTGTATTGTGGAACAAGTGCTAGCATGACATTATGCTCGAGATTGTTGCCTTACGGGTCTTGCCGAGGGTGTTAAATACCCTGCAGTACACACCCCGGCTTGGTGTGGGCAACAACAGTGAATGGTCTTTGTCTGAAAGTGCAGGGAATCCACCAGGACGGTGGAGTCAGGGTAGCTTGGGCCTGTTCATTCCCTTGTCCTCTGGGTTACAGAGCTACCTTCTGGACTGCAGGGATAAACCTATGACTAAGACTAAACCAACTGTGTCTCTCTCATTGATTGGTTTAGGAAGAGGTGTGTGGACAAGTCAACCTTTGTGGAACTGGGGGGAGACAGCAGGGAGGAGAGGGGAAAGGGAAGTACAAAGGATCCAGACACAATTATGTATATGCACCAGTCCTCACAAGGAATGTATTAAGTATTGTATGTATACATATACTAATAAATAAAAGGGAAGACAAATATAGCCAAAGAATCTTATTGAGTCATTCCGTAGATTATTCCTAACCAGATCTGGTTGAGAAAAATCTTTTTTCTCTTATGAAGACTTAGAGAGTAAGCCCAAATGCTTTGCAGAGCCCAGTTCCTTCCTATAAGAAAACGCTGATTTTCAATAAAAGCCCATTTTCAGAAATGCAGCAATCAGAGAAAGGACAGAGGCTGAGTGGTATTTGAGGCTCTGCTTCTGTTTTGGGCAAGGTCACTTTGCCCTCTTTTGTTTGTGATTATATTGGTCAATAAGTCATCGGTGATTCGCTTAAATTAAATCAGTTTCACGTTCCATCACTTGCGATCCAAAAGTTCTGCCTCATACAGGAATTAAAACAAATACATACATGACTGCAATTCAGAAAAAGGTGGAAGGTACATTTTGTATTTTCAAGAAAAGCTCCATGTGGATATCAGGAATGCACGAAGGTTGGGCTATTTTTTCTCCACTGAAGATATTTTTGTCTTAATTCTTCTCATACCAACAACATGTTCTTCAACATCTCTGTTGCTACTAATCCTTCAAATATGGCATAAAGTTTAGGATTACATGGTAGTTTGATCTTTTTATAAATTTAATAAATTTATGTGATGTATGTAGTCCTTTTGTTTTTTCTTTTACTTCATTCACCCTATCTGATTTTCATTTATACCTTCTTTCATTAATATCTCCTCCAAAGGGTAGAGTTGACACTGAAAAGATCAAACTCTACCTGGGTTCTTATGTTACTTATTACAAGTTCAAATAAATGATTTGGAGCTTGAGGTTATTGAATTCAATGAACAAATTTTAGTAACTGTGGGCTGGGGATTTAGCTCAGTGGTTCCAGGGCTTGCCTCACAACAGCAAGGTCCCGAGTTTGATCCCTGGTACCAAAAAAAAAAAAATTAGTAACTGTATTTCCATTCTTAATATACTATTGGAAATAGTTACAGTTGAAGATAGACCTGAATTTAAAATTGTAAGTTGTAATGACAGAAATTGCCATTGCCAAGATATTTAACACTTTCCAAGGAACATGTACTGGTTTGCTAGAGCTGAAATAACCCACTGGAGCAGACTGCCTGGTTTAAACAATAGAGATCAGTTTTCTCACAGTTTTATGCATCAGAAGTCCCAGATTAGGGTGTTTCCATGGTGTTTGTTGTGACAACACTTTCCTTGGCTGGGAGACTGCTGTCTTCAGGTGTTTCATGGTCTTTTCTTTGTGCATGTCTGTGTGCTGAGGTCACCAGGCAGTGGGTGAGGGAACATCCTCATTTCTCATTTAACTCTAAGTACTGTGTAAAGTCACCATCTCTGACACAGTCATATTCTGAGGTAGAGGACATCAGGACAACATACAAAATTAAGTGGAGATGATTCAGCCCATAACATTGTCTACCATAGATTCAGATCTCAGATCAAGGATCACCTCCTCCTTCCAAAGGGTCCTTCACTTGGTTTCCGGCCAGAGCACCCTGCCCTGGTTTCCTGACCTCCCCAACGTCATCGTGTGTATTCACCTGTAGCTTGTTTATTCTCTCTCTTTTGTAAGAGGACAGAATCCCTGCTGGGCTAGGCCACTGATGTACAACCAGCATCTAGATCAGTGATGATGTAGAGTAAGAATTCAATAGGGCCAGGGATTTAGCTCAGTGGTGCTGCCGCCTGCCTTGAAATCACAAGGTCCTGAGTTTGATCCCCAGTACCAAAAAATAAAAAATAAAAAAAGAATTAAATAAATAACTATTGAAACAAATTAAGATAAGGGTTTAAAATAATTTTACTTCAGGTATTTTGACAACATTATTTCTGCTTCAAGCTCTAAGAAATTTTATTACATACAATGTGAATTTAAAACAAATGTACTTTTTAAGTATTCATTTAAAAGTTTATAAAAGTCTGTACAATGCTGTACAGAAATTCTGAAATATAGAAAGAAAAGAAAGCATACTTAAAAGCAGTAAACTATTTAATTTTAGTATATGTAGGTCATAAATGACTGCTGTAGGAAGTTTGCCTGTAACTTAAAGCAGGAGATACGGTTTAAATGAAATGTATAAAATAGTTTATTTTCCTTAGTAATCATACAAAGATAATTTAATCTTCACTATCTATATTAAACAATTGTCTCCTTCAGCATATTATGAATTTTGCTTACATTTTAATTTAGAACCATATGAAAGAAGAAAAAACTCCAGAAAACAGCCATCTGTGAAACAAACAATTGTTAAAGAGCAGAGAGGAGACATGATTTGGTGGTGCTGTTGTTCCTTAAATTGGTCTCAGTTTCCACGATTTTGGATTTGAAATGTGAAGTATGAAAACCTCAAAAGGTTGGTATACAGCAACCTAAGTATCAGTGGTGGCATCAGAAGGTATAGAATGTTGCCATTTTGGTCATAATATGGTTCCCAACATTCAGTTTCTGTCTTGTTTAGGGGCTGTGAATAATGTGGGTAACTTCATTTCTTTCTCCCCTTCCTTTCTTTTCCTCTGCTTCGTAAGATAGTTCTTCTATCCTGCTCTTTGACACAGTCAGGGGCCTGTCTTTGCCTGTTGTATGTGGCAGAAACCCAACTCAAAATAGCTGCGCTAAAGGAAGCATAACTAGATGACTTAGCTAGAGGGGACAAGAGGGACTGAACTGCAGCATCTCAAATACTGAAGCCAGACCTGCCCTTTGTCTCTCGACTCTGCTTCCAGTTGGGTGGTAAACATCCCGAGGCTCTCAGTAGAGACATCTGGAACCTTTAATTTCTGTCATCATATTGTGTGTACTTAGGGTGGGAAGATTTGATTTCCCCAATATTCCCACATGAAATAGGTGGCACTATGGCTCAGGGTTGGTGTGTGATTTCTTGAACCAGGAACAGCAACACGTGACCCAACTCTGTGAGACATAGAGGGCCGAGAGTAGGTAAGGTGCCATCCCCTCAAGGAACACCATGGCACAATTCCCAGAAATAGCCAGCAGTCAAAACCCACAAGTGTTCACTCGTAAAGAAAAATTACTCATGCACTTTGTAGAGATGGCAAAGAAAGCTGTTCAGGAGGGACAGGTGCAATGAAGATTTTCAGCAGGGGACACAACTTGGGCTCAACTCCAAGTGCAGTAGCGACAAGTGGAAATTTACAGCCAAAAGGAAGGATGGGGTCAGAAAAGTACTGGAAGGAAACATCAAGGTGAGAGGAGGATTCTTGCTGGATGTGTTCACAGGATTCTCGCTGAAGGCCATGCAGGGTGATAAGATACTGAAGGTGGGGAATGAGGGATTTTGCCGGACCCTGTTGTGGGGACTTTTCACCAAATAGACTCCAGAGGGCTCTTGCTAAAGTGGAACAAAGTGAGCCAAGGAAAGAACTTAACATCAGGGCGAGCTGGAGAGACAGTTCAGAGGGTAACTCGAGTTTGGTGAAAAAGAGTCTTCCTCTCTACTAAGGGTCTACTATTGAACATATGGTAGATTCAATTTTGAACATCAAAATGAGCTGCATTCTATCACTAGTGTTTTTGGAACCATGTAACTTATACTTCCCATATTTGGTCTCTTTATATTGTCTGTTGCCGTATTTTAGAGTTGTCTGTGACCTTAACATTATACGTTTTGAACACATTGAAGTCAGTAACTATACCTTCTACACCATCACAATTCATCCCATGTCTATCATTACTAGAATTCAATGAATATTCAGTAAATGCTAAATTAAAGATTTTCAATGAATTTTGATTTATTATTACAATAGGGTAAATTTCACAAAATACGACTTTCAAATTAATCAGTTTCCACCTTCTAAATAATTAGAGTTTTAGAACACATGGATCAGGCGCTCAGCTTTGAAAATTCCTTTGCAACCAATGATGGGAATGCATCTGGCCTTATTCATCAACCCCATGCCCCATCTTTCCCCTGAGAAAGGCTGAGTACCTGGCCCAAGGCAGGCTTGTTGTGAAATTTTTACCTGTGTACAACTAAGTCAGGTTTTGAAAATACTCAAAGGTAATTCATTTTAAGATAGAAATGGCTAGAGGAAAGAAAACTGCTTATTAATTCTAGGTATTTATTCATCAGGAAATGCTGTGGCCACTGTCCTTTTAGAAACTTAATGTTTTAACTTCTCTTGTCTACTCACATCAGTATGACAGAAAAAATTCAGAAATAGTTTGTGGTGCCTATGATCTTTTTATGACTTTCACTCATTATAACTTTTCTCCCCATACTTTGTACTTTAAAGCATAATACAAAGTTTTTATTTGCCTTTTATGAAAATTTGTTAAATCTACTTTTATTCAGGAGAATGTAGCATTACCCACATTTTGGATCTTGTGTCATTCCTAGATATTCCTCTCTTGTGCTTTTCATGACAATTAAATATGGGTAACTGATCATATTTTTCTTGCTAAATGGTGAGTTCTTTTTTAGTGTGGTTAATAAATTCTCATAATTTTGGTAACTTTTCTCTCATAGAGCTGTGCATATGTTTGAACCATGCAAAGATTCTATGTCTGTTTGTTTTGGTGGAATGAATGTGTGAATAATGTGTCTCTAGTGGCAGGTGGTCATTTTCACAGTTGGTTCCTCTAACTGAAATCAAAAACTCATCTGAAGTAAACTTACCTTACTCTTTTCACCATTGTGACCAATATTTCCTTGTGGTTTTGCAATACTGTGTGGGTTATCTGAATAAACACAGTGATAAGTCCAAGACACGATAAGCATTGACTCTAGAAAGAGTAGAAGATATTTAAAATATTTAGTTTCCAATGTGGGTAGCTCATATTTCTCAGAGTTGTAGAGATGTCAAAGAATAAAGAGTATGAATCTTCCGCGGCTCTCATTCTATCTTGTGATATCTTATTTATAATTTATACCCTGCCTACCTACTTCTAGAATATAAAATTTGAGTTTCTTTAAAATAAAAACATATTTAACACAACTGAATTAAGCTACAAAATAAAATTATAAACCATTAACCTTGGAAAAATAGTTTTTTCCAATAATTTAAATTTGAACTTTTTACATAAGAAAAACAAATACATAATGGAATAATGGTTTGTAATGTTCAGCTGATCACATAAAGTATATAGGTTTTAATCAACTTCTTAATGGTCCTCAATTCTTAAGAGACAGTTATTTCAGGATCTTTTAAGAAGGCCCAGAATAAAATGAAAGACATTGTGTTTTTTGCCTTTGCATCACTGGGACAAAACACCACAGATAATTAACTTATAAGGAAGAAAAGCTTACTTTGGCTCATGGTTTCAGAGGGGTTAGTTTGTGGTCACTTGGCCTTGCTGCTTCTGGCCTGTGGTGGCTCAGTACATCAGGGTGGAAGTGTGAGGCCTAGGAACCCTGCTCACTTCATGGAGACCAGGAAGCAAAGAGAGAGACAGGAAGGGGCGGAGATCCCAATGTCCCTTCCAGGCCACACCCCCAATGACCTCACTTCCTCCCACCAGGTCCCACCTCCAGAAGGTTCCTCCACTTCCCAATGGTGACAAAGCTGAAGAGCAGGCCTTCAACACATGGGCTTTCTGAGTGCATTCAAGATGCAAATCATAGCAGATATTTTCTTCCCTTTTAATTATGTAACTTAAAGTTTCATGACCATAATAGTGGACAGAAAATACCAAATTACAAATCATTTTGGTGTTTAATTTTTGTGTGTGTGTGTAGTGCTAGGATCAAAACCAGGGCCTTGCACATGCTAGGCAGGCCTTCTACCACTAAGTTACATTCCCAGCCCTGACATTGATTTTAGGGTTTTAAATGACCCATATTCTCAGATTTTGCAGACTGTCTTACTTGCCTGCCTTTGAGCACAGTTGTCCTCCATTACCGAGTGAAAGGAATGTTTATATCTAGCCCACAGCCGAGCCAACAATCCAATACTTAATCATTTTGCTGAGGTGAAAACTAAGACAACACTGTGAACAGCATAATTTAAACAAAAGGCTATTCCCACGTCACATCCTAAATAGATGTTATGTGTATGTAAAATAAATTAGAAGAAAAATGTAAGACTAAGTACAAGGAGGTAAATGTCTATATATTCACATGTACATGACTCTTTAAATATCATATGTGTATGTGGGTTTTGGGTAGGAGAGGTTTAGGGCAGCTGGGTTCAGAATCTCTCCTTCAGGCACAGGGCTTCAAGCAGCCTTCGGGGGCCTTCATTTCTGGGGAGGCACCATGGCCTTCTGAGACAGCATCCACAGCCCTCCACTTGTAGGACCCAGGGCTGAGGGGGGCGGGCTGGGGGCCACAGGTAGAAACGCCGGCCCATTTCCTCAAGGAAGAGCCTTGTTCCAGGGCCAACGACAATTTATACTCATCGACCCCTTCCTTCTCCCTCACCCCATGAGGGAGACTTTCTGAGGGACCACATCCTTCCTCAGTCCCTTTCTTCTCCCTGTGCTGTGAAGTGCTTCCTAATACCTTCTTCCCCCCAAGATCTTTCTTTAGTAGACTCCACACCCAGGTTTTGCCTCCACAGAACAATCTAGGATTGTTTGGAATAGCGGGCTACTTTCATTTGTTTTTACACCGGGAATCCCACTTAAATCCAAATTGCTGTGCCACTATTCCAATCACCGTATTTCTGCAGTCGTGGTCATCCCAAAGCAGGTAAATTCCATGAGCTTCGGTGTCACATTTGCACTGACTGCTTGGTAACTGTCCCATTTCACAGAGAATGTAAAGTAGTTTCTGAGTAGTAGTTGAAATCACTACTAAGTGCATTTTTTTTTACCTTTTCCTGTGCAGTTTGTTTGCTAAGAAAAGAATGAACATTTCATTGTGATTTGGAAATTTCAACCTGAATAGTTATTTTTTAGGAAAAAAAAGACACTTACACTTTATGAGCAAATGACATATCATTTTGCAAAATCTTTAACTGTTAATAGCTATAGCCTAATACTATGTGCAAAGCCATATGAGAACTATTTGATTCTTTTCATCTAGTTTTGGTGAAGTATTCTAGCCATGGATATTTAGCTCCTTAGTTTTAGCTTAGCTTAGGGTCATCCTTTTGGTTTCTGTAATATTAATTTTCCTAGAAGAAAGCTGTCTACAAAAATCTTTTTCAAGTCCAGATTCAAATGTACCTAAATATTCTAAATAAAATATTGATTTTTGTGACTGTTCTTTGGATATGGCTGTTTACTTTTAGAAATTTCAGGCAATGCTTTGCTGTCCACCCCTACTTGCACCACCTGGTATTCTGAGTGTTCTGCTCTTACAGCCCTGCAGGGATGTGTGAATTCCACAGGAAGAGATCAGCTGGGGCTCAGCCTGCAGGCCTTCTTTCCTGGTGGGGCACAGCATCTTCTCAGGATTGCTCCTGGCTGGGCACTGGCTTGCAGCCTCCCTGAAGGTTAAAGGACCACCTGAGAAGCACAGCTGTCTCCTCCAGAGTTTGTGACCCTCCCAGGCTTGCTGGCCCCCAGGTGGACCAGCAACCAGCCTCAAGGTCAATGTCACCACCCTTGCCACCGTGACACCACATCACATTTTCCTGTCCCTTCTGTTTCCTGTCCCTCTCTGCATACAGGAGGGGCTATTTATCCTGCATCACAAGAATTTGGGGGGAAGGGCGTATACCTGGCAGCCATGAGCATGAGTATGTATTAATTACTACATTAATTAATACATGAGTATGTATTAATTACTATGAAATCTTCCATGTGTTAGGCTTTAGGCTAGGTACACAAAATATTCTTACTGTTAAAAAGATTCAGTAGGAAGATTCATAATAACAAATATGTATAAAATGGTAGTTAACCTTAGCCGGGGTAGAAAGACTCCATAGAAGATGTCCCAATACCAAGAGGGAGTTCAGTGGTAACCTCACTGAGAAGGGGATGTGAACTGGGTGGTGGAGGATCAGAATCTTTTCCATAAACTGGTGATGGACATGTTGAGCAGCACAGAAAAGTGGTAGAATGTAGACTGGCTTAAAACCTAGAGACTGGAAGAGATGGGAATATTAAAAGATAAAGAGGATGATAATTTAAAAGGTGAAACTGAAGAAGCAGCTTACTCTGTAACTATCTTGTATGAGTCATTAAAGGGATGTGGACTTATTTTCACAGGGAGGTGTCAGGCGTCTTTCATTCATGTGGGGAAAAATCAAAATATTTATAATTCACATGTTTTTTATCAATTCAAATTGAAATTACCTTTGACTCTCCTAAAAACATATATATATAGATAGATAGATAGATAGATATGACTACATATGGATATGTGTACACACAAGCAACAAGCACACACACAAGTTATGAAACTAATTTTTTGAATACAAGACTAGGAAGATAATTATCATTCTACTTTAGTCACCAAAATGTTAATATCTGGGCATCTTTGTGAATGACCAGCACGAAACTGTCTTCGATCCTCAATGCTTTACTTTCACATAGTGCTTTAAGGAACACAAAGCGAAGTCACATGCAGTACTTCACTTTCATCTCAAAGCACCTGAAGGCTCAGGAAGAGGACGCTCAGAGTGGGGAAGTCACACAATGGGGTCCCACACGTGTGGGTGACAGGACAAGACAGAGCCTTGAGACTCTGAAGATGCAGCCCCTCATCTGCCTCCTGCTCCCCTAATGGCATGACCGGAACCCTCAGGGCTAATAACGGTTGCCCGTGACAGATCTTCAGGGGCAGCCCAGAGCAGCACTGTGTTCACTGGTGCCTCGATGCCTCACAGCAGGAGAAGGCAGGATCGCAGCAGTACGTGGAGACCCCACCTTCAGCTCTGTTCCCCAGGATGCAGCTTCCCACCCCCAGGCTCCATGGTCGTGATGTAACAGAGCCGCACGCCCCTGCCTTGGAATCAGACTTTCTCTTCTCAGGTCTCCTTTATGCCTAGAGTGTTTGCTGTGATGACTCTCTCCCCTTAGCACTGTGCCCTGGACAAGCAAGGAAGACAGGGACAGGTGGCACCACTGCACGAGGAGGTGGCCTGCATTCTCACAGGTGATGCGGGGACATTGAGACCCACTGTTTCTGCTTGAGAAAGATAACTCTGTGGTCATCTGTGGGGCCGTTATCTTTTCTGCTTCAGTACCTCTAAGAAAAGCCCTATAAGTTTAACCTCTTACTTTCAAGCACAGTCCTGGATATACTTAAAGTTGCCACCTCTTAAAAACTCTTTCTCCCTTAAATAGGTAAATGTGACTGGAGGGACAAGTTCTCCTAGGGACAGTCACCTCCTTCTTCCTCTTCTCCAGGGGGCACTTGTGGTAGCTTCAGAAGTCCAAAGAAAGACAAGCTCGCTGCAACCAAGCAATAAAGATTTGCCACCACTTTAGTGCCATTTAAATGAATTGGATAAAAGAGATTTATTAACTTATATGGGCAAAACGTGAGTTGTTTGTGAATGATATGCATATAGAGAAAGATGACAACAGGGAGTAGAGAGCCAAGAGTCCCATGAAGAAAGATGTTGACAGCAACAAAATGAAACTGTTTCAGAATTGATGTTAACTGGCTGATTTGAGTATTAATTAGGCAATTTGGATATTAATTAGATAATTTGTTTCTGCTGCAGAATCCTGTGAACTAGAAATGAACTTGCAGGGTGTGTGTGTGTGTGTGTGTGTGTGTGTGTGTGTGTGTGAGAGAGAGAGAGAGAGAGAGAGAGAGAGAGACAGAGGGGCACATCCTCGAGGGTTTGGGGGAAACCGAAGTCCTCAGTTTACCTGGAGGTCAGGTTTGGGAATGTTATCAGAAGCTGTAGCGGTAATGTCAGTCAGTTATACTGGGGATGATGTAAGGTAGATATCCTGAGGTCTGGAATGTCCTATCCCGTCCTTCACACTCAAAGGAGAGTCATTTGCTGGTGCTTCCAAGAAAGTCTGCCTTAAACAACGCCCAGTTACAGGGATGTGTCATTTCCACGGGTCACTACAGGCTGGAAAGGTCCCCGGCTTTAGGTTCAGTCAGTTTACAAGGTATGTGTTTTATCAACATTTATTCAACATGGTTGACATTGGCTAACAAAGTGGTTAGTATTTTCCAGAATAAAGATTCAAAAATTTTTGTGCTTCTCCCTAGAAACCAAATAGAAAAAAGAAGAAAACTGTAGATAAGACTCTGTACCTAAATTCTTTCCATCTTGGCAGGAACATATCTTTTGTCAAGATTTTGCTTGTTCATCCCATGCACGCCTCTCCAGGATATCAGTTCTGAGAGGGTAGCTAAGGTGCCAGTACCTCCTGCTGTGTCCCTAATGTCTAAAGCTGCCTTGGACACTGCAGACCTCACTGAACTCTATGAATACACAAATGATGTCAGGAGTAGTTCCCCTACTTATGAAAATCCTTTCAAGTTAATGAAGTTAAATAACTGTGACTGAAAATGCTGAAAATGCAAGGTTGCTAATTAACATGGACGTGGAGAGAAAAAGCTCATATCTGCCGATAGACTCCTTCCGACCCTCGGCGCCCGGGTGGCTCTGGCTGAGTGTGGTGGCAATGGTGGCCTTAGCCAGCAGGTGGCCTGATAATTCTGTCATTCGCCAGCCATTGAAAATAGAAAAGCAGCCCTTGGTGAAGACTACATTTCCCGTTGATTTTTTTTTTTTTTAACAGAACCAACGTTTTAGAAGATGTCCCATTATTTTTCACTGGATTACACAATTGATTAGAGATGCTGATTTTAATATAGCTTAGTGTAATCAATAAGGAGAGAAGATACTGTTTTTTATATATGCCAACTGGTCCAGGAAGATTCATGGAGGTGACATATTAATATCATTGCCACGGGGATAAGTTGATTCATCAGCATCTGTGGGCAAATGGTGCTCTTTATTTTCCTCTAGACAGTCTTTGCAAGTCATTTAAGATATTATTCATATTTAGATGACTTGACCAACTTTTCTGAAACTCAATGTAAAATAGCTGTGACGTTCAGACTCAGTTTACTGGTAATGAATTTTCTTAAGTTTCTAAGGTTATTCATAGATGATATAATTTATCTACAGAAGAAAACTATTTTTAATGTATAAAACATATCAAATTTGCTCTGTATCAGTAAATACAAGAAAGATAATATCCATGAAGAAAGAGAAAGAGTAACAAGTAGCAAGAGGAATTATTAATCAAATGCAATGTAATAGCCTTGCGTGATATTTTATATTATTAACTCTACCAATATATAGTCATATCATTTCCTTATTTACTTTGTGTGAAATATCCTCTCCCTCTCTGGGGGCATTAAGCACGTAGTTCTTCTATACTGTCTGAAGGCTCTGTCTATTTGATTATTATTATTCATATTCTGACCACCTACCACAGTGCCTGGCATATGTAACTCATTCACTTCATGTTTGCGCACTGAATAAATTTGATTCTGAGCACCTTTTATAAAGATAAACCAAGGGCCGGGGATTTAGTGCAGTGGTTTTGCCGCCTGCTTTGCAAGTGCAAGGTCCTCAGTTTGATCCCTGGTACCCCAAAACAAAACAAAACAAGATAATCCAAGAGGAAATAACAATGAAATCTGTCATAATAATTGGAAGTTTCAATTTTGGGCCATTAGGAAATTTTAAATGATTATCAAATTACTTTTCAAAAGCTACCCCTCCTGCAGGATCTTGCAACAATAGGTCACTGCCTTTGTTGGGTTACTTTTTGGAGCAGTTATCCAAGAGGAAAAGATCCTTTTTGAAGAAAATCAATCGCCTGTCCTCACTCTTAGGATGTCATCACAAAAAATAAATACATAAGGGGAAGGGAAAGGAATTCCACAAAGAGCAGTCGCTAGCACTGTGCTGTTGTACCGTCAAAGTCAGGGGATGGCTTCATGGTGTTCAGTTTATTATTGTGCTTGATAGGTTTCTTCAGTCCTTTTAGATATACTAAACATTAACAAATAAAATATTTCTGAAAGAAAATGGAAAGGCAGTAAAGAGACAGTTTTGTCATTTATATCTGTGCTATTCCATTTCCTTTCCTGCGCAGTTTAACTAGGGGTTTGAAAAGAAGTGTGCGCCCTCCCAGTGCCACCATGACATATGTCTGCTTAGCGGTCCAAGAGTATTTGATATTATATCGATGTTGCCTTCATAATTAGAAAACAAAGCCATTTTTGTTTCCCAGTGGAACTGTTACTGCTTTCTTGTTTTGACAGTTTACAGCACTGTTTTATTTTTTTGCTTAACAAACCATTGGAAAATTATTTAATATTATATACAAATGTGACATTTAAGATTTATGGTGGTGTCATTTTTAATTCATTTTTGAAATAAAACCTCTCTCATACAAAGTGTACACCATCATTAAATGTATACCACAATAATTTCAATGACATAAATGCTTATTTTTGATTAAAAATCATAGTGTTCAAAAACAAATTTAAAAAACCTAGATCTTTCAGTAGAAACTTCAAAAATTTCAGAAGATTCATGGAAAGAGGTTTGGAGTTGTCAAGTTGGTTTATTAAATAATGCAAATGTCATGATCTAGCTGGAAAGTTGAATGTCTCTTATTCAATCCTCTAA
The DNA here is from genome assembly GCF_000247695.1 of Heterocephalus glaber. Next base: position 4,469,885 of record NW_004624830.1, on the reverse strand, counting down.
GCCTAAAGACTGCATCCATAAGTTCATTTTAAAAAAATTTCTTAGGGAATTTCTCAAATGTGCCCCAGGGGTTTTGGATATTAGTACCAATAAACAAAATATGCTAACAGTTTTATGTTAGTATATAGATGCTTGCTGCTTTCAAGATTTCACTTATATTTTGGAGATCTAGCATAGCTAAATACCTCTTACCATCAACAAAGAGGAAATGATTTATACACTTCACAATAAGTCATATTTTACCTAAATTTTCTAATTTTATACTAATTTTAAAGAATTACAAAACAACCAACACCTGGAATTTGAGATATAAATAAGTAATGATAAAATTATGGTTTGGATCATTTCCTTTATACATAAAGGACATTTATATTGCAAATCATATATTGTACCCCTTTATTGATTCATTGATGGACAAATACAAATATATACAGTATATATATATTTGCATATATATATTTATATTTGCATAATATATTTAATAATATATGTGATTAAATTATACAATAATGTTAAATTCAAAAACATATTACATTACAAAATACATTAGCATGAATCCCCCTCAGAATACTGCTGCTTGCTTCAAACACACTTATCCCACCATTCTTGCCACTTTCTGAAGCAGTTCTAGAGGTCCTCTTTCCTGAGTGTCCTTACCTGGTGTGATAACAGAGTACACCGAATGCTACTGCCAAGTGTCATCCAAAGGAAAGGCAGCTCATAAAATGTTAGTGTGTCCTCATCCACCCTGTTTTCTGGAGCTGACTTCTGGCTCTTCCCCAAAATCAGAGCTGCTTCAGAAAGCGGGAAGAACAATGGGATAAGTGTGTTCAAAGCAAGGGGAAGGGTAACTGTTAGCAGTGTGTCTTTTACTGGAATACATTTTAAAAAATTGAAATATTGTATTTTGCTACTACACCACATATATATGTTTATGAAAGAGAGAAGGAGGGGACAGGACACTTACTAGAGGTAAAGCACTGATTATTTTAGTTACAACAGTGAGCAAACACTAAATTTCTGCCCTTAAAGATTTATATTCTAGCAGAGGAGGCCAGTATCAACATAAATAATTAAATATACAGTATGTGACAAAATAATAAGCCAGAAAGGAAAGAAAAATGTCTTGATTTTATTGTTCACTAGCTGGGTGACATTGGTCAAGGCATTTTCTCTAAGGTCCATTTCTGTATTTAAAACAGGTCTAATGAAGCCAGACTTGGTGGCACACACCTGTAATCCCAGCACTCTGGAAGGCAGAGGCAGGAGGAGAGAAATTTTGAGCCCAGCCTGGGCAACTTAGTAACTTGGCAAGATCCTGTCTCCAACTAAAATAAAATAAAATAGAATAAAATGAAATAAAACAAAATAAAGGGGATGAACATGTAGCACAGCATGAAGATCCTGGGTTCAATCCCCAGTATTACACACACACAAAATAGGCCTAATGCTAACTGAAATAGATGACATAAAAACAAATAATATAATGAATATAAAGTACTTGTCTAAGTGCTTGTTGTATAGTATGCCTAGATTAAAGTTGCAATAACAAATCATTTTGATTATCAATGTCTAGAAACTTCCATTTAATTGTACAGATACCACTTAAATTCCCAAAATATTGATTGGTAGAGATAAAGTGTTTAAAAGAGAAGAATAAATTAATTTTATTTAGGTGGTTTTATGGATGTCGTAAGTTTTAAACTGGATTTTATAAGGACTTTTGAGGATAATTTATTTTTTCAAATCACATGTTGAGAGGAATTACATATATGAAAGTATGGTTCAAGGAAAGCATTTCTGAAGAAGACCCTTTGAGGTATATGTGCCCTGGGACAGGAGAGGTGGAGGTAGACCAACTCTTGCTAATTGTGCTAATAAAAGGACACTGCACTAAGCAGGTGTGTCATCGAAGGAGATATTAAAACAAAAATTGGTATCAGAATTACCAGCTGCAGAAACAGGAACAAAAAGGACAGGAAACTCTAGAGGCAATGTGTGAGCGCACATCATCTCTTGCACTGGGGTCTACCAGGAAGCTGCACTTTGCAACTCCCCCTGGGGCTGCAGTTGGCAATGGTGGCTGTCCTTGGCCACCTGTGTGCCTGCGACCTAGAAGCAGACAGAGTCTTCTCCACTAATTCACAGCAGATCAAGAGGGCACCTCAGCCTCCAGTTCCAGAGACTGACTATTGTATTCATCAAGACACCAAAATGGGTCTCAGTTTTAAAAATAAATAAATAAAGTGTCATAAAATTCAATTTCGGATGCAGAGCTTATCTAATGGAAAGAAGATAAGAAATTAAGGAGAAGAATGAGGCCAAGATGGAGATTCAGAAATAAAGCTGGAGTGTATTTTTCATAGATGTTGGGACTGGCTCTGGAGTATCTGAGGAGTATTTAAGGGGATTTGATCTCTTTTCTTGGAATTGTTGCTGTAAGCCTGAGTCTTTAGGCTGGCAGCCAATGGTTGTCACTGTGAGTAGAGAGGACAGAGGCAGAGAACAATTCCCGAACAACAGAAAGTATCTGATTGGCAGAAAGAACATCATCAGATAATCTGATACATAAAGTTCACTAATTCAAACAGACACTGAAGGAGTTCTTTACACTCTCTTCTTGATTATCTACAAATATAGATGAGAAGAGTGGTCAAGCCATTAGAGCTTTCCTGAGTTCACAAATATCTGCTTCCTAACCGTAGAGAGTTTCCATTGAGTGGCATAAAAGATCCATGGAAGAAAATGTGAATTTGGCTTTAAGATCCTTATATTTCCTATTATATTCTACAATGTCAATTTATAAGTTTCTGTTATATCTGGGGAAAATATATAAAAATAAAAGTTTTGGATAACACATTTGTCATGAAATCAGTGTTTTGAGGATAGGAGTTATGAACATGAACCAATACTTTACACAAATGACTTGTAACCAGAGTCACTATTTTATTCTTTGTCACTGATCTAGGTGTTAATATTTAATAATGAATTATGATATGAAGAAATTTAATTATTTGTGCAATTCCCCAAATTTTCTTAAGGTAGAGATTTTAATACACACAGAAAATAAAATGGTTTTGATTGATCATCAGGTATTTGTTGTGAATTACTTTGGCTAGTACTAAGGGGAAACATTTAAAAACCTAAAGTTAGATAATATTTTGCCTTCACCCTTGGAAATCTTATGGCCACTTGAAGAAAAAGACATATTGTAGACAAATGTATGCACACATGCACACATACCTGTGAAAGACAGTGTATGATTTAGTGCTGCAGGAATTCAAAGAAGCATACTATTGATGCTGGACATAAAAGAAATAGTTTTTCAACAGCAACATTTCACATGCAAAGGTGAACATTTTAATTTTCACTTTCTTGTCCTTTACTTCTGGAGCTTCACCCCAATACTCTGAAGCTAAAAGCAACAGGCAAGGTTGAATTATCAGGCATCAGAGAGCAGGAGACTTGCTGAAGCACACACTTCTACACTCATGAAATATAGGGCACCTACTCTTTAGAAACTTTAACATCTGAACACATATCCATGTGGGCAATGAAAAGCACACTTATATTGCATTATTGCAAACATGAACATTCATGCACATAAGTAATCTGTATTCAATACAGTAAGCTACTGAATCTGCAAACACACAATGGACAAACCATACATAAAACGGGAACATTGACCCACACCTGCAGCAACCTGCAGGATACCAACTCCTCATCCACGATGCTTAGCCCTGGAAGACCGTCTGCTCTAAGCCAGCCTTAGAGAAAGCTAGATCGCTGTCTCAAGTGACAGCCCAGGAAGCCAAACAACAATTTCTACAACAATCAACACAAAATGTCCAGACCTTCATTACTGATAGCTTCCTTATATTCTCTACCCAATACCAAATTAGATGCAAACATAGAAAGCCAAATATACACCTCTGAGCAATTACACAAGAGCTTTTGGTTCTGGTTAAACTGCCTTTGACTTCCAGGACAAACTGAAGACTTCTGTTTCTTCCCGGCAAAGCATTCCCACTCCTCTGCCTTGAAGTCTTTGGGTAGCGGTGGCAGGGGACTCCTTTGCCATAGCAAGTAAATCACAGACAGCCTTTGCTTTTCTCATTTGGCTGTTCTCGGTTTGTTTCTGCAGCACATCCACACAACTGAGCAAACTGGATGGTGTGGCGTGTAAGTGCTGTGGGATTCAAAGCAAGCTGATATCTACTCCACACAATGCTTATTTTATTTGCAAATCCTGCATCTAACTTAGAAGTTAGACATACACATTTATATAGAACTTGTTGATTATAAGTTACACATTTATTAGGCAACACTGAGTAACACACAGGGCATTACCCTATCAAAGTAAAATCACATTCTTCACCTGGATATTTAGTTAGCATTTTGCAAGAAGCTGCACACACACATGCGCGCGTGCGCACACACACACACAGGCACACACACACTTTGCGCACGTGCATATGGAAATTCCTCAAAGTTTCCTCTTTCCTGCTCAGCCCCAGCCACATGGCCTGGATCTCACTCACCAGGGCTGTAGAGACAGCGCTTTCCAGAACATAGACTCCAACGAGGCCCTGCCCAGTGGGCTTACAACCTAATTAGGCAGAGACAGTTGACCAACATATGTCCACGGACTCCAGCCGGCCGCTTATTTCTTCTCTAATTAACCCAGAGCAGCAGGACCACAGCACAACGTCTGCGTGCACCGTGGCCTCTGCGGGAAACCAGACGCTGTTTCCACAGGGGTTTTCCGCATACACCGTCTTGCTCCAGCTCGGCTCCATAATTACTATTCCCAGGCAGAACTGGCTCAGGCTGTATTTGGCCAAGCAAGCCGATCCTCACACAGCGGAGCTGTTTGCTTCGGCTGATGTGATGCTCGGTGCCAGGGGACCGTGACCCGTAGCGGCCCTGCAGCTCTGGGGACAAGCCGGGCCACAAGGGCAGCCATAGAGCCGGCCGGCGCTCCAGCGAGGCCTGCACCTGCGGAGAGGGGTGCCAGGCCCTGGGGCTTCCTCAACCCTCCTGCAAGTTCTTTGATTTTTAAAATTCTTCCCTTTCTGTTTCCACTTAGTTCTCCAAAGCATTTGAAATGACCTGAAACAGACTGCTGAACTCTTTTAAAAATCTAAGTATGTTTATATGTTATCACGGGGGAAATGCAAGCCCTAGGACCAATCAGATGAAATTTGAGAAAACTTAAAGTTGACACCTGAAATGCACGCCAGGGGTTCACAGCATTTGCTAGATGGAGTCCCTCATGAGGTGGTAAATGATTTTACTACTCATTAACTTCATCCAGAAAAAAAATCCTAGATTTGTTCCTAACTTTATGGATGGATTCAACAGTGGAGAAAGGTAAAGTCAAACTTTTAAAAGTTGCAGGTACTAAATATTGATAGTGCAACCCTTCTAATGACTTTAATGAAAGTCTATTTAATAGGAATCTTTACTAATAGTAATCATGGTTTATATTTTTGGTTAATAAAAACCACAGCTTTATGACCATGAGTTTTTCAACCTGGGATTTTCAATCAGATATGGGCAGTCTGGGCGTTCTTTTTTTCTTTGTGGTTTTACTCCTCACATTCTGTTCTGTTTCTAATAAAAATGGTGTAGACTTTGGGAAATAGGATTTCTATGATATTATGCATCATTATTTAAGGTCAATATTTTTAAACAATTACATAGTTACATCATTACAGTATTTTGAAGTAAATTTGAAAATATTAAGTAGACATTTGAGCTATTAAATTCCTAAATTGGAAATTTAATACTCACATACAGGCACACTTTATACAAAGTGTGAATTTGTGCACCTGCTGCCATGTTATTGAAGTAAAGATATGTGGGTAGAGTTTAAAGAAACTTTCATACCTAATGATATAAAAGAGCCTGCCTTCAAAGGTAAAGAACAAAAGGGTGAGTTAAAATATTCTAAAAGATCAATGTAACTTTTACTTAGGACTAATTCTAGAGTCCTAGGAACACCAACATCCTTGTTTTTTCATGATAATTGAGTTTATAAAATCACACCAGCCATATATCAGAATTTGAGAATTATTTTGGTCGATCCCCTTGATGCCAAACTTCTTTCACTGTAGAAATAAGTGGTCATTTTGGTCAGACTGTTGGCTTCAGCTATCTGCACATCTGTACACATGTGCACATTGTAGTGAAAATAAAATCTAAAATGAAACACACATCTACTGTTAATGGAGTCTCATTTATTTTAGTGTAAAACTTTATATCTGGAATTTGAAACTGTGAGATATTTTCTCTCTCTCTCTCTCTCTCTCTCTCTCTCTCTCTCTCTCTCTCCCCATCCTCCATTTTCATCATGGAAATTTCATGTGGTGAAACAGGAAATTCTGTCCGAGTTTCTCTAACCCCAGGGCCTCCTGCAAGCAAGCTGGAGAATCAGTGTTCTGTCACCTCTGAGAATAGAATTCATTTTGGATTCTTATATTACCTGCTTCTGGGACTTGGGTACTTATTTGCTGACTGACTGAATTATTTTAACTTTGATATGATATATATGTCCTTTACTGCAGTTTTGAATTTAGTATTTTAAAAATCAACACTAAATTGAAATTGTTCAAGATATAATTCCTCCTCCCCAACAAAATGATATACCTAAAATTAGTGTACAAATTTATAAATCAAAGCTAATAAGCAATTTTAAAAGAAGTCATAACAAGTGGATTCTCAAAATTTTAGTTCTAAAATACTATAATTGAACCAAATAATTCATTAAGAAATAAAACTCTCATGTAATCACTACTATTGGCAAGTTGGCAAGATAAAAATGTGATAGTTTTGTCAGCATCTGTAAGTTCAGTTGTTTTGAGAGTGCTTAATAGAGAGAGAGAAGCAGCATTTCTGGGCACCTGCCAGCTGACCATCTGCCTAGGTTGCCTGTGGAGAATCAGAACAAGTGAATCCTTTGGCTCATCTAATTACCTGGAGCAACCATCAACCATGCTTTACCTTACAACAGAAGAAAATATTACCAAAAGGTTGGATTAATTGATTTAATCCTGAGAATTTGAAGACATTAATGAGAACACCTACATGAGTCATAGTGAGTTTAGTGAAAATGTAAATGAATTAAACCAAGTCCTTTCCTTACTGTTTGCCAGCATTTTGAGCTATACAATGATAACTAATCCTTTCCCTCTGTATTACATACAATAACAAATGAAGAATGTTTGCATTACAAATTCCTATAAATGATATTATAATTTATTTTGCTGAAATATTGAGATGGAAAATGACTTCCATGTGGCTGTCAGGTAAGCAGGTCATGAAAGATGGGGATTTGTGTTGTCTCAAATATGGGCAAGCTTTTGAGAATATAAAATTAAGATTGAAGGGCACATAAGAAAGAGGGACAGTTTAGAAACAGTGAGGTGAGGTAGAGAATTGGAGAAAACTCTGATTCATTGGAGAATCATATTGGGAGCCAAATCAAATCTAGTCTTTGGTATCATGTTTATAAATCTAGATTTATGCCTTAGGTAGCCAGAAATGAATTTTAAGCAATGGAGTCCTAACATTGTCGCGGGATATGATACTCAGGAGAAAGTATATCAATCTACCACAAAACTCTTAGAATGATACAACTTAGAAGAGAGACTGTCTTCATCCGGACAAATGGAGAAGGGTAAAGAGGGGACTAAGGCAAAAGTGCAAAACAGTCACACTCACTTACGTAACAGTGAAGACATGTTACGGCAAATGCGTGGCTAGGGGATTTTGTTGCACAAACATGGTGGAGTATGCTCACACAGATCTAGATGTTATCATGGTGTATACTACATACTTGACCTATGTCGTGAGTGTTTGTATGTGTATGCATACATATTATGTATACATCTATGCGTGTGTATTTGCCTATTGTTGCTCCTAAGGTCATGATGAACAAAACACCATGAAATTAAATCACACACAAGGAAAAATTATGCAATCAAAAGAAACAAAAAACAGGAAGTATGTGAAGCTGCTGCCCATATAACATGGCACAATGTCTAACAGTAGTGTTATATAAGCAGTTAGAACTCATTCTGAAATAGTGATAGGAGGCATAGCACAGTGCCTTGAGTGCCTTGAGTGCATTGAGTGCATTGAGCAGTGACACCGTTGTTTCTTGTCATGGTAGAGGGCTCTGTGGTCTATAATTTAAAGGCAGGCCTGGCAGAGCAGTAGGTTGGTTTATGCCACATCCACAAGCACATGAGTCACGTACTGTGCAGTGCACTGCACCTGCGTTACATGGCACTACACCTTACATGTATTCTGTTGTTGGATGAGACACTGGTCTGTAGTAGAGGAACGTCATTCACTTGGATTTAGGAAAACACAAAAAGGGAAAGACCTCAAGATGATTCTAATGTTTCTTATTTATACACAACAACATTCTCTTTTTAAAAGATATGTCAAAATTTGCATACATAAGTGTGTCCAAAATCTATGTAAATGTGAGTGATGCATCATGGATTTTACCTCTGTTTTCTTCCAATTATTACTAAAGTGACACCAAAATCAGATGATGCAAGTCCACTAAGGAAAAATGCAACTGAAGGATGCCATCAGCAGTTAGGGGCACACTCTCAGGCAGAATTCAGGGTCTCTGCACTCACAGGGGTGCTGAGGTACAAGAAATGCCCAGTTGGCATCATGGATAGGTGGGAGGTGTGAGTATTATGGAATTCAGCTGGTGAGATGAGAGGAAGTCATTAAATAGTATGTAATTAATATGGTTTCGCCAAGTAGTTCCCATTCTTTTTGTTTTAACCTGAGCATGGGTAAAACTCTTGTGGGTGGGTGAATCCTTGAGATTCATTTTGACTAATTAGTGGGACCATGAAAGAACTCATGTCACTTCCAGCCTGAGGGAAACTTTCAGTCACTTTTCTCCTCTCCAGGTTGGTGACCAGCAAAATTTAAGATGATGAATGTCCCATCACGGTAAGTCACACACAGAAATGGCACTCAATCCGCGACAGCCATGGAGCATAATTAACGACTTAAATTTAGTTATTTAAGCCTGGAGATTTAGATTGGTTGTCACTGTATCACAGCCTACTGCAGCTTGTCCAGCATAATCCAGATGCAGCTCTCATAAACTCTCACTTGGAGCAATCAGGAAATTAATCTCCAGCTTCCTCTCAGGAGGAACGGGACTTGAAGTGACTGAGTCTTGCTATCAGATACACATCCAGTTAATGATAGGTTAAAGAAATGAGAGAAAAGGTTTATATGAGCTGCAACACTCTGAATAGTGGGATGAGAACTCTCCCACCACTGCTGAGGAGCACTAGCTGCCACACAGATATGCTTGCACCAGGGAAGAATCTGGAGAATTTTCTGCAGGAACTGACTGGCCTCCAGGACAGACCTGCTGATAGCAAATGGCTCTAGCATTAGCCCCTCTCAGCAGTGCATCCCTCAGTCCTGCAGGCGGGCTGAACCTCAGTCAGAGCTGAGGTGAGCAGCCCACTAACTCATGGGAATTAGCTCTAGAAATAAGAATAGGAAATATCAAAATACATGACAACCATACCATCTGGTGCTCTTGTTTTCTTGTGTAATTATGTGTGTTTCTCTGTCTATGTGATATGTGTGCTAAGATATGATGGAAGTGTACTTGTCACTGAAGTTTCTGGGTTTAGCAAATAAAAATCCTTGTCACTCTTCAGCATGTAGAAAGTCAGTTTTTTCAGCACCACTTATTAAAGAGGCTTTCTTCCATTGGACATGTTTGACCCCTTTGTCAAGGATAAGGCAGCTGAGTGTGTTTGGAGTTGTTTCTGCATCTTCTAGTCTGTTCCACTGATCCTGGGGTCTGGCTTTTGCCGGTACCATGCTGTTTTTATCATAGTAGCTCTGTAGTATCATTTCAAGCCAGTGATTGTGATGCCCCCTGACTTGCCTTTAAATCAGTGTTGTTTGTTTATTAATCCTTTCACCTTTTGGTTCTTTAAAAGAGGCTAGCAAAAACCTAAGCATGGTACAATAAATACTTAATGAATGAAAAACAAAATCCTGGATGCTGAAGTAAATTTGACTTAGAATTTATGTTTTGGAAATTTAAACAATGATATGCCAGATTTTAAAATATCAATAGATTTACTGAATTTTTTTATAGTAACCATTCAGACTGGGGTGAGATGTACTCTCAGTGTGGTTTTGATCTGCATTTCCCTAATAGCTAAAAACATTCTACATATGTTATGTGCATGTATGAATCTCCCCACATGAAACCCCTAATCTGCATAATCATTAAGACAGAATGGAAAAAAATAGAAACAAATTAAAATATAAATGGAAAAACTGCAAGATTTAATTGAACAAACAACTGTGAAAATAAAACAATTGAGAGTAGACAAAATAAAAACATATAGAAAGTTAGAATGTCAATTTAGGATGAAAGCCTTTGATATTCCTTATGAGAAACTGAAGCATAGAAATATACCAAAGAAATAACATTTCCAGGATAGAAAATATAAGTCTGTGTATAAGAAGTTCCTCATACTACATATAAACGACAAATCACCAAGTTTAAATTGTTTTACTGTGAAATTTTTAAGCATTAGAGATGAAAGAACCTATATAAGAGGAAGATTTGTTTCAAAAGCTTCAAAATCAAAAAACAAATGAAAATCCTTATCTTCACTAAAGATAGTAAGGCAATGCCTGCATATTCTGCAGTAAGAATATTTTAAATCCCAAGTTTTATATCCAAATTCATCATCAAGGACAAGAGAAATTTTAAAATGTATAAAGACTTCAGAATGCCCTCCACTGGGTTCATGGAACCAACTGAACACTAGGAACCTAGGAATCAGGTGCCCAGGCCTTGAAAGTGGTGAAAGGATTCATAGGATGCCTGCTTTGGGCCGCACAGAATCCAGATTGAAACAGGGCAGGGGGACACAGGAGCAGCCATGTTTAGGGGGAAACTGAACCCACAGTGGAAAAGAGCAGTGTTCTCACTTACAGCTCACTTGTGAAAGCTAAGAATGTTGATCTCATAGAGGAGAGAGGAATAATGGTCATTAGGGAATGGGAGGAGAGTGGGGAGGAGGGAGAGAGAGGTTGGATAACAGGTACTGGACCATAGTTAGATACACAGGAGGAAACTAGTTTTAATGTGCTACAGCACAGTGTAGCACCTAGAAGCCAAAACAATTAACTGCGTATTTGAAAATATCTAGAAGAGATAAAAAATTCCTAACACAGAGGAATGATAAGTATTTTAGGAGATGAAGATGCTAATTACTCTGATTTGATGATTAAATATTGTATAGTTGTATCAAATTATCATATTCTAGCCCATAAATATGTACAAACATTATGTGTCAAATAAAAATAAACCAACACATGTAAGGAGACTTGTTTTTCTTCTTTTTAATTTGTGTGTGTGTGTGTGTGTGTGCGCGCGCGCGTGCACGCGCTGGGGATTGAACCCTGGGGGCTTTGCATTGAGCTATATCTCCAGCCCTTTCTCTTTTTAAGTTTTGAGACAGGGTCTCAGATTGTGCAGAATGGACTTGAATTTATGATCTTCCCACTTGCTGGGATTATGGGCATTGCCCACCACACCTGCCAGAGCAGTGTTTCTCATGCATTGGTAACAAAGCCTATGGGATTGACAAAGCAACTGAGGTGGTTAAAAACTATGAAGCATTCTCAACAGGTCTTTTGTGAAAAAAAGTCTGCTGAGTAGATGGTAAGACAATAGCAGTCAGATCACATACAAATAAGCAGATGAAACATAAGCAATTAGTAGATCCTGGGGATGAATGAAACATGACATAAAACAGTACTTGATGGACTGGGGATTTAGCTCAGTGGTTCCGCCACCTGCCTTATAAGTGGAAGGATCCGAGTTTGATCCCCGGTACCATAACAAACAAACAAACAAACAAACAACCCCCCCAGTACTTGATTTAATGAACAACTTTTACATAGTCCTAACAATATAAAATCTAGCTATTGTAATAAGTGTTATGATTGGGCAACAACACAGGGGGAAAAGTTGCCAAGAGTCAAATCTTTATGTTATCAAGAAGTCAGCTGAAAGCAGCCAATCGTGGTAAATGAGTAACTAACAGTACAGATCTATTGTCCTCAGAAAGAATATAAATGAGAGAGAAAAAACCTAAAGGGCCAAGGGTATTAGTCTCTGAAAAGCAGAAAGAGGGGTAATGAATGACTTTAAAATTATCAATATTGGGCCAGGGATTTAGCTCAGTGGTGCCGCTGCCTGCCTTGTAAGCACAAGGTCCCGAGTTCGATCTCTGGTACCAAAAAATTTTAAAAAAATAGATAAAATAATCAATATCCTCTACTGTTACATGCCACATAACAAGTGACAAACTGGTCAAAGTGTTCATTGTTTAACATGGCTTTGTTCCAAAATAATTTAGTGCATGCTACCTAGATGAATTTTAAGGACTCCATAGCCTGCAGATAACAGTAGATATGATAATTATGCAGATTATGGTATGGCATGATAATCCTGTAGATTATGGTCATAAAAAACTTGTACATAAATAGACGTAGATGTAGGAAGATAGTATTTGAAGCCTTATTTTTCTGTAAAATTTTAGTAGAGTAACTGCACAGTCAGTAGCATAAAAATGTTATTGTGTGGTGTATATAGATGCCTCTGTATATTAATTATTTTATTATTTTCTATAGTGCACTTTCTGATTATATAGACTGCTTGATTTTATAAAAAATTAAAATGTCACTTAATCTATATAGTAGGTAAGATATAGTTAAGAACAATTCAAATAATTTTTCTATTCTGAATTTGGTAATGTATTACTTCAAATTTTCTGATGAATTTTGCTTTTACTCAGACCTCAAGCAAATACTATGAATGCCCTATGTCTATAACATACAATGTCATGTCCTGGAATTGTTGAGCTTTAGACTGTGCCAAGGTAGCAAAACCAATCACTTCTACTGCACTTTAAATTGGACAAATGATGTTTCATTTGCAACTTTAGGTGCATATGGATGTTGTCAAGAATTATGTTAAGATCGTCAATATTAAATATGCCCATTGAATCAGATTATTATATTATTACTGCTCACATGTGCACATATTAACTCTATTGACCTCAATAATGTCATTGGCTTCTTTTGTTACAAAGCTTCTCCTGTTCCCCTACTGGGAGAGTTGACTTTTATCGCTAAGGAAACTATATGAAAATAGATTTTTTTTGCAATGGGAAGGGAGGGAGAGGAGGAGAGGAGAAAACATTATGGTGTGTTATGTACTTGCACCAGCTTCCCATGATAAATATAATCACTATGTACTGCACACGTGTGCTAATAAAAAGAAAGTATATATGACAACTTATTCTTTCACATGTGCCATGTAAAACCTTACTCATAATGAACTTTATTTGCTCTCAGGAGTCACATTTTGTGTATGTAGGAAAGCTAAAGAACCTCACATCAATATGCAGAACCATCACAATGCCCTGTGAAAATACTCACACCGACCTCTGGAATCCGTTCACCCCGTCTCCACTCCCAGCTCGCAGCCACCCTCCCCCGTCTGGACTGCTGCAATGGCGTCACACTATGATGTTCCAGCTGCACTTATATGCCGCTGTTGCACGTCTCACTGCCTCTACTCAAAAGCTGTTTGTCACACGATGATCACATTCAACTCACCACTGCCATCTCAACACAAGGGTCATTTCATGATCTTCTAGGCTTAGTGAACTGCCTCTACCACAGGAATTGAAAATGCTGTTTATTTCCTTTGCAATACACTTTCCCCTAAATATTTTGTTATAATTTCATGAAGCGCCTTTAAATTCCTTTAAATTCTTTGTGTTCACTTCCATATAAAATTAACATATATTCATTGAATCAATGCATGGTAGTTTAGTTTAATAATTCCATTATAATTGTTAATACTTGTGCTGGTTCCTAAATTTCTAATGCCAAAATTAAAGTTAAATTGAGAGCTGCTTTAAATTATGTTCTCAGACAAATAGGTTTAACTATTTTGTAATATGCAGACAAAATAAGCATCTATCACAAACTCCAATCCATGGATTATTTTTCTTTTACATCATCTCCCTTAATCTCCCACAATGCGACATTCACTGAAATCATTGTTTCTACTGAAGGGGCAAACAACCTGAAATTATAACCCAAATATATCAATTGTATTTTTGAAGAGTACCAAGTTGTGATCTTGACAATCTTGAAAAGTGCTGGCATTCTCTAAATGTCAACGTGTTGCTACCGAGGGGAAATGTAGGGTTTACATAATGGGCAAGAAAAAATGGCTGATTGAATTATTGCCATTGAGCAAATAGGGATCCTACATTCCAGTAGCTCCTGTGGTCATAAAGAGATGACTTTGAAATATATCTGAGAAACTTACAATTTTATAGAAATAATAAGTGATTTATAAAAACGATGACATGGAATACCAAGCATACTAATATCTGAGTGTAAAGTATTGCTATTTTCCTCTGTATTTCCAGAAAGATTCTTTAGCAAAAATTACACCCCTGACTTTGAAAGCTCAAGAACTCTTCCAGACTAGAAAAAAAGACCTAATATCAGCTTCCCTTAAAGCTCACCCCACCCTCTACATTGGAGCACTGTCAATCTCCCTGTCTTTAAATTACCTCTATCTTCAAATTAAAATTGATTGTGTTCATGGAATGGTGTCAGCCTGCAGCTTTACATTAATAAGCGCATGATATATGCTTTTAATTGTGTTTGCTAATCTGAATTTTATGGAACCCTTTCTCTCCTCCTTCTCATAATCCTCTCTGTATGTTTTCAGGCAAAATGCTGGAGGGGCTCCAATTTGGAAGTGTTAAATTATCAAGTGAAATCATAAGAGCAATTTATAAAAGGGATAGTTGGGAATTAAAATACAAAAATCGCTTAAGGTAAAATACAGGAGGGAACTCTCTTGCTGCTATTATGAGACCCTGTGGAACAGATGGAACCGACTCCGGGCTTCTGCTTGGGTACCTGCTGTTTAATTATACCCTAATTAATTAAAGCAAGGACTCCTCTGTGTTTTCACTAGTTGCAAGCAGGAGGGCAGTCAGAAAGAGACACTTCAATTCCAACGACTTCCAAATTAAGTCTAATAAGCTCAGGAAAGACGTGTCCACCTGCCCATTGTGGTCATTTTCCATAAGCAACCATGGCAACCGAGGGACGACCTTACACAGCATGAAGGTCAGGCATATCCTCTCCTGGTGACCCAATTCCACTAATATTTAGTAGTGTTCTAAGGCACCTAAGCAATATTTAGAAGTCATATTTGAACTTTTACAGCCATAGTTGGATGCATAGAGTTATATCACAATGTGTGTCTCTCTCATGGTTTTATCTTCAGAAGAAAAATAAATCCTACACTTTTCTACTTTGAGAGCTTGTCCCACAAACATCACTTGTAGGCTGAGATGTTACTAAGTTAATTTCTCAGCTGGGAAAGCTGCCTATAAAAACAGCAGGGAGATAAAAGTAGAACACTCCTACAGGAATGGAACAGCGGTGGGGAGGCGTAGTATTAATTAAGAGTTCAGCACCAATTCATGGCCTTGCCATTCACATTCTGCTTCTGTGTGTGTGTGTGTGTGTGTGTGTGTGTGTATGCATATGCACTTGTTCTGCCTCTCTGATTTTTATTTCTTTAACACAGTTTGCCATTTCTAATTGTATGAAAAAATATGACAATGACTGTTTTGTGGAAAACAAATGCAAGTAAATAAAGCACGTGCTCGTGGCATGTATCAGGTAAGGCTATGCAAGTGTTCTACGTATGTTTGAAGGGTCATCAACGAGTAGAACAACCCTTGAGCTCACATTTGCTAAAAGGAAATTTGTGTTCATCAACTGTCCTTTACTTGGAAAATTTAAATGATTTGTTTTTGTTATTTTCCTATTGATTATTTCCTATTGATTGATTGCATTCGGTAGTAAGATATCCAATCTAAGATAAATTTGAATCTAATCTTAGGGCTTAAAGCAGTTTTAGTAAGCTGGATAAAAATGTGTATGCCAGATGTAAATCTAGTAGGGACACATGCAATAGAATTTAGTTTCCTTTATTACTCATGTGTTTGTATTTGGAGACAAAAATAATAAATGTGAAAAATTCAGTTGTCACTGTAAAAAGATCATTTGAGTTTCTTGTATAAGAGAAAATTATGCATTATTTAAGTTATGTGTCTGATTTATTTCACTTAACGTTATGGACTCAAGGTGCATTCATTTTCCTATGAATGATTCGTGTTTACCCTTTTTACGGCAGTACTCCATTGTATATAAATACCACATTTTTTATCCCTTCAGCTCAAAATATAAGTAAACTAAAGAGCAAAATAAAAAGATAATAGGAAAAAGGGAGAGAGACCTTTTGCAAAAGGGAAGGGGCCCAAGAGATAGACAGGGAGGGTGTAGAGGAGGACAGGGATAAAAAAAGAATAAAGACGTGTTACGTACCTGTACCAACATTGCATAATAAATGTAAGCATTATGTCATGGAATATGGACTAATAAAGTAAATAAATAAATCGATCATTTGAGATCATTGATTAGTGTTAACATGCGTTATTGATACTATTAATTATTTAAGTAGCGGGGCCTCAAAAATTCTCTTCTGTTCCATGTTGAGCAGTAGAAAGAATTCAATTATTTACACTAATGTTGTGGACTTAAAATATTCCATAAACAAATTCTTATTCATCAGAAATTATTTTTAGTGCACATGAATGTATTGGACATACATCATTACTCAGAATGCCAAAGTAGTGGCTCACAATTAATCGATTAACTTTATGTTTGGACACAATCCTAGATGATAATTATGTGATACACCTGAATACAGAAGAAAGACTTTACTGAGATAGCTATTTGACTATTAGTATTTCAGTTAACTCCCAACTCCATAAGGTGCTGATATCATTTTATGCTTTGTGTTCAAGAGTGAAAAAAACCCCTCGAAAAAGAACACATTTAAAAAGTCAGAAATTAAGAACAATAGAAAACAGTAGATAATTTCAGTGTAAGTAAATGGTAATTTCATTACAAAAGTTGATAAAGATATATCTGGATAATTGATCTTATTGTTTGTCTCACAGAATGCCATAAACTAAATTTTATTGTCTCTTTTGGTCTCATTATGGAATTCCATGGAACAACTACAGATTGACAAGGGGCAGAATAAATATATTGATGATGCAGAAATAATGAATGGAGAGAAAAAAATGAACAACTTATTCTATTCCTCTCTGCTAGGCAAAAATTCAATAGGATATGCATTTTTGAGGACATGTGATAGTCGTTTTAACATAAAGATACCTGCACATTCTAATGAGATGATTTCCTTTTCTTGAGGGCCTGAGAATTTGAATATCCCAGTGAGATATTGAGGTAGCTGCCCAAGCTCAGGCCCTGAGGAGATTGCTTAGCCTGATTTGCTGGTGACAGCTTCTCACCAACAAAAACTGCCAATCATGCTTTCCAGGCTGTGCTACTTGTGCGGGCTTAGATGGATTCTAGTGCAGAGTCCAGGGAAAAGTGGTCAAGACTTTCATGTGTCTTTTTGTAGTTTTATCCGTATCTAGATACTGGCCATCACTTTGGTTCACTTCTCTTTGAAAACAAGGAGTAATTTTTAGAAAAATATCCAATAATTATCTGTCTTGAGAGTAAGGGCTTATCAGAAGCTTTTAGGTGATAGGTTTTGCAGCTTCAAACTAAACTTGTGACTGGTGCAATTCCTTTCTGTGGAAAATTTGTATAAATGATAATCTCTAGATATTTTCACCAAAGTTAGGGATTCTCCCTCTATCTTAGAATGAGAGAGGGAGAGAGAGAGAGAGGGAGAGAGAGGCTCAGAGAATTACAAAGAGAAAGTGATAAAGAAAAAGAAGAAATGTTCAGGCGTCCCTGAATTCAGTCCTTAATGTCTTTTCTCTTATATCTGGTATTAACCAAGGTCAAAGTATCTTAAATACCTTTCATTACCAGCTTGGTGTAGCTGCTCCACTGAGGTTTGAAATGTTATATGATTTCTGAGCATAAACCAAGCAGATCTTTACTCTGGGGTCTAGCTTGAATGAATTTTTCATTTCATTTTTCTTTAGACGACCACCAAGATCTCTGCTGTTAGAACATTAGGGAGGCTGTATTGGAAACTGGTTGGCAGTGGCTTTATTTCCCATTTCTATTTTCAAAATGCATCCTCGTAATATATTCAGGTATTTCAGATTCAATCAAGTTTGTTCTTCTTTTTATTAGGGGAAAATTTTTAATTTATTCTCGTGGAAACTGTGCAAATACAAGGAAGCTGGTGGGCTTTGGGGGAGAGGAAGGTTTGCAGATCAAATATTTTATTATATCCTAATGTGGGTGTAGACTGCATGTATTTGCCATCCTTATCCTTTCAGTTTAATCTTTTCCCCCCTACTCCCTATCATATCCCCGAAGGTAGACTGAACTGAACCATCCAGTTCCTCCACAAATGGGAAGCCCTGGCAAGACTGTGGAGAGTGGGAGGAGAAAGAGATTGGGGATTTCTGATTGTTCCTTTCCAACCTAGACCTTCACTTACGGCAGCTGCTGCACTTTCTCAGGACTCAGTTCCTAACCATCTTTTCTCCTAAAGCCCAGCCCTCATTCATTCCAGGAGTACGGCTTTTCCCCCCTCACCTCTTCACAAGTAGGAATATCGTAGTAGTCTCCATTGTTGCTGATCATTGCTTGACTCAGTAGCTTCTGTTGCCTCCCCGATTACCCAAAACCTCTGTGAACTATTCACTGCGAGCGTCTCTTCATTTGAACCACTTGATTCGAATTCACTTTCTACTGAAGCTCCAATGACGATAAAGATAATACAAATACTAATAAGTAGAGCTTACAAGATGTTTAAATAATGTTGGATGTTATGCTAAGTATTTTGCATGTGCTATTTAATTGAACATTTTACAAAGTCACATAGGATGAACATTACTCCTATCTCTATTTTATAGAGATTAACTTGAAGTTTGGAACGGAACTCAGTGGCCAAGTTCTCTCCAGCTACTTAGGAAGCAGCAGTACTCTGAACCTGTTCTGTCAGCCTTTGAAGCCCTTCTGGTCAACTCATTCAGTGCAGTCTGTTAGGTGAGGCTTCTGAGATTGGTGGTATGGTTTTGTGCCAGCAAATCCGAATTTCTGAAGGGTCATCTGTAACCAGATATAAATAAGGGAACAATGAAGAACTGTTTTGTTCAATCACACAAATATTTACAAAATTATTACCAGATGCTCAACATTACTCCAGGGCTTAGGAATATAATGATAAAAATCTTCTCCTTCCAGATAGGCTTTAGTTTGGTAGGAGCATCAGACACCACATACTCATAAATTAAATAATATTTTACATTTGAAAACAGAAACATTTACAAGCCAGAGAGTAAGAACACTGGGGAAGAATGGCAGGGCCAAGGCTCATTTGTTGAAGGCTGGGTACTCCTGAGGGAGTATCATGGAACTGAGGCAAACTGAACCCACCTGGAGTCATCCCAGGCTTTGCAGTATGCACATGACCCTGCTGGAGGCCACAGGTAGGCGCTTTACCTGTCAGCAAGTCACACATTTCTTCTTTCTTCTTCCTCATTCTCTATTCATAGACTGATATTCTTTGTGGATTGAGATGCTAGAATTATAGACTTACAGAATTTGGCTTGGTCTTCTTAAGAAGAAATGACAGGAAGTAGTCTAAGTTTTCCTTCTGAGTCCATTTTTTTCCCTCTCTGCCAATGTTAAAATACTGAGTTGAATAGACAGCAAGTATCAAAATTTTCTAATGCAAAATTAATAAATTACAAGATGTGCCAGTATTTTATATACCACCAAGAAAATTTAATGCTCACAGTCATCTGTAATCCAGTGCTTTCTGTTTACCTAACACTCATATTTTGTTTTTATTGAAAAACTCAGATTTAAGATTGAAGATTTTTACTCAAGTTAGAGCCTTAGACTAGGTAAAAGGGAAATGTAAATTGTATTTGTAATTTCTTCCTTTTAAGAGGTTGAGGTTTTGAATTGCGTGTGTGTGTGTGTGTGTGTGTGTGTGTGTGTGGTCTGTATTTCACCTCATGAGTTTGAGTTTCTAGTATATGATCTTACTTTGAAAACTTTGAAATGAGAATCTAAAGATATCTGTTCTTTAAAATGCATGGTTACAGACAGGACAGAAATAGCAAAGGGCTTGTAAAGGGTTACTGGCAGAAATGAAGTGAATGAGTGTTTGAACATCATAGAGTGGCACCTAACATGTTACTCAATCCCATCTCTGTGAAACAAAATTTTGAGAGAATCTCAGGTGATTTTGGAGATGCTGAAAGATTTTTTTTGCTCTTTATTCTCTCTATAGCAATACGAAATTCTCTCCATTGAACTTTCCAGCTTTTGAAGTACACACCTCAGTCTGTTTCCATTGAGGATAAAAAGAACTTTAACATTTTCAGTTGTGCCTGGGTTTAGAGTTTGCATTTCAACACAAACCCACAAGGGAGCAGTGTCATTCTTATTTATATTAACTTATAGAAAGCTTTAAATTTAAAAACATAACTTATTTTAATAACAGCATTGCCCTACCTATGTTTTTATGAAGGTTAGAGGATTGGGAATGAAAGAATAGAGAAATTTGAAACTAAAATTTTAGAAGTAACAAATTTAAAAATCAATTAGGTATATTCATAAAATTCTATCCATAAAACAGGGCAATGTTAGGCATAGTAATTTAATTAACAAAAATAATTTACAATCACTGTCAGATTTTCTACTTCTTATAAAAAATACCAGTAGCAGAATTATACAAATAAATAGTTTAATCCTGTATCTCCTGGTTAGAAACCCTTTATTATATATGACCAAATTATTCCAATAAATTTACCACACATTTTCTATTGTCATGTCTTTAACATTTTTGTTCTATAATCTCTCTCTTTTGCTTTTTGTTTGCATTGATCATATTTTTGTTATTATTCTGTGTACTATCCCATATTTTGTATTCATCTGATAAACTTGGTTTGTAGTTTATCTAAACTGGTAATTATATCCAGGGATTTTGTAGAATTTAAGAAAAATTGGGGGATGTATATAGTTCTAAAGGTAGTTAAATGTATTTTTGATTGCATGAGTTCATGAGATACATACCTCTGTATATTAACTCATTGTTTTACTTTTCTTCCATTTAAAATTTCCCCATTCATATTTTATCTTAGTGATTTTAGCATCATAGCTTTAAAAAAAATCACATTCTGAGGGTTTGAGAATGATGACTTTTTAATGTTACCCAAACCAAAAATAACTGAAAACACACTTAAGGTAAAAAGCACAAAACAAATAAATAAAACATAAAATAGGAACAGACCCACAGGGTATCCAGTTAATAAATACAGATACAGACTAAAATAAATATACTGTTTATATTGAGTGAAATACAACACAATATTGAGATTAAAAAATACTTGAGGTCATGAAAATAATCAATAAAAATTTAAAATTATGTAGAAATATAATTAAAAAATTAAAACGTAAAAGGTAGTGGAAGCATTTACAGTAGTCAAATATGCACAAAAACAGAATTATTAAACTAAAACACAAAGGCAGAATGGAGTGTGTAGACATGAAGACATTCTAAGTACACATGCACAAATAATTAATGAGACATAGCTTAATGGCTTCAGAGGCACTGGGGACACACAGCATTAGATTTGTAACACTTTAAGTTTTCTTTCCTCAACAAAGAAAATTAACATTAGGCAAGGATTAGAATTAAAAGTAGTAACATTTTAATAGTAGTAACCATTATTTCCTGATAATAACTGACGTGAATATTCTACTCAATAACCATAAAGTGATTTCTCCAAAACTAATGACTATACATATTTAGTGTAAACTATGGTGTATTTAACTTTAGCTTTGAAGTTAAATTCATTCAAAAAGATCTAATTTCCATAATGTTGCACTAAATTTCTTTTGACCCGGGTATACTTATATTAAGTATCTTCCCAAAAGAGATAAAAACATAATACCAGAGTGGCCATGCACACTTGTGTTTACAGCAGCACGGCTTATCATAACTAAATATTGGAAGCAGCCTATATGTCCATCAATGGATGAGTGGATAAAGAAAAATGTGGTATTTTCACACAGTGGAGTACTACTCTGCCACAAAGAAGGATAAATTTGAGTCATTTGCAGGAAAATGGATGCACCTTGAATCCATAATGTTAATTGAAATAAATCAGACACACAGACTTAAATACTGCATGGTTGCTCTTATATGAGATACACAGGTGTAAAAATTTGAATAGCAAAATAAAAGATAGACAATAGAAAATAGGGTGGTAGATATTTTACAAATGAGAAGGGAATCAAGAGATAGAGGAAGGGGGAAGGGGCAGGGCAAAGGGACACAAATAGAGTTAAGATATGTTACATACAGAAACCAACTACCCATAAGGAATGTAATCATTATGTACTGTAAACATGTACCACTACTAATTAAAAAAAAAAACAGAGGAAGATTCCTCACATGCCATGTTTACTGAGGTGTCAGCTATCCCAGCACTTGACTATGAATTCCTCTCCCTGTGTAGTTTTCTTATTTAATTTGCAATGAGAGAAGTTGATAGGAGATTAAGTGCATGGGAGAGCAGTAGCTGATGCTTGGAAGGTGGGTCCCTGTCAGCATTCACTGCTGAAGCTCATGTGCATGGCCTGGGCATGGGCAGCCCTGCAGTCCCTCCACAGCCCGCGGCTCTTCTCTCAGCTCGTTTCAGGTCTGGGCCAGGGCTGTGCAGGCTGATGCCCACTCCTTCCTCAGAGCTCTCAGGTCATCACGGTTGAGGGTGCTGAGTGGCTACCATCCTGATTCTTCCTCATGGATTCCTCTCTCCGTGTGCCAGGCTCAGCTCTCCTTCCTGAACACGGCCCCCGCTAGTGTGAAATCAGGTCTAATCCTGCAAGATGCAGATGCGACAAATTTCCATAAACTTCACTGAGCACTCTAAATGTGAAAGGTCCAATCTTCATAACATTGTTAAATTGCAGTTTTTCCCCTCATAGTACCCTGATATTGATAGCAGACTGGTTCTAGGGAGACACAGCCTAAATACTTGTCTAAATATTTGCTCAGCTATCTGGAACTGGTTCCCCAATTTGATTAAATTTAACTGTATTAATGACCCTATTGTAAGTGGACTACTGAGGACACCAGTGGTTCATGTCATGCAGGGGCAAAGCAATTAATTAAATTATAATCAGGACATCTAAAATCATGTGGCTGGAGAAGGAAGACTTTAAGCCAAGCTTTAGGACATTTTTGTGAAAATACAGGGGAGAGCAGAGTTTGTAGGTGCCCTGGAGACTTTGGTGAAAGAAGAGGAAGAACACAAGGCTGAAATTTTCCCCTTTAGATGGTGAGTTTTAGAAACTTATTCTCCCCCTCCAATTGCTTAATTCCTTTAACCTTGGGGTCAAGTTTTCTGAAAACTAAACTTCAAATCTAATCATAACGGTGGCTGCATTAGCAGAAAAAAATAAATAAGATCAGGGTTGCTTCTGTTGACATCAACTGGGGGAGATTTGGCCCAGAAAGCTGAGAAGGCACACATGGGTAGATTGTGATAAAGTTGGAGAGTTAAGTGTCTGGTTTCTCCTGGGCCTCCTAGGCCGAGAAGAATTCTCTTCCCTGTCCCTGACTAGGAAAGGTTGTCCCTCTCTGTCTTAAGAATCTTGATGGTCATCTCTCTGAATTAGCCAGGAAACACTCTCCTAACTGCTTTTAGATCTATATCCAGACTCAAGCCCTGAAGGGATACAAGAAGTAGAATGAAGATGAAAGGAATCACAATATTTACCATTCTAGGTATAGAAATATATCTTAAGACTGATCAGAAAGGATGGAAGAAATATAATGTTGGATTAGACTCAATTTGTTGATGTATCTTGTATAAAGCTTATATTCTGGATTTAATATGTTAGCTCAAGTTACTAAGAGATAGTACTAGTTTTCTTGGAATGACAGGTGAAGCTTGAATTTCAATGTGACCTGTGCTAAATGAAGTTGAAATGTCCTAACTTGCTTAGTGCCCTGTAGAGGAGGGTATTTAAAGGGTAAAGGAGATCTGAATTCTAGAGAGGAGTTATCATGAAAGTCTCCCCCACTCAGTTCCTCAGGCTTACTAGAATATCCAAAGATTATTTCCTTCACCAAGGCTGTGAGTAGTACATTCAGGGGGCCTGCAACACTCCTGCAGGGCTCCAAGTTGGCTGTTCTCTATGGGGCAGGAATGACAGGGAGAACTGCTGCCATTGGATCAGGGTTCTCATTCAGCAGACATGAAGCACTTTGGTGGCAGCAGAGTAGGCATGGTACATGTCAGAGGCCAGTTAGATGTGCTTACTATGAAGGTAGCTGTAAATGATTAGTAAACAGGCAAAGAGGTTCTCAAAATGATTTGGAGTTCAGAGATCGTTGTTCTTTGTCCATGCCATTCTCAAAACTGGAAGAGATGAACAGCCCACTAAAGTAGCACTGGGTATATGGAAATGGAAAAGCCATCTCCCTGGAGAATAGATTCTGACCTGAATCACCATAACAGACAGTTGCGACCTCTCCACAAATCCTCAGACTTGATGGCATTCATGAATTCAGAGCACCTTGAATGAAGGGGAAACTAGGTCCCTTGAAGGAGACTTCTACACAATTAAAGATTATGTTGTAAATTTTCATAGTCTTTCCCAAGGACCTGCAGTTATTTCTCATGGTAACTGTGACCTGGAGGAGATATATAAGAATTGGCGGTGCGGGGTTATTAATGGACACTGGTTTTGATCTGCCAGTCATTTCTGAGAACCCAAGTTCCCAGTATGGTGCACAATTATCAGTCAGAGCTTAGGAAGTGGTTAGTAACCTCTTGGTTATGGTGAGCTCGTTGGATCCCTGAGCCAAATCTGTGGAGATTTCTTCCTTTCTGGAAGTCATATTGGAATAGATATGTGAATTACAACATGTGCCATTTCTTCTTTCCTCATAGTTTCTTCTTCTGGATAATTTTATTTCTTAAAGGAATGTGAGGGCAGTTATGTTAGAAATGACAAATGGAAATCACTGGAACTGCTTCTGCTGACAAAGTAGAAGACTAAAGGCATACCACATCCAAGAAGTTTTACAGACATTGGAGACATCATCGAGGACTTGAAAGATATGTGGTCTGAAGAATCTCATCAAATCTCCATTCACCTCACCTATTTATCCTGCATGGAAATGTGTGGATCTTATAGATTGATAGTGGATTATCAAAAACCTAATCAGGTGGTGTCTCCAATTTTATCTACAATTTCAGATGTGATTTTGATATGGGAGCAAATAGACAACTTCTCCAGTATCTGGCATTCACCAGTTGATGTTGTTTTCATGTATATATGCCATATTCATATTTGGAACTCATTGCTTTCAATAGGGGAGACAGGAAATACATTTTCATTGTTCTGCACTGCCAATATCAGCTTTGAAACGGAGTGCCATAATCCCGTTCATAGATACATTGATGGCCTCTGCATTTCAGATCACTAAGCCATGCAATTAATGATATAACTCTAATTGGGCATAATGAGAAGGAAGGAATATATATCTATAGATACATTGATAATATACACATTTACCACAAAGGAGATAAATGCTGCTGAAATTCGGTGGTCTTCTAATTCAGTGAAATCTCTAGAGTCCAGAGGTCTGGGACATGTAAAAATATGCCTTTCAGAGTGAAAGACCAATTGATGTATATAGAAATAGGGTCATCTTATAGAATTTACTAATGTCTCACAATCTCCACCACCTTTAAGAAGCTAGCATCATGGAAGAGTGTAAAGACCTTCCAGGATTTAGTTGTTGGACCATCTGTGTGCCCCTCCTTATGGTCTGGGATAGTGCTCTCCACACAGAATGTGGAAATGTTGGAAATCGGTGACTAATAATCGGTCCTGTTTCTCCCACAACAAGTGCTCGTAATTCAGGGAACAAGGGATATAACTGAATGTGATTACCTCAGTCTTATCCCCAGTAAATTAAACATTAGTGGGCATTCTACTCCCTATCCTCCTGTGTTTGGGCACTGTGGTTTGACATGTTGTAATTTCCTAGGAATCAAGGCTGCTCCCTGGGGCACAATTGTTTTATTATTTTAAAATTTATTTTTAATAACAAATGATACTACACATATTTGAAATTTGCATGCTATAGTAAAATGATTGCTATAGTGAAACAATTAACATATTTATTATGTCACATAGTAGTTTTTGTTTGTTTTATTAAAGTAGAAGTTGATACTGTCACTTGGTCACATTAGAATTCTCAAGATAGTGAATGCACTGGCAAAGAGCAGGATTACTGTACTCTCTGGGAAAATTGATCCTGACTCTTCAGTAGAAAACATGTTGCCACTCTGGGGTAGAGAAATGTATGGCTGGAATGAAATAGACACTCTGTCTCTTTGCATGTTCTGTATAAAGTCAATGGAAAACATAACTCACTGTAAGCAGAATTGCTAAAGCTAAAATCTTTTAAGAATCAACGTTTGTGTCATTTTCCCAGGAAAAAGAGCCGTGAGTTGTTGAGAAGCTTTCTGGGTATAAAGAAAATATGGTAGCATCAAATTATAAACATCAACTATGCTTTAATATCTACAAGTCCTTCTTCCTTATATTGATATGAATATGTGTGCATTAACTCACCAATTCCTTTTTCTTTTTTTACCCTGTACCCCTATAATTTAACAAAAAGGGTTTCAATATTACTTAAGCTTCTTTAGCATTTCAAGTGTGCCTCAGATATTAAAGAATAGCACCCCCCAAAAGAGAGTGACACTAGAACTTCTATCCTTTTTGGAGAGGGCTGTGGACTGAACTGTGTTCCCCTAATCCATGTTGAAACCCTAACTCCTAATGTGATGATAATTAAGGATGGGGCTTTGAGAGGTAAGCAAAATTATATAAGGCCATGAGAGTTGGGCCATCAAGATGGGATCATTAACATTATGAGAGGGGTGGGGGAGAGGGAAGGGGTAAGGGGGAGGGGGAGGGAGAGGGAGAAGGATAGAGAGAATCAATTACTCTTTTTATGCCTGTACACACACAGCAAGAAAACAGCCATCCACAAGCTGGAAGTGGGTCCTCACCAGGAGCCAAAGCATCTGGCACCTTGGCCTATCTAACTCTCAGACCTATGAGAAATAAATGGCTGCTGTTTAAGTCACCAGTCTATGGTATTTTGTTATATAGTACCCTAATCTGACTAACACAGAGGGAGGGTTGTTTGTGGGGTTTTGTTGGTATTATGAAGTTCAGTTGCACTATATCATGGAAGCATGACTTTACTTTTATTTTTGTCTTTGGGGTTAAGTATGGTTAAAAACTGTGTGCAAGAATCTCAAGCTGGCAAAGAGTGAATTGGGTTGTTTTCCTATTTTGTCAAATAAGCTAAGTGAAATTATGTCTCATAGAATTCCCTTTCCTGTATGGCTCAGGTTAGAATTGGAGACAAGAGAACTGTGGGCGAGGGTTCAAGGGTGGAAGTAAACAGACTTCCTTTCACTCTTAAAGTCAGAGACAGGCAGCAGTGAGGGCTGCAGCTTTTCCATGTAGTTGATGTCCTACGGACAGGGCTTCTAGCTCTTTGAGCTGTCCATAGATATTTTCCAAATGGTTTTTGAATCAAGTGATTGTTCCATTTAATGTCAAAGACTTCAGACTTCGTCTGCAGATTATGTACGTCATTTAATTGGAGTGGTGGGAGAATAGGTGGGTTAGTTTGTTAATTTTCTCTCCTCAGTTCCTAGTATCTCAGCTCTCTTCTGCCTCACATCTAGCACTTCCTCTCAGAGGCTGGCTCTGCTACTCTACCACAGTGCACATTAGCAAAAGAAGCTGTTTTTCTCAGACATTTTCCCATTATTTCATTAGGCCTTATCCTTCTACTAAATCCATGAATTCACGTAATACCTAATATCTCCACCTTCCTGAATAACCCTATCTAGTAAGCAAACATTCCACATAAACAACCAATAACAGATTTTATTTTAAATCCTTAGAAGTGCTCCAGTAGACCTATTAGCATGTCCCTTTATTTCTCAGGGAGATTCAGCTAATTTTTGAGAACCTCATCTCAGGAAAGACACTTAAAATCTAGAATTGGGAGATTTCTTCCCCAGAAACATTGAAAGTCTTCTCCTGATGACCCTGTTCCCCATGTGTCACTAGACATAAATATCAATGTAATCTGTAAAATAATCATAATATCATCAATTAGATTTGAATTATTTTAAAGCTAATTATTTCAATAATGAAAACTTGGATCATATACTTAACTCTTTTAAGTAATCTCTATACTTTTCTTTCCCCTTTTTATGCTCCTATATTTTTAGTACATTAAATACATACTTAGCCTAACTAATGAAAATTGTAGAAGATTTGCAAAAATGGTTTGAGCTTTCCTTCTCCTTACATCCACCATTGCAACCCCTTCTGTGAAGAGGAATTTTTATCCATTCTTTAAAACTGGGATGGTTTGTGATAAGTGTTGGCAAATAGAATATATTTCAATGGTATGGTGCCAGTCCTGAGCATAGTCTTTTTGCTTCTTCTCCCCCTCCCCTCTCTCTCTGTACTTTGTGCAAGTCTGAGGTAACCTCAGATTTAGACCATACAAAAGAGCACTCAGTTGTTCAGATGATACTACTTAAGCTTTCCTATAATGAGGGCACATTCAAATGTGTGAAGAAGCCCACATGCCCAGAGCTACCCTTCTGGAACACAGCTATCCAGGACTAAGTAGGACTAAGTAGGACTAAGTAGGACAAGTAGGACTAAGCCTAACCAAGACCAGAATAACTGCCATGTAGATGCATGAGTGCTAAAAACTTGTTATTCTTTCAAGCCATTAAGTATTGACATTAGTTGTTACAGCTTGGTGGCTAACCGATAAGAAATCCAGCACTGGTCATTGCCAAGATGAAGGGCAAGCCTATGAGGGTGAGTGGTCAGATCTACAATCTCTACAGAATGGATGGAAGAGGCTAAGCACAAGTAGCATAAAATGGAGCCATTTGCATAAGAGGATAGTGGCTCCCTCAAATTGATGAGCCACCTGGAAAGGGGGATTATAATTACCCAGCAAAGAAATCAAAGGCAAAATGGGAAATCATGGCAGATATTAGATGATGGTGCTGCCAATCAGCTGAGGGTTCTTTGCTCCATTCAGATAGAAATTATTAACTGGCAAAGTATAGCTCTGCTAGCACCCATAATACAATGGGCTGATGTAAGTTCATGCTAGATGCCAACTGCTGACACTGCTGGCTGCTGGTCTCTGCCACTAGTGGTCACTGCAGACTGATGACAGATTTTGCTGGATGCCATTGGTGGACTCTGGCATCTGCTGCTGATCTTGGCTGGCTGCTGGTCCCTGGCTCCTTCAGGCCTTACAGCTCCTAGTGCTTATCAGTTTGTTTTTTTTAAAGCAACTGTTCTTCTCACACTACTCGGATAAAGAACCTTAAATAGATTTTCGGGAATTTTTAAGCCCACACTACCTGAGAAATAAATCATGAGATTTAAAGGGCTACCAGAGTGAGTCTTTAACAGGACCCCAGCAGCAGCACAGGGGATCAGTACTCTGGAGGCAGCCCTCCTAGACTAAGCCCAGAAGTGTGAAAGGAATTCTACTTTTATAGAAGCAGAGGCCTTTTGATTGGTCCAATGTAGCCATGTGATTAGTTTGAATCTGGGTGTGCTGATTAGTCCAAGTGCAAGCTCATGATTGGTTCAAGTGGGAGTGAGGCTTGAAGGACACCTCAGCTGTCATGGCAGCAGAAGAGCTGTTTAATTGACAGCTATTGCCCCAAGGGAATCTTTGGGAGGGCTCACTGTGGTCATTACAGCTCATTGAGGGTTGGGTAGGTTAGAGATATTAATAGTGGGTCCAGAATCCTTCTTCCCTAATTTTAGCCAAGTTAGGGTTCTTCAGAGGTGGCAGCAGCATCTGGAGCTGTAGGACTGACAGCCAAACTGGACCTTCTGTGGCGGTGGTCTGGACAGTGGCTTGAAGCAACCTCATGAGGGGTGGTGAGACCCCAAGGGTGGGCCAAGCCATGCCCACTGAGTGGCACAGGAAAGGGGAGAGTGAGGAGCTTCTCTCTGTCTCAGTGGGAGATATTGAAGTAGAGCTACATAAACTGTAGAGCTAGCTTGGACTTTTGTATTAAAGAGGATGCCTTGCAATGCAGTTAATTGCTGCTGTTGGATCTGTTTATATAGAGAATGGATGATGTTTTGTAAAGTTTATTTCAAAAGTCAATTTCTGCTCTGGCTTGGAGTTTTGACTAGGTGACACAAGATAACTCTTAATTTCAAAAATCTTATGTTTGGTGAGAGGTTACTTCAGTTTCCTTCAATTAAATGTATGTTACATAATTATCAGCATTTTTAAAGTATTCGTATCTTTTAAATACTGACAGTATAATTATGCTTGATTCAAATTGATGATATTATGGCTATATTCTGATTGGAATAGTCTGAAAAATCTGCCCATCACCTTAAATCAATAGAGCTTTTTGAGAAAATGTGTTCTGATTTTAAAAGAATTTACTTTAAGACACTTTAGGAGAATGATCACTTTTGAAACCTAAGAGTGCTACAATTCATATAGACAGAATAAGAGAAGGTTATTACTATTCCTTTATTGAGTTCATATGCATTGATCTTCTATACATTGCTAGAACTGATCTAGGCTTTGGAACCACATTAGTAAATAAGGGGAGGGATTACCCATGGAAAGCTTATTTTCCAGAGTGGAAGGGAACCAATAAGCAAATACAGATGCCATATAATGTAGGGGAGTGAGAGAGCAAAGAAGAAAACGAAAGCAGGGTAAGAAGGGCACATGGATCCATGTCTCAGGTGAGTAATCAGGAACATCCTCTGTAGGGAGATAAGATTAGTCACAGGCCAGAGAGAAGCTAGAAAACAAGCTCAATGAGAAACAAGAGGAATGGTTCCCCAGGCAGATGAGAAAAGAAGCTTTGTTAGACCTTTTCAAAGAAACGCTGGAAAGACAATATGCAGGAAGAGAGGAGAAGAAGAATATTAGGAAGAAAAAATGTCTAGGTCAATGAGATGGTGCAGGTCATAATAAGGACTTTGAGACTAGGCACTTGGAGTGATAGATATTACATTTCACAAGGCTCACTCTTTCTCTTTGGGGACAATAAGTTAAGGGTGGAGCTTGTTGTCCTGGGCTCAGCTGATTTCCCATGATTTCTCTGCTTTCCAAAGTTCTGTTCCGTGTCATGAGAGAAAGAGGCTGGACCCTTGGGCAGTGTTCCCAGGCTGCTTATCACACAGCTGGGCGAGACACTGGCTGAATACTGGTAGGTCTAGAGAACAGAGAAAAGCCAGGGCATTTAAAATATCTTCCTTTTCTCATTCTCAGCACTGACAATTGGCCTGGAATATACGAGGTGTTTCTGACTTTGTGGACATCAGAAACAGTTATACCTCTGGGACTGCCTGTCTTTGAACTACTCACCAGTGAGTAAGAGATTCTCTATAGTGATTTGGCTGTCTGGTTGGACCCTAACTGAAGAAAGGGACACAGTTGAAACAGAGACACTGGCAGAAGACAGTTGTGGTGATCTGGGCAGGAGAAGATGGAAGCCAGGAAAGCTACTGTGCCCACAGGCACAAGGTGCAAAGTGGTAAGACTTAAGGTCTCTTGAATGTAGGACTAGCAAAGCATATTAAAGGACCCTATGACTTGTGTGATGGAAGAGGATAAGCGGCAAAGTCTTCAAAGTTTAGTTTGCAAAACTGGGTGACAGGTAGAACCACTGGTAGATATGAGGAGGTCTGAGGAGGAGCCAATGTGAAGGGGAAGAGTTTGAGTCAAGATCTCTGCTTGGTGGAAGTTGATATCTACGTGGAGGTTCAAGGAGGAAGTTAAATATGAAAGTCCAGAGTTTAGGAGAGCACTTCAGTTTGGAGATACATTAAATGGGTAGGTGGGTTACTGGTGTAGTGACAATGCCATGCAATTTGAAGAGATTACTTATGAACTGGCTATAGATAGAGAAGAAACAATATCTGGGAATTAAGCCCAAATGCACTCAATATTTAGAAATTGGAGAGAAATTTAAAAATATCACAGTTGCCTGAATAGGCACAATCAGCATAGAAGAAGCAAAAGAGAAGAGCAATGTTTTTAGAAGTTACATAAAGACAGCTTTTGCAGAAATGCCGTACAGTGAATAAAATGTTCCCTGCCTTCTACATCATGCCATTGCTTCTTCCCTCTCTCTTTTCCTTCTCCTCTCTCCCTTCTTCCTTCCCTTCCTGCCCTTTACTGTCTCTTTCTCTCAATCTCTCTTCCTTCCTTATTCCTGTCATTTTTTATTCAGTCACATAGCTGTATTTGTTTAGAACTTCCTGGATGTACTACACTAGTTCTTTCAGGACTCTGATATGGCAGGCTTAGGTAAGAACCATTCATGTAGCTGAATGTACAGGAGTTAATTTCTCTTAAGAGTTTCTTAAACTCTTCCGTTAAGCCAGGAATGACAAAGTTTATTTTTAGGAATCAAAACATCTGAACCTGGTAAGCAAATGTATTACCCTATATCTTAGTAAAAGAATGATATTTACACTATGCTTCAAGCTTTGCATAAATTGCAGATATAAATAACATGCATATAGACACAAATAGCTTACATTCAACTTTAATGTTTCCTTACAATATTTATAATAAAAAATTGAAATATCTTTTCATGTAGCTTCTTCTATTTTTCACTTAGAAATGGCAAATGCATTAGAATCTTCTTAGATGCCCTATTTCACTATGCACACAAATACATTCCCAGGGCTGCATTAAAGGAGAAATTAGCTTCTTGCCCTTTGCTCAGAGGAAAGCTAAGACTGTACTATTGATTTATCTCTTTAACATATGGTGCTGATTTTCCCCTCTTAAGACAGAGAACATGGGCTATGTGTTCTTCATATAGAAGCAAGATTTGTCTGTAAGGTATGGAGTATGGGTGGGTCTAATACCTCTTGCAGTCAAAGATAGTTAGGCACCAAGGTTAAAGTTGGTAAGCCCAAGAAATCCCAAGTGTAAATGCCACCCTTCAATCAGCACCTCTGGATCCCATTTCTCTGAAATGCAGGACTGTAGCCTCATCATGAGTTTTCTTTCCATATTAAGCATCACATTTCCTGTATGGAGGAAGGGCCAAGTGAGGGAAGGGAATTTAGCACTGTTTTCCATTAAACTTTGCTACTGCTTTATTATTATTATTTTCACAAGTGGGTGTGAGAATTTCAGAGTTTAAGGAAGGTCAGAAATAAAAGTGATAGAAATTGGATTTGCTATTTTAAAGTATAAATAGAATTGAAAAAGTGACAACAAACTTTTAAAATTCTACATTTTAAATTCTTTTTCCAGGCATAATTATGAACTGCATTTGACAGATAACCCTTCGATTGTAGCTTTGGAAGAAGCTCTAAGGCAAAAACGTTAAGCCACATCTGTATTCTTGACTCTCACAAATCCTGAGCGCCTGTTGTTTAAGGCTGTTAAATTTGGAGGTAATTTGTGAAGCAGCAGCACATAACTGATATACTATTCTTTCAGATTCTCCACTTACAGTTTCCTTTCCCATTCTCATTTTATGGACTGTGGGATCTACCTCAATTAATCCACAATTATTTATGATAACTATTTTACAGTAAAATAAAAATGCTGAAATTATGCCTGCCCTACAGGTACTTGTTTTTAAGTAATTTAAAACCTTTAAGCTTGCTCATTTCTTAGAGTTTTTCTTAAAGTGCCTCTGAAAATAATAGTTTGTTTCTCATCTCCATGTCCCATATTCTTCCCTCTAAATCCTTCTCCTCCAGCATCAAGACATCATTGAATTCAACTGACAAGTAACATATTTGCTTTAAAAAGAAGTCAAAATCTGCTTTCTTCATTAGCAGTGGGAGATTATAGTAGTGTAATTTTCCATTCAAGTAAGGCAGCATAATATAAAATGTGATAAAATCATCTCAAATTTACCAGAGTGTCTTTGAGAAAAACTGGATTCCATAAATGTTCTTTCTCCTTTATTTTGTTTTATCTGTATTATTTATTTTTTATTTATGTCACTATTAGTTATCTAAGAAGGAGACATTTCTTAGATACTTAAGCTCAATGTCCTGGTGACTGGAAGTCTTGGTGGGAGTGATAGGAAAGAATGATAATTGTGTAGCTTCTTTCCAACTGTGTAAGTATAAAATCTTTCCAATGTAAGAGATAATTATTCCCTCCAGTGGCATATAATTTGCTCAGAAGAGAAAATATTTTATCAGCAGACAAAATAGCTCACGACATAATCCTCTAACCACAGAACACCATGGAAGGGAGGGAGAGACACATTACATCAGAATTTGGACATCACCTCCTTATTAATTTTCATGTACTCTTTCTAATGACTTTTCCTGAATCCTCTTAAGTTTTCAGAAAAGGATTCTATATTAAAAATGAAATGTCCAAATGTATTAGGAGGAAAACATATTCATAAATCAAGACTACATGACTGTCTTAAGTTCACTTTAAGTAATTCGGCATTAACTTAGTTTCAGAGCCTTCTCAGGCTTTGAGAATTACAGCAGCTTGCTCAATGGGACACAGTTTATAAAATAAGAATCAGTATTCAAACCCTGATGCAGAAAATTCTAAATCATCTACTCTTTCCATGATACATATACCTTACTATACCTTATAGGTATTTTAATCAGTTATCCTACAGTCTTTCAACCAAAATCTCAAGCATCTAGAGTACAGGTTTTCCAAGTAGTTACTAATGATACTGTAGATTTCAGCAGTATCCATTATAATTGGATTATTTCTGTCTCTTTTTTCCTTTTATTTGGGTAAGATTGGTCAAAGTTTTGTCATTTTTCTTTATATTTTCAAAGTAGTAGCTTTTTGATATATTGATTCTTTGTAATTTTGTCTCAATTTAATTTCTTCTTTTTTAGAATTTTCTTTCTTGCACTAACTTGTTCTTGTTTTTCTAGGACCTTGAGGTGCATCAATTGGGTTACTTATTTGGGCTCATTCAGTTTATCTGATGTGGGCATTCACAGCTATAAACTTTCCCGTTAGGCCTGCTTTCATTGTGTTCCACAAATTCTGATATGTTGTACTGACATTATTATTCAATAGTAGGAACTTTTTAACGTCTTCCTTAATTTCCTCTGTGACACATTGATTATTCAAGAGGGTGTTGTATAATTTCCACGTGTTTGTATAATTTCTATGGTTTCCTTTGCCATCAATTTCTAGTTTCATCACACTATGAACTGATATCAATAGTATAATTTTATTTTTCTGCATTTACTTAAGCATGCTTTATGGGCTGATATGTGTTCTATTTTGGAGAAAGTTCTATGTGTTTCTGAGAAGAGTGTGTTTTCTGTTGTTTGGTAGAACATTCTGTAGGTATCTGTTAAGTACATTTGTCCAAAGGTTTGACTCAACTAGTGCAGGAACCAGCTTACATGTTCGAACATGATCAAAGAGTGAAGAGGATGAAAAAGAAAGAGACACAGAAACAAGTTAAAATCTTGAGGTCCAGATGTAGCTCATAGATGGGGCTCTATGACTGCCTTTGACATAGAGCCACAAATGACTGGCATGCCTCAGCTTTATTCATTCAGATACAGCACAAGCAATTAGAGTTCCACAGGATTCTCTCTCCCACCCTCCATAGTACTTCTCCAGATAAACAGCTTAACCTCAGGTGATTTTACTTTTCCCTGCAGCATATTAGCACCCTTGCATGCACTCTTTCTTCTTAGTGCTCAAAGAGGAGGCCAGTTAGGCCTCATTCTTCCCATCTGGTCTCCCATAAACTAGAATCGTTCTTTGTTGATGTTTTTTCTAGTTGATCTGTCTCTCTGTGACAGTGGAGTATTGTGATCCTCCACTATAATTGTGTTAGCATTTTTCTGATCTTTTATGTCCAGTAGTGTGTGCTGTTGTTTGGAGCATATATGTTTATAATTTTTATCTCCTCTTGTTGAATTGTTTCCTTAACCAATATGTAATGATCTTCTTTGCTTCTTTGGCTTGAAGTCCACTTTGTACAAAAAATTCCAGTTACTGGTTCAAGCAATGTTGTTTTTCACTCTTTGATTTTTAGTCTATGAATTTCCTTTTGGATTAAACATGTTTCTTGTAAACAGCTTATTATATGCTTTTGTTTATTGATCTATTTTGCCAATCTTTGTCTTTGATTAGGAAATTGAGACCACTCATATTGAGAGTTATTATGGAAAAGTATTCAATTATTTCTGTCATATCATTTTTTTTTCCTGTTGCTGGTCTTTTTCTTCCTTTCTGTACAACTGTTTGCCTTGCGTGGTGTGTGCATTCTATAAGACTTTTTGGCATTGGTGGTTTCATTGTCTCTTTCTAGTATATCTTTGAAAAATGTTGGAGTGCTGGAAGGTGTTTTCTTTTAGGGCTAGAAATAATTCACTCCAAGCTCTTCTGGGCTTTAAGATTTGTGTTGAGAAGTCTACTATAATTCTAATGGTTTTATCTTTATCAGTGATTCTTAGTTTTTTTTCTAACAAATTTTAAGATTCTATCTTTGTGTTAGACTTCTGGAATTTTGACTATGATGTGTTGTGGAAAATTTCTTGTTTAGTCATGGCCATTTGGGATTCTGTATGCCTCAATTATCTACATAGTAAATTCTTTCCCTACATTTGAAAAACTTTCTGCTATTATTTCTATAAAGAGCTCTTTTAAGCCATTTGTGTTTCCTTCTGATTTTTTAAGAATTCAAATTAATCTTAGATTTGTCTTATCATTGTCATCTAGCAGTTGTTTGATCTATATTTCATGTTGTCTTGTTTTCAAGGTATGTCTGTATAACTGATCACTGACTCAGCCCTGTTTTAATTCTGACATTTTGTAATTACATTGGTCAGTATAGCTGTCCACACTTTACTACAGTAGAGTTTTTCATCTCCTGCATTTATATTTGACAACTTTTTATGGATACAAATTCTTTGTTAAACTGGTCACTTGTGCTTCATATCATTTGTTTCGCTCAACTAGCTTTGTATTAATGCCTTCTGTAAACTCTGACTATTTTGTTTATTAAGTCCATTATCTGTTTAGTTATATTTCCTTTGGGCTAGCCAAACATCTTATTGGTCTTTTTTAATGTCTTCCTTTATCATTTCAAATAATTTAGCTGCGTGGCTTTTCATTTCCTCACCCTGGGATCAGCTTTGGTGGTTTTGGAAGGTTTTGTAGGCATTTTGTTCCCTTGTCTTCTCATGTTTTGTGTGTGTGTGTGTGTGTGTGTGTGTGTGTGTGTGTGTGATAAGATTATCATGGAAAGACTTTGTTGCTAGTATGGAGCTCTCTTTAGTTAGAGTCTTTTTTTCAGTGATACTCTCTGGGGATTGTTATCTATAGGTCTTTGACTCTGTATCAGGATCTGACCACCTCCATTAATTTGGGATGGAAGGATGGAGTGTAATTGGCCCAACACCCAGTTTCCCAGGAATGGACCACAGTATTGCTAATGACACAAAGTCAGTCCAGATATTGGCCTTGGAGAAAACCAATTAACAGCAACAAAAATGTCACCCTGGAAATTACAACACAATCAGCACAATAATAAAGTCAAAGATATTGTAAATGGGGAACGGAAGAAGGGTGGTAGGGAGAGGAGGAGAAGGGGACCAAAAAAAAGAGAATTTAGAAGTCTTAGGTATGTGTTCAAATATCCCATGATAAATGTGATTATTACATATTGCAAACATGTACTAAAATAAATAAATAAATAAATAAATAAATAAATGTCAATCACAAAGTGGATATTGACATACCATAAGAACCAATAATGCATCACCTTTAAGCATATAAAAGAGATCTATGATTATATTGTTACCACTAAGACAAACCAAATATTGACACACAGTGAATAACCACTAAATGCAGCATCTACACCATCATTAAAAGTAGAAAAGAATTCAAAAGCAAAGTTTAGAATTAATAAACTATCTAAAGATTAATAAGGCTTAATGGTTATGCTAACTAGGGTAGAGGAGGTGGGTAATTAGAAAATGAAAGAAGAAAAATTTGAAGAATTAAGCAATGAAAGTTGAGGAGGAAAAAGTGAGATAAAGGGAGATTAATAGAATTTGATAAAGGTAACAGAAAAGAACAAATAAGAAAAAGAAGAAAAGAGAGAAAAAATTAAAAAGAATAAAAAACTTCAAACATCAAAATTTTAATTCAAAAAAGAAAAAGAAATGGATCTGAAAAACATTCTCTGTGCTTTTGAAAAAATGCTTTTTTTTCTCTCTAGGATCTACAGTCTTAAAATACAGTGAGTGAGAATTTCTCTGTCTGGCTTTACGGACTGTGTCTTTGTTTGGTGCCCTTCCCCAGGGGCTCCTCTGACTGTACACCCACGCTGCGGGTACCATCCAAGCAGAGGTGTGTCCTTGCTCACATTGATGGATGGGCAAAGCAATCAGTCCATTAATCTGCGCTAGATGTAGGCAGCAGGGAGGGACTTCAGACCACTGGACTTCATGTCAGCACTTTCAGACTCAGCTGCCTCTGAAAGTCAACATGGTCTGGCTTCTCAACACGGAGGGTAGGGTGTTGTGTCCTTTTGGCCAGTGTAAGCTTTGCCAGGTGTCTATATCTAGCCCATACCTTCCGTATGACTGTTTCTCCTGTTAGTTTCTCAACCAGTCACTGTCAGAGGTGACAGTGGAACCTCTGCTGTGAAGTTGTTTTGTAGTTTTTCTGTGGCTTAGTCTTAAACAATTAATCCCTTACCAAAATGGCTCCTGATTAAACCTTCTTATGTGGCAGGCGCTGCACCAAATTTCTTCTCCAACTCTAGCTCACCTGGAAGAAGGAGCCACCTTGGAATAAAATCCCATGCTGGTTTTGCAGATACAATAGCCATGGGACTTTCTTGGGCTGGCACTGCTGTCCTGGTCCATTGTTTCTCCCCAGAGCTGCTGACCCTGGGGCTCACCTTACCTCTGTTGGAGACTGATTCCCCTTCTGGGAGCTGGGGTGAACTTTCCCAACTGCTTCTTCCTTTTCTCTGCCTTGTGCTCCTTTTCTTCAGCTTCTCTGTAGTTTCTAATTTTCCTGTCAATTCCCACTCAATTCCCGGAGTCCTACTTCTTTTCTTTCTCTTTCCCAAGCTGTTTTTTACAAGTGTCTGGACTCCAGGTTCCAGAGAGATTATGTTTTGCTGCTGATCACTACTCTGCCCTTTTTCTTTTATTTCAGAATTTATATGTATTCTTCTGAGGGCAGCTTCTAGTCTACTTCCAAATTTTCACTAGTTGTTGATCCTTCTTTGAGACTGGTATCCAGAGCTCTCTCTCTTTTTTAAAATTTTATTTTCATTGGTACATGTTTGCAGTACATAGTGATTATATTCCTGTGGGAAGTTGGTACAGGTACATAACACAACTTAATTCTTTCTTTTTCCATTCCTTTCCCCTCCACTTCCATCTCTTGATCCTGTTCCCTAGTCTCTTAAACCAGTCACAGTAGTTTCTGATTATAATTCCTCAAGAAGGAAAATTAATGAAGTGATTTCATATAACCCCAACAGTCAAGGTAATGATATTCTAGTGGATCATCATCCTCATTCTCAGTCTCACTGACTGTAAAACAGTGGACGAAAGGCTCCTTACTCACTAATGCTGGCATTTCATTAGTCATGTCCATCTCCCTCCCTCGGTGTTCTTCTACCCCTTTCAGGTGGACATGCCTACTTTTTACCTGGAGGGAGCAGAATGAAGATTGTGGAGCCAGTCTTGGCCCTGGGTAACAGAAAGGGAAAGCTAAGGATGCTTGTGTCAGAAATAGTTGCTGAATTATCAAGCCAATCTTGATGTGCAGTATGGAATCCTTTGGAGTAATTTTCCTGCCTGAAACAAAAATCATCAGTGTATGAGTCTGCACAATTCTTGCAAGTAGGCAGTCAGTCTCTCATTTTGATTTTGTCTAAATCCTGCCCTACCTTTTGATACGTGATCACTGTTTCCTGAAAAGGAACGTGAGCATCTTTCTCTGCCTCAATCTATAGGGAGAAAGGACTTTGACAGCTGCTCCCCAAGTCAGTTCTTGCCCAGCACTGTGCCAGCACCTGAGAGGCAGAGCCTGTGAGGAGTAGTTCTGTGTGGTCATACCTGGAACCAAACAGAAGCAGGAAAGACAGGGCATGGCGCAAGCAAATGTGTGGTTTTCACTGAAGTTGGAGGCAGCCTGGTCCTCTAAGTCACTCTGGAGCTGACCGGCAATGTGGTTGCTCTCTGTTCTCCTCTCCAGGGAGAGCTCACTCTTTCAGGCTTCTCCTGGTGACGCAGCTCTGTCAGCCAAGGCCAACTCTTGCAGAAGTGTGCAGTTGTTCCTAAGCACAGTAACCCTCACAGCGGAAGGTCCTGGATGCACAGGCCCTGTCAGGGGCCACAGCACAGCATGAGCCACTGTCAAAGGGGAGTTGGGAAACCTTTGACCTGCATCAATCCTTGACCTTCTTGCTGGTGCCCCATTGATTTATGGTTTTCTGCAGCTTACCTGAGCCTCGAGGGACCGATCTATGTATCAAATTTTCATTTTAAACAATCAATGAATCAAATAAAAGTAATAAAAGGAAGTTAAAGAACAGTGAAAATAGTGCAATGTGATGTCACAGCCACCAGTCATGGGGTGTAAGCTGCATCCATGTTATCATCAGACCACACCAGAATCATCTCTTGTCCTATACTGGCTGGGCCTGCAATCTGTGTCAGCTCTGTGATAATCCAGTTGTGTCTTGATGTTTAGACCTTACCTGAATGTCACCTTGAGAGTGCAGATTTTGCCTGGAACCTACCTAGCAATTGCATTTGCATCTTCTTTGAACTATTCTTTGATAATTCATGTCTCCCTGAGCACAGCTGTATGTCATGCTTGGTCTCAGAGTTAGAACTCAGTCTTTCAGATCAACCTGATTCTAGGCTCTGCGGCCAGAAGCTCCCAATGATGGCATCTTTGTTTCCTCCTTATGGAAAACACACTAATTTATATTTAAAAATAGAAATAAAATGCCCTGCAATATAGGGTATTTGATTATGCAGAAAGGGTTGATCCTAGGAATCTAAACCCCATTAGGGACTCTTCCACTGCCCATTGCAGTACTCATAAATATCAATAGAACCACCAATTCTTGAATTAGAAAGTGGAAGCCACCACTGGAGAATGTGAGGTTG
This sequence comes from Heterocephalus glaber, assembly GCF_000247695.1. The sequence goes on along the minus strand of NW_004624830.1, from coordinate 4,428,455 downwards.
GTGAACCACAAGGAAATGCCTTTACCTGTGAGCCAAATTTCTCAGTTAAAGAGCAAGGGACCTGGGATTTTTCTGATTGGTTGAGAATGAAGGGATTGTGTATCTCATGAAAATAACCTTTTTCTTTTCTAATACCCAATGTTTACCTTACAGTAAGGACAATGAGGTTACTTATATTTGAAAAATTCAGATGTAAACTTGCATTTGAATTTAAACTGATAAAGAATAATAACAATCATAACAGCCACAAAACATAGTAACAACAACAACAATAAAATATAACAGTAATACTATAAAGATGAAGAAAAAGGAGAAAGATTGAAGTAGCCTCAGTATCAGGAATGTATCTTCGCTTGGAAGATACACATACATACATACATACATACATGCATGCATACATACATGCATACATAATACATACCAATAAGAATGAATAAGAAAGACAAAGAAAAGAAGGAAGGGAAGGAAAAGGAGAAGAGAAGAGAGAGAGGAGGCAGAGTTTTAGAAGGAAGACTAAGAGATCAACAGCATATCCTACACATGCCAGGCTGCTCTACTGAGACATTTGGATCTGTAAATTGCTAGTGTACTCCTAGTTCCTCCTGACAGTGAAAATAGCCCATTGTGTGTCTGGCAGTGTGCTATATACAGCAGAGAAACATACACAAGTGATGAGACTTTTTCCTGCTATTATTGTGCTTAGATTCCATAAAGAAAGGCAAAATGTGAAAAATACCATGTGTGTGATACATAATAATTACTTTTATTTTAGGGAACTGATTGCATCTTGAGCATATTTAATTTCTTCTCCTCCCTCTTCCCCTCTTCCCATCTCTCAAAGATCTACCTCCCTGTTGCCCACCATCTCTCGTTTATTTTGCTCTTTAAGAAAAATGACCTGTTATAAAATGCTACATTTCCTATTTGAGCCCCTCACAAAGGAGTAGTGTGAAACCACGAAGGGAAAAATTCTACATGTGCCAGGGTGCGGGACGCTTTCACAGAACAAGTGATTCAAGGTAAATCTTGAAACTTTTTTCTTCTTGCCCTTCTGGGTTTTTATTAAACAAAATGGGGATTGTTGCTGTTTGTTTTTTCTGTTGATCTGTGTGAGAAGAAAGACAAGCAGGGCAGGTCTGGAGGTAAAGAAAGATGAAGGCGAGGCATGGCAGTGGGCCAGCACGTGGGTAGTGGTGGTGTCTGAGGTGGAGAGAGACTGTGAAGGGGCTCTGAGGAGAGGTGTTACCCCTGTGTCCTACAGGAGAGAAGGCACCAGAAGGTCCTCTCTCCTCGAGATGGAAGGGTGGCAGATATTAGCTTGGGTAGCAGAAGTGCAATTGTGTCCAACACTCAACATTGCTAACTTGTTTTTCAGTCTGTTCAAAATGTATTATATATATTTTATAAATATATATATAGCTATAATATATATATAGGAAAATAAGACTTTACTGCCTAAGAATGATATGAATCCCTCCAAAAGCAGAATCAATACTTTCATCAGACAGATAAAGTCCCTTGTGTTTACAGCTTACTGTGAACTCCACAGTAGAGGAGACATGGTAAAAATTTGTACAGATGGATGTCACGTGGATACATCCTACGTGAGTTGTTTTTTGACATAGAACCTATGCTTAAATTCATTAAGAATACCTTAGTGGAGAGCCCTCCTCCATATGATTAGAACAGCTAGTTTCTGTGGGAAATGGATTCCAATCTCCAGGAAATGTCAGTCCAGTGAAAGCAATAGGGCATACAAAAAAATTCAATGTGCAGAGAAATACCAAAAGAATGTAGAGTATGTAATAGGATTCCTGAGGACAAAGAGTGCAGCTTGTTGCACATCCTGCTAGGAGAAATGGATGATCTAAGTGAATTCTGAATAAAAGTTCAGAGTTTCGCTTTGTGCACAACAGCATGTAGATAGATGTGGAAGTCTGAATGGGCCGTACCTGACATTGCTGTGGCTACCGTAACAAAGCACTACAGAGTAGAAGCCTGAGACAATCGATACCTATTTCCTTCTAGTTCTGGAGGATAGGATTCTGAGGTCTGGGAGCTGGCAGGCTTGGTCTCTCTATGGGAGTTTTGCGTTCTAGTCCTCTGTCCTTGACTTTTAGAGGGGGCTGCTTGTTGTCTTTCCTTCATATGTGTATGTGTCCAAATTTCCTCTTCCTGTGAGAACACCAGTCTCAATGGATCAGGGTCCTCACCGATGACCTCTTTGAAAGTAATGACATATGTGCAAGCCCCTCTCCTTTGTATTATGCTAGGGGTTAACATGGCAGCATGAATCTAGAGAGGGACATAGTCAGGAAGTCACACAAACCACAAGGTACAGGACTGTGGGATGTGAAAGGAGTGGTGAATTTTAGTTTGGTAGAATATATAACATGAATGTACATAAGACTATAATCTGCCAGATTGTCTAGATCTCGACTATCAAACTAGGAAGTTTGGATTTTATCCCTTAAGCATTCAGGAACCAGATATCAATCTAAGCTGGGAATCAACACCACAAATCTGAAATCATCACACAGTTAGTGTTCCTGAATCCACGCTGCCTCATCTTATGATCTTCTTTCACCATCTTCTCATTTTAATTTCTGAAACATTGACTTCATGTCATTTTTATTAGGACTCTGGTACAGTGAGGTAAACTAAGGTTTAAAAGAGTTCTTATAGCTTATGAATATTAGAGCAGAAAATCTAATTTAAGTCTTGAAAATCTGGCTTCACATGCAGTGTATTTTTCATCTCAGACATTTTAGACAGCTCTCAAATTTCTATTTGTTTTTTATATCTTTAATGTTTCTACTTCAACTTTTGAACATATGGGACAGAATTCCAAGTTTTCTATCTTTGATAATTTTCATATCTGTTAGATGTAGGACAATTTCAATTGATTGATTTTTCTCCTTGTCATAAGCTAAAACAACATCAAGCTTGGTATTTTCATTCTAAAGCCTTGTTTTTCATATAAAACTTGTAATGGAAGGTAGAAGACTAAGGTAGCAGTAGAATTATAAAATTTAAACACAGTGAAGCCAATCACTATGATAACTCAGTTTGTGCGTGTAAGGGTGGAGTGTGGATGGAACACAGACCTTCCCAGGAGGGGGAGGTGAAGCAGGGAGCTACCTCATTTCCTCTGCTGGTGACAGATTTCTTCTGGGACACTGTGAGTCCCATTAGGCTGAGGCTTCCAGGGAGAGGCTCCTCCGGATCCCTTTCCTCTGTCTAAGCACAGGATGGTCAGGCTGCTGTCCCAGCCTCATCTCTCTATCTGTGTAGAAGAAACCCACCTCTAATGCATGGGGCATCCGATATTGCTCAAGTAAAGTAGCTCTTTAATGATACCTTCATAACAATAGCTTCCTGTTGTTAACATGCTGCAAATGACTTCAATATCCCTTCAGCATCTACTAGAAACCCATTTGTGCATATGAACCTCATTAAGCAAGCCCATCATAGAAATTTGGTGAGTATTTTCTTAACACATTATAAGAACAGATTTGCAAATGGGAAGGTTTCCAAGAGATGGAAGGAAGGGGAGGAAGGGTTGGGGATGTAGGGAGGGAAAGGGGAGAGGATGTGGAAAGAATTAACATGTGTTATGTACATGTACTGACTCACCATAACAAGTGTAATCATTATGTACTGCAAACATGTACTAATAAAGATAAAAATTTAAAACAATAGATTTCACATAGTTCTAAAGAATGATATGTACATTTAAAAAAAAATGACATTATGTTTTAAACACTTCAGGGGATCCTGGTCCTTAAAATACTGTAGAATCACATGTTTGATTATATAGTTAATTTATCTACCTTACTTTGTGAAAATATAGAGTTTTGTGTTTTAATATTTCTTGTATCTGGATAGCTCCCCCCTAAATTAAACTATCTGCTATATTTCTCATCTGTTATTTTGAACCACTCAGTTACAATGAATGGTAAACTTCTCTAGATGGTACTATATACATAGTTCCCTATATCATATAATCCAGAAATTCTCAAATGGGAACAATTATATAAGTTATAATTAACATTTGGAACTGGACTTTAACTTTCACCTGGATGCAGTTATATTGAATGAGAACTACATCCTGCTCAAATACATCATTATAAGATCTAATAGCATGTCACTTGTGAATCATGTAACACAATGGTATTAATTTGATAATCCCAATATATGAAATGTGGAAAAACAATATATTTTGGAAGGTATTTGGTTCCCCATTCATAAGATACTAAAAGAAGATTAATTGAATTATATAGCTATTAATACTTTTAATTGATAGAAATAATATATTTGGTATTTATTTGATATACTTAATGTTCCTTATGCTAACAGAAAGGACCATTTTAATAAATATTTGTATTTCAAAGATAAAATGCTCATTCCTTGACTTTACCCAATTTTACAATGATTCTTCAACTTCCTTTCACCATTAATTTTTTTGTGTTCTGTCCAATAAAAATAATATTCTGGAAGCCTTTGGGATACTTTTTAAGTATAACTGTTTCTTTTGGACACCATGAAAATTTTGGGTGTCTTTTTTGGCAATACTTGAATGCTACATGAAATTGGAAAAAGGCATACATCTTATTCCCACAAATGATACTGAATGTCAAAAAATGATTATTTTTTCCTGTTGGGTTATATATTTTTATAGTTTTGAAAGACAGGCTCATTGTGTTATATGGACAGAGTAAATAATTCACAGTTTATCTCTTTCTTTTATTACAGGGTTTCTAAATGCTATGCCAGACAAAGGTGTGTGCTATGTGCTCCCTAAGCAGAGAACGAAGCCTAGCTAGTCTACTGGCTTATGGGCTCCTCCTCCTTCTCTATCCTTCCTGAAAACGAAAGTTGGAACAAAATGGCCTGGATGTGGAGTCTATTTCTGTTGGGGCCTGGCTAACTGTGAAGATCCTACAGCCTGGCACAATATTTCCTTTAGAAACGGAATTATTTAGAAAGTGTATACATCCTATGATTGAAGAGGAGGATTCCAGGGTTCTTTCAAGGCAAAAAATAATGTTTCAAATCCACATAGATGTCATTTAAAGCCTGAAATTAAGGAGGGGGAAAATAAGTAGTCACCACTTTCAGGTCCTGGGCTGAAAGATGCCAGACAGGCTGAAACTTACACTTTGACCTTCTAGGTAACAGCGTTTCAAACTAGTAAATATTATGGAAGAATTAAAAGAATTTTATGCCTACTAAGTGATAGTTGAGACAGAAGAAAGTTGCTAAAATGTCATTATTTTATAAAGCTAGAATATTATTAATCTGTAGTAATTCAGTGTATAAGAAAAGATCTAGTGTTTTTCTCATAATCAAACTATCTTTTATTCCATCCATGTTTTCTTTTCAGTTAACCAGATTTTTAAAGTTCCCTCATTCATCTTGCAAATTCAAGTGGTTCACACTACTAAAGTTAAACACAAGGTTTCCAGAACCTGAACGTATGAACACATAACAGCAAAACCAGTTTGGTAGAACTCTTTGAAACGGTATACATCCCAAGGCTTTGAGGACCAGGTTATGGGGTAGCGGGATGCCGTGTTTTAACCTTCAGCCCCTCAAGGCTGTCCTTACAGGAATATAGACAGCAGCTCAGCCAAGAGCAAGGAGTATTAGCACAGAGCTAGAGAGCGATTAGCTGGCTATCTTAAAGAACCAAGAATTTTATGGGGAAAATAGAAAAATGCTAGGGGAAGAGAAGAAAAGAAAGAGCAGATGGCAAAAATATCTCTTCTCAAAGAAATCACCCTGAAGATTAAAAATTTCTCTAAATAGGGAAGGGTGGAGGGGGTGAAGGGCACACAGGTAATGGGGAAAAAATAAGAATCAAGATACATCATGCACAGGTACAAGCACCCGAGGATAAATGTAAACGTATTGTATACCTAAAATCTACCAATGAAAGAACTTAAGAATAAAAAAAATTTCTCTAAATATTGATGTTTAGAAAAGTGAGAGTACCTAATGAATGATTCCAAGGCAGGTATTTTAATATCGAGTAGGTAGAAAAAGGCAGACCCTTGAGCATGAAAAACATTTTATAAAAAACAGCTTTGTCCACGCGGTGGGTGCCCTGAAGCCCTCGGAAATCACCGCAGGCTCTGCTGCAGAATCACCGTAAATCACGGGTAGGACGCCCGAGCCCCAGGGATCCGCTGCTGCCTTACACAGGGTGCCATTCCCAGCCCCACTCAGAGGGAAATCTTGTTCGAGACCACGCGCTTGCCTGTCGGAGCCCTGCGATGTCTAGACAGGCGAATTTCAGCAGGATTCTGTGAGTTTCCCTGTTTTTTTCTGCTTGAGTGAAGAAAAAAAATTTTTCCAGCAAATCCTCGTTTTTCAGGCAGGGCCTTCGGAATCAATTCCTAGCTGTCCGGACCACACCCAATGCTGGGGGTTGTAATTAATATGATGAGCTCCTGGACACGGAAGAATTCGAATTTGACTAGCAAGGGAAAGTGGAGATGGGTGTGTGTGGGTCTGTGTGTGAGTGTGTGTGTGTGTGTGTATGTATGTGTGCAGTAATACACACAATCAGAAATTCTCTGCTGGAATCCACCAGGGGGCGGCCCTCTGGGTAGGCTCACAGTGTGGGCCTCAGAGCCTGCAGCAGACAGCCGGGCTCCTAAGACTACACCGAAGCCTGTCACTCTGCAATCTAGTCCCATCCGTCACAAATGCTGCAACTGAGTTTTGCATTACGCACATCATGTGTGCGATGGAAGATCTCCAAGGAGAGCAGGTACAGCTCCTAGAGGGAGGGTAGTATCAAGAGACTGAAGTGTTCTTAGCCATGCAACTGCTAAGGTATTTTTTTAAAAAGCAATTAGCTTAGGGCTTCTTAGGCTAGAGAATAGTTTTTGGTTATTTTTGTTTATTTGCCTTGATTTCCCAAAAGGAACTATCATCATATAACAAGGAGCTCTGAAACATAGTTAAAATCCAAACAAATAAAATTGGATAGGAGACTGTTTAAATGAAGGTTATCATAAAGAGAACAGTGACTATTCCTAGTGTCACTAAATATTTTTCATTTGGCAGTGGATAATTTGACAAATTTTACTGGAATAAATCATTAAAACAGTAAGAGGGTAGCAGGAAGTGTTGTAGTTCACACCATTTTAGGAAATTGGAAAATGAAAGCAGAAGCAAAGCACATTATTCCTTATTCAAATGCATGGACAACATTCCCATACTTTACACTCTGGTTTATTTCAGCATAATGAACCACATCACACAATTGTATTAAAACTAAATTTTCACATCTGAAATAGGACAACAATGGACAAAACCTGCTTTCCCATTAAGAAGCCTATGCATCCTGAGAAGACCTTTGATATATATTCTTAGTCAAGACGGCAATTCCTGTGCTGTCAAAATTCTTGTTTTCTAAATATATAAATACATAACAAAAATTCTCAGAAATCTGGTGAGAAAATTGGGAGAGAAGGGGATGGAGGAATGTCTGAGAGTTTCTTCTAATTAGCACAAGTTGAAATAGTACCATCTCATATAATTAGTGCATGACAAATCTTTTTGGACAAGAAGAGAAAAGTATTGTCACCATATAACTTCTGCCTCTCTTATGTACTAAATAATAATTGCATTTGTCATATATCTAAGTTAGAAGAAATTTAGCCTGATGACAAAGTGCATATTTCTCATTCTGAAATGCTGTTGACCTCCAGTTAGTTACTAGAGGAAAATAAGAATAATCAAGCTTATATGTCCTAGAAATTCAGTAAGGAATCACTTTTCATATTATTGAAACTAATGAATCTTGTATTTCTTCCAGAATACTGTCCCCAAAGGTTATATTATAATGTAAGCTAGGCAACTCTGATAGGGTATCCTAAAGTACTTTGACTTAAAGAAGATAAATATTATTTTCTGTCTGACAAAACTCTTCAGGCAGGGGTGTCTGAGACACAAAGCTCCCCATTCCCTTTGTCTGTTTGTGGGCTGTTACCTCATCATCTTGGATGATGTTAATCAGTACCCACCTTATATTCTACAGGAAGGAGAAAAGAAGAAAGAAAGGTTCATATGTTCTTTTTATTTTAATGGCTAATTTAAGGGTTGTGCTCTTCAATTCTGCTAGTATGTTATTGGTCAGAATTGGTCATGTGACCCTGCCTAGCAAAATGGAGGCTAGAAACATCACAGCTGAAGGTGAGGCCCTCAGTCTTAATGTTTATGTAGAAAGAAAGAGAAATGAATATCAGTGAACACAATTAGCAGTCTTTGTCGCAACAGTTTTCACAGGTTGAAGCTACAGAAATGTTAAACTGGATACATGTGTCTTCATTTTAACAATTACAAACTTCTCATAAAATTATTTTTGTAGTCTCAACCCCTTTTCCCAATAAAACCTGGTCTTGCCAGATCAATGACTATATTTTCTTGATTTTAAATCCCAAATTAGTTGTGCTCACCCTCTAGGTTGCAGCTATGTATCATACATTTCCAAGGTTCTCTGTCTAATTTGACTTCATAGATTTATTTTTCTTAAGTTGTTTCCAATAAATTATAGCTTACATCCTTTTTATAATACTGAGAGTTTGAAACCAGTTTAATGACTAAATATTGAGGATTAATCATATTCCAATGATTATAATAGAAAAATAGATACACATCATCACATGAGTTTTCAAGAACAAATTTTTAACATGAATTCTATTAAACTTTCATTGTGCTAAATGAACTAAATCAGGTACAGAAGGACAAATTCTGAATGACTATTTATATGTGGAATGTAAAATAATTGGACTCAGAGTAAAATTGGTGGTTGCCAGAAGCTGAGCTGAGGGTTACTATCTGGGTCAGAGTACAAATTTCAGTAAGAATGGAGGAATAAGTTATTTGATCTGTTGCACAGCAGGGATGATGATAGTTTCTAATAATGTATTTCAAAATTGCCAAGAGAATACATTTCAATTTTGCTCACCACAAAAATAAGTATTGGAGGTGATGATGTAGTAACTATATTTAATCACTCCATGATTAATGATTAATTTAATGATTCCATGATGAATATCATTTTATACCCCAAAATTATATTCAATTAAAATGTGCCAATAAAAACAATTTTTCAAGGAAAAATACTAGTACTATGTAAACTATTACAAAGCACAGAAAAAGAAAGATAACTCAAGTAAATGCCAGGCTCATTTTGGAAGTCCTGCATACATGTCTTCCTCCATTTCCAGACTGCCTCAAACATAGTTGATGCTCAGTAAAATTTTAATGGCCTGAAAGTCAGTGCACCTGTGAATAACTCACTCATAATTCTTAAATTCTTTATAAAATCTAAAGGAAAATGTCTTCTTTTTAAGGTATATGAAAGCTGTAAATTGCTGGTGTTGTTGATGGATGGGAGGACATTCTAATAGGCTTATATGTTGACTTCTTTAGCATAGATCTTTCTACAGCTCACTGAGCAATCATTCCAACTTAGTGATCTGGAACTAGGTCACTACTTGTAGTCCAAAAATTATCTCTCATGAATTACAGTCAAAACATTTATCAATGAGAAACTTACAAGTGGTATAAGCTAAAGCATAAAAGAAAACCTAAATCAGAAGTAGGCTATTCCTTGTAAAAAGGCTTGAAATTGTATTTCCTGAATGAAGTCCTATTGGGATGCCCACTTGCACATCTGGTTGCTACTCACTACTCTGGAAAGAAACAGGTGATCCTGAAAAGCATGATTTACTGTACCTGATTACCAGAACATTCCATCACTTTGTCAAAAACCACCAGGTGGCCATTATTCTGAAACCAATCTTTCTTTTAATTATTTTCTTTGCTACTCTCCATGCTTTGAACTTCATTTTGGGCCTGGAGTCTTCTACTTAGTAGTTTAAACTATCTAGCTTTCCTTGGTAAGTTAAAACCCATCTCCCATTTGTCTTAATTTGACTTTCTTACTACTTTGTAAAGCACTTTTCATTGTTTACATTACTCTCTTTAAAAAAAATCATAGAAAGCCATGCAAACATATGGATTATCCTTTCTTTGGAAATAAATCATGTAAGACACAACACATTCAACAAAGAGGTTAACATTGAATAAATAAAGATGATGTGGGATTAGGACTTCAATATTCTGAATATGACCTCAGAGATCATTTTACCTACTAATAATCTCCATTTTCCATGTCCTTAAAAGTAAAATACTAATTCAGCATTTACTCTCAATATTTACTTATTTAAACTCCATCCTTTGGAGTCCTACCCTCCATCCCTTGTTGAATTAAGACATTTCAAGTATAACCCAATTACAGTTACTGATGTCTAAAGTACTAGATTACAAAGTGTGTATCTATTGGTATACAATGTGTTGTTTTTTATTTCTTTTTCTTTTGCATCTCTTCACTTATTCTTTAACTTTTCATGATAATGAAACATAGTCATATCTTCCTGTAGGCACTGAGAACAGCAAATACCTCAAAAAGCAGCCTAAGGATGTATTTCCCATGCCCATGTCTAAAGGCATTTCCTCCAGATCATCTTACACTGAAGGATCTTATTGGTCTTCCTGGTTCTCTGAGGTCAAGAAATAGGGAGCACTAATCCTTGAGTGGACATCCCAGGCGGGGAGATTCATCCTCATCACTAAGGGGCCCCAGCAGGAGGCAGGGAGGGCAGTGGCACCTGCAGCCACCTCATTTGAAAGGGAAAGTGCTTACTTAAGTGAACACCTGTCTAACATGCTCAATGAGACCATTAGCGGCCAGTTCTGTGGCAGAAAATGAATATGTTTCACTCCATTCAAGCCAAGAAAGGTTTTGAGCTTCAATGCAAATTGGGGTCCATTAGCACCTCACAGTTCTTGGGAATTCCATATCCAGTGAATAGTCTTTTAATTCACACAGGAAAGGGGGAGTTTCATAATTGCCTGTGAGCATTTACAGGAGATAATAAGAGGACTAATGACTATAGGCATAGTGTAGGGAAACCCATTTTTCATCTTTGCAGATATTTGTTTTGCTAATATAAGGTTTTAAAAATGTTTATGTAACATTCATGTTATAACAGAAAAGTATTCTCTAGTTGGTCTCATTTTACCTCAGTCCTCAAACATTTATAGCCCTAAGTATTGTCCCCAGATTTCTCCATAATTATTTATAAAGGTGTCAATCCTTTATGCCCATATTTTCAGTGAAGAGTTAGTGTGATTCAAAGAACATAAAGTATATTATGCAATATTTATTATATTGTTGCAAAAAGTAATATAACATGTTTTCTAATTCTATGTGTATACCACAATCATTGGAGAGATGGAACACTTCAAAGCCATGTGTTTTATTTCCAAGCATTCATATTCAAATATAAGTAAACAAAGACTTTCTTTTCACTTTGGAATGTGCCACTTCTCAGGCCTTTAGGTAAGATTACAGATATTTTGTTGTAACATTTTAAAAATCAGTATGTTTATTTATATCTATTCCCTTTCCAATCTACAATAAGTATACATTAAGCTTATCTCAGGCAATTTCTAAGACAAACCTTTATCCTCTCCTTAATTCGGTTCTTTTTCTCAACAGTTTATATAGTTATTTATTTTTTTTGACATTGCTATGTTAGAATGTTTGGGGCAATGCTATCTATTCTTTGCAGATAACACGAGGTTAAACTAAGTCCTTTCCTTTTAACCTTTCCCAGTCATTGTCAACTGTCTATGAAGGTTGTTTATTTTGGCACCAACAGAATCAAATATGGCTATTTGCTTTTGACAGAATTTTTTTTGGGGAAAGCTACCGTCATTGCTCTTCAAAATTCATATATTTATCATATATTCACTAGTGTCTTGTTAAGTGCAATTTCCACATTCCATTTTTCTTTGCCCTTTTGTTTCCATTTCCTATAATCTCTCTGTGATCCCTGTAATACTTTTGTATTCTAATGGATAAATTCTATTTTTACAAGTAGACAATCTTCAACATTTTTCCATGTAAGTTACCTGGATTCAATATTTTAATATTTTAGCTTTTATGGTCAACTATATCTTCATTTTCATAATATTCCCTTTGCACTACAATTTGTTGTATTCCATTCTGTCATGAACTTTCAGCAAGATTTATATTCATATTATTTTATATGAACTGGGCATCTAAAATTTAAGATTCATCTTCAAAGTTGACATGATGGAAGAGCAAAAATCTCTTAAACTATAGAAATAATTGTAAATTTCTTCCCAACTACCCACTTTTCTATATGAAGAGACATTTAGATTTTTGTTATTATTTTATTGCACTATATAGGCTAATTTAAGTCATGTGAGAGTCTTTGCCACACTGAAGAGAGTACAAATCCTTTTCCTAAAATACAACTAAAATTGACTCGAAATTGAACAAGAATTTCTAGTCCATGACTCTGGAAATTAACTAAAGGTTAGAACAACTGTAGATGTTTTCATACTTGAAAAGCTGCTGGACCTTGGAGAAGAGTAGTGGGAGGGAGTCTGTGCCATCTCGGCCTGGGACAGACCTGCCTTCCTCCAGCTCAGGGTGGTATTTATGTCAGGACTGGAAAGTTGAGAGGATTGGCTGAAGCTGTGTTTGGAGTGTCATTACCATTGTCAACTAAAGACTTTTCTTGAAGACAAAGGAATGGGTGAAAGTTGATTGCTCGGCTTTGTTAGTCTGAGATAGTGGATGTTTTTCAAATATATTCCTTGCTGAGGTTGTATATACATCCAGCTGACACGAAAGTGCCTAAAATATATTTACACCGTGCTGTGCTGGTTGACCTTGTGACCACATGCATGTGCATAGGAGATTTGAAGGGAGGCACAGGGCAGGTAAGTTCTGGCCACACAAGAAAGACCCCCCCCCCCACCCCGGCCCATGTAGTGTGCCTGTCCACCTGTGTAAAGATCATGCTGGAAATGAGCAGAGCACTCAGCAATTCTCGGATAAGCACAGGACCATCTTCTAGAAAGCCAAGCTAAAAAGTAAAGAAGGAATAAATAACTAAAACAGAAATCTAAGCACAGATGTGAGCAGTCATATGCCATAATGGAGGTAAATGCCACAGATTATATTCATTAAATGCACAAAACCAAAAATAAGGAAATAAAATCAAATGTGGAAATGACCTTCAGGAGCAAAATATGAAAATCTAGAGTTGCTACCCTATACAATTTAAAATGTCCCATTTATCATGAAAATTTGTGTGAGACAACTAAATTGGAAATGATGATCCGTGTCAGGAAAAAAGTCAATAGAAATTGTCCTCGAGTACTCATCAATGGTGGAGTTAGCAGGTGACAAATTTCAAAAGAGCTATTTTAAATATATTCAGAGAAATTAAGAAGATCATGATAAAATTAAAGAAAGTTATGATTACAGTGAATCAACAAATAAAATTCTGCACATGAAAATAGAAGTTATACAAAATGACCAAATAATTCTAAGATAAATGACACCAGAATTAGAATTTAAAGGCATTTAGAAAGCTCAATAACATTCCAGAAGGCAGAAGAATCAGAAAATAAATAATAACCAATGATTTCACAGGTTTGATGAGAAATAATCATCCACAAATCTCAATAGGACAAATACAAACTCGGGCATCCCTAGGCACATTACAGTCTATCTTTGAAAAGCTAAATACCAGGATAATATCTCAAAAACAGCAAAATTTTAAAAAAAAGATTCGTCTTATACAGGAGAATAAAAATTGAACCAATAGCTGATTTGCCATAAGAATCAGTGAGGTCTAGAAAACAGGGGATGACATATTAAAATGCTAAAAGATGAACAAAATTAAAAAATCTAGACAAACTAAGAATTGTATGTCTAAAAAAGATATTCTTCTAATACAAGGCAAAATAAAGGCATTGTAGGGATGTAAAGACTGGGAGAGTTTATTTCTAGCAGGTTTGCTTTACAGTAAATACAGGAGGAAGTACTTTTGGGTGGAAGGGAATGGAACCCGATGGTAATTAAAATCCATAAAGAAAATGAGGACTATCATAAATAACTGTAAGACAATGCAAAATTTATTTAAAATACCCAACTTATTTTCTTAAAATTTTTTAAAAATTAGATTATATTAAGTAATAAAATAACACAGCATTGTATTTATAACACACATACTTCTTTTTTAAAAAATTAATTTTATTGGTACATCTTAAGTATACAATATAATGACATTCATAATTGGAGATTTTTACCTTTACATAATATATCTTGATTTTTATTTTTTACCCCTTCCCCTGCCCTCCCTTCAACCCCTCCATCCCTCCCTATTTATAAAGACTTTGTTTCCATTGTTTCATTTTCTCATATTAATTCCATTCCCTTCTTTCTTTTCCCCTACCCCTCCCACTTCCCCTTCCCTTTTGCCCCTTTTCTTCCTATTTCACATTATCTATTATACCTTTTAGTCCTTATTTACACTTACAGTTTCTCACACCAGAGAATCTATTCGGTATTTACAAATGTGTGTCCTATTTATTTCACTTAAGAGTATCACCACAATGTGCATCCATTTAGCTATAAATGTCTCTAATTTCTCATTCTTTATGGCTGAGTAGTACCCCGTTATATAAAAAAATACACATTTTCTTTATCCAGTCTCCAGTTGATGGGCAACTGGGCTGTTTCTAAGTTTTAGCTATTACAAACTATAACACATATACTTCTAGTATATGACAGTAGTGGTACAAAGGGAGAGAAAAAATTTACAGTAGTAAAGTTCCTATGTTTTGTCAGAATTCAGTAATATTAACCCAAGGTAGATTGTATTGAATTAAAATTCATACTGTGATACCTAGAGCAACTACTAAGAACAACAAAGTATGAAAAAATTGAGTGAAGAATTAAAATGATGCATAAAAATATTTATTAGCACTAAAGATACTCAGAAATAGAGAAAAAAGTATGTTTCACACAGAAAATAAGTAATAAAGAGATGAATAAAAATATATGAAACTATAAAACTATATGAAAAACACAAGTAGTTTAAAGACTAATCAAAAGACATGATTATTGACTATAAAATGCAAAATTTCAAGTATATATTTTCAATATATATAACATAAATCGGATCCATAATAAAATTAAAATCCTTATATCAAATATGAGATGAAACAAATAATGGGTTAATTAACTTCTTAGGACAAAGGTATATTATGCAATAAAAGATTCAGCAAGCTATAGCATGTGATACCTGGGTTTACAAATTTAATTTGTTTTACAATTTTGGGAACAATGGATGTTTTTATGTTTGTGTGGGGAAGACAGCTGTGATTGTGTTTGTTGCCTGATGCAGAGTTTGGGACTACAAGCAAAATTTTGCTGAAATATTCCAAAATTCTATGAAACAAGAACTCATAGGACCAAAGAGAGAAAAAAGTTAACAATTATATTTAGAAATTACAACACTCCCCTCTCAATGACTGACACACTAAATAGAAAATTAGCAACAGTATATTAGACTAAACATTTCCAACCTGAGGAAAATATGTTTTCAAGCCCACATATTGCATGCCTTGGGAAACAGGCCACAAATGGCCATAAAAGTCTACTCGCCCAGTAGAAAAGTAATTATCAAAAAAGAAATACTATATCTAGTGCTTATGAGAATATGAAAAAATAGAACCATCCTGCTCTGATATAGGAATTCTGAAATGACAAACCTGCTTATTGACAAATTACAGGTATACTCAACAATTCTCCTAGGAAACTTAGAAAGGAATACCCTCCTAATAATAGGGATATGTATATGTTCTCACAAGTGCACAAATACAAATGTTTATAGATATGCTCTTTAAATAACACAAATATGTAAAGAATCTAAATCTCCATTAATTAGAGAATGGGTAAAGAAACTGTGATCTATCCACACAGTAGAATTCAGTTCAACTGTGAAAAGGAATGCTCTACTATCACATGCTACAATAAAATGAATTTGAAATGCATTACAAATAAAAGACATCAGATTAAAAATCACAGATTGTATGATTTTTATATATAAAAAGTTTTAAAAAGCTAAATTTATAAAAAGAGAAAAAAGATGATAGGCTACTTGTTTGAAGAGGTAAGAGGGACTTTAAATGAAAATGAATGCATGGGAACATACGTATCTGGTGTGACAGATATTCTAAAAATAGATTTGACAGCATTGACTAACATAATGAAATTGAACACTTTAAATTTGTGAATTCAATGTACTTAAATTTTACCTCAGCAAACATATTTTTAAAAAAATCACACAATAAAAACTATGCATTGTGGTTGCATAAGATGTCTACAGATTATTTAATGTCTTCTCTAATATCACAATAATCAACACTTTTGTGTGTTTGGTCCTCATTTTAAATTTTTAAATAATTTTCTTCATTTACAACATTTACAAAAATATTTTCAAATTCACTTTCTTAATAATTTAGTAATTTGCAATATGTAAATAATGAAAATTCTTAAACCTAAGTGGTTACATTTTTGTGAGAATTAAAAGATGTAGAACTCAAATAAATATTTATGATATCACTCACCTCTCAAAATGTTGGAGATATTAAGATATTTTGCATAAAATACATGGAATAATTTGAAGATTTATTTTTTATTACAGTACTCAGAGACTGTTTCTATTGGTAAGTTGTAGATAAGACTATGCAATTTGGATACTGAATATCTAAGGCAAGGTTCACCATATTGTAGAAATTTTCATTACTTTGGATACAAGATTTAAAAAGAGTTGTACACGTTAATATAAGTTTGTATGGTTAATTTTTACATAATCCTATTTTTATATATTAGCCCACTAGATTTAAAAGACTTTACATGAATTTTAACTTTGATAAACTATATTCTTTATTAATGATCAATTTTTCAGAGTATGTATATACTGAGAGTAACAATGATACTTATCCATATATTAAATAAATTATTGCTGCATCTATATAGTGATTAATAAATAAAATCTTATATAATTTAAATAAACAACTTAGAATTTTAGTTTCTCACGTGTGATTTTCCCGTCAATATTAATTTATTGATAATTTTTAAAATTAGTTCTCAAACAGTTGGAATAATGTAGTAATTCTTAAAAATATAGTCATATAGGACGTTAAAATATATGATTTTTCCCTGTCTCTTAATCTTTATTTTAACGTAAATTTGTAACATTACATGTGGAAAACATGATATTTACCTTGCAGTCGTGGCTCACCTATCACAATTCCAGTTGATATATCTTCCTTATTTTTGTGTTCTATGGCAAGTCATTGATATCAGTGTCAAGAGACTCAAGTTTTTGGCATTAACCATGGATATACAAGGTTTTAAAATTTAAATTTAACTGGCATAAGACAAAAATTGTATGTATTAATGAGGTGCTATTGATATGTTGACTCATGTACACACTATGTAACATTGAAATCAGGTGAAGCTTAACTGTATGTTGAAACATTTATCCTTTTCTTTACAATTGAAACATGTAAAAGCCTTTCTTGCAGCTTTCCGAAATGTCCAGCGTTTATTGTTATGTGCAGTCACTTTGCTCTACAACAGCACTCTAGGCCTTCTCGCTGCTACCTAGCTGCAATTTAGCACCAACTCCATTCTCTGTTAACCACAGTTCTACTTTCCACCTCTGTAAGATCAACCTTTTCTAGACTCCACACGTAATGCTTGATTTATTTCACTTAACGCTGTCTCCCATTCCATCCACACAGTCCACAAATGCTGAGATGTATGCTCTTGATGGCAAGATGGTATTCCATTGTTTATACATCCTACATTGTCCTTATCCATTCATCACTTGCTTCCATTTCAAGGCTGTAGTAAATAGTGCAAAGTCCTGACTTTATTTCTTTTGAAAATATACCTGAGAGAACAATTGTTGGGTCACATGCTAGTTCTGTTTTTCATTTTTTGAGGACCTTGATACTGTTTTCCATATTTGCTGTAATAATTTACATTACAGATATTCCTCATTTGATGACCTGCTGGTTTAATGACTGTTGGGACTTAGTTTACAGATGTGCTGTTCAGATTGGCAACCCGCCATTGGGATTTACCACCCACACTCAGACTTAGACCCAGGGAGGTGGGCAGCATTGTGGCCTTATTGTGGCTTCTTCTGCAGTACAGAGCTGTAATTTTTGCTGATTGCACTGTACAGTACAGGACTGTAGTTTATGTTGTTATACATTAAAGTACTGCATGTAAGAGTTATGCAAATAACAGCAAAGATAATCAAGTTGGAATTTGCTTTGACTATTACTTTGTTCTGAATATTGTAATGAACATACTACATACAACTTGTCATTTAAGGACTGATTCATTCATCCACCACTGCAAAGAAGGGAATTAGGTCATTGAATAGGAATGTCTGTAGAGCAACAGGATCTAGCATTTCCATTTTCCACATCCTCACCAGCATTTGCTGTCTTTTATCCTTTTTAATAATAACCATTCTTAAAAGAGGTGAGTCATAGTTCCTTGTGGTTTTGATTTGCATTTGCCTGAGGATTAATAATGTTGAGAAGTTTTCATTTACATGTTTGCCATTTGTATATTTTCTTTTGGGGAATAACTATTGCAGCAACTTTGGGAAATTAATAATGATTATTACTCATTTGTTTCTAAGTTACATTTTAGGTTTATATAAAAATTGAGCAAAAAGTTCAGAGTTCTTATATGACTCTCTCCACACCTATACCATTTCTTCTGTTACTAAAATCTTGCACTAATGTGGTATACTTGTTGTTACTGATGAGTTTGTTGATAATATTAACTTACATCCTTAGTGTACATTAAGGTTCACTCTGTGCTACACAGTTCTGTATGTTTTGATTAATGCATAATGTTGTATATCTAACACTACCCTATTGTGCAAAATATACTCCCTGTGCTCTCCCTGTTAGTAAGCCCACCATCCTGTGACAATTTTGCCTTTTCAAAAATATCATATCCTTGGACTTGCAAGTATCCTTTTCAAATTGTATTTCTTTCTTCATTTTGCAATATGCATCCAAGTTTGCTCCAAGTTTTTCTATGGTTTGATAGCTCATTTCTTTTTATCACTGAATAATATTCCATTGTTTGTATGCACCACACTTTGTTTATTCATTTGACTATTAAAGAACATCTTGATTTATTTTAAAGTGGAGCAATTATGATGAAAGCTGCTATAAACATTTGTTCACAGTTTCATGTTTGTGTGGACACAAGTTTCCAAGTTGTTTGGGTAAATAGCACACAGCGTGATTGCTGGATCATTTGGCAAGAATATGCTTCGCTTTGTAAGAAACTACCAGACTCTCTTCACAGGGCTGTACCACCTTGGATTCCCACCAACACCCAATGAGCATTTCTGTTGCCCCACATCCTCCCAGCACTTGGTGTTGTCACTGGTTTGGATTTTAGTCATTCTAATACATGTCTGGTACTATCATTTTTTAAAAAAAATTGTAGTTCCCTAATAACCTACAATCCCAAGTATCCCTTCAAATTACGTGCCATCTCTGTATTATGTTTGACAAGAATACTGTATTTTATAACTAATATTATTTTCCTTCAAAGAATTTCTTAACCTCTTCAGAAGGTTAAAGCTTTGAGTTTAGATTCTTACATTATTTTATTATTACGAGGCAGCTTACATTATTTTATAAAACATTATTTTCTTAAAATATTACAAGAATTAGTACTGAGTGAACTAATTTAGAAGTGCATATTTTTAAACACACATGTTATTTTGCATTCTAAAACAAAATAATCTGTAATAAAAATAAGGACTAACAGCGTCCATATTTTTCTCAAATAAGGTTCCACACTACCTTTGAGTTTTAGTAAAAATGTAATCAAGCTGATATAGTAACATTGACCTGAAAACAAAGAGTAGCTGTCTAGCACTTATGTGACATAAGCAATCAGGTTAATGGGAGCAGATCCTAACCACATAATGTCCTGTTTAAACTATAAACAGGACACTAAAATAAGCATGCCACTACATTTGGGCAGTAAAGTTTTGAGCCCTTTAAATTCTATAATAATAACCCCCAATTTGTGACGATGTAATCAGTCATTCATTACAAAGTGAACTTAAGTTATTTCCACAGTATTAACTCTGGGAATTATCAATGATGATAGTATAACTATGAAAGGTAATAATGAATGGCGACAGAAATTTGTTTTATAGGGTAATCTGGGAACATGCTAACACTGTGGCAGAGCAAAAAGATTAACCCTTGCTTCAATGTTTATAGATGTATCTGTTTGTTTTTGTGTTTGTTTTATACTTTTATATTAAACCACATGCTAATTGGAAAATATTTTCTTCTTCATAAAAATATCAGTTTATGTGTTTCTGCATGTCATTTTTTATTAGCAGATTGTTTTCTCAATACTTATACTAGTGAGATATACATCTATTTAATTTAAAACAAAACATGACAATTCTTTTTCATCTTTAGGAAAGCTATCATAAGAAATACACAAACCATCCATCTTAGGTTTAACAAATTTATAATAAAATTAAATATAAATCAAAATAATGAAGGCACCTAAAAATGATGATTCTCCCTACCTTAAATCTATAGCACCCACTTTACACATCTGTATTCAACAGCTGTGTTAACCTTTAATTTAATTCCTGTGTGCCTTAATTAAGTACATTTATCTTCTACCTTATATGAAGGAGAATAGCTTGAGGACATTTTGTATTCCAAAACAAATCTTGATATCTTTTTTATTCTCTGTCATATACTAGGATCATATCTGTGGTTAAAATCATTGTCTTGGAGAACTTTGTATGTTTTTTTCTTCAATTTTTCTTTTGTAAATATATTTTGTTTTATTTGTATTTTTCTGTGTCTTCTGAAAAAAATAAGGGAACACTTAAATATCTAAAAGTAATGTAAGGATATAAAAAAGTGTTTTAGGGTTAATCTTTCTTTAGGAGCCTAACCTGGAAAGTATTATAGAGAAACGTTTCTCTGTGTCTATCCTCATATGTGTTTAAATTGCTTTTTATTTTCTTCTTGTTTTATTTATTTTCTTGCTTGTTTATTTAGGTTTCAGGTAGGAAGATTGGAGTCTCTTTTGCTTCTACAATTCAGTGGCTAAGTGGAATCTCCTGAAGCTACTGTTATTCGACTTATTTGGCTTCATTTGTTTCTGTGTTTTAAATAATTAAAATAATACTCTTGCCAATTTCACACACATTTTCAACTACAGATCCCAGTATTCAGTAAGCACTTAATACATGCACTTCTCTTTTCCTCTTTTTGAGGGTTGCTGGTGGTCTGAGGCAGAGTTCCAACAGGGAGGTGAAGAGAAACACTCAGCTTTGCTGTTGCAGCTTGGCAGTTTCATCTCTGCATGTCACATGAATAAAAATATACAAAATATCATAAGTTCTGTTTAAATTATTTTAGCGAAAGTAGGTTTATACAGTTAAGGAGTATAGCTTTAATTTTTTATTTATAGAATATAAAGAACTACTCAAAAACTTAAAAATAAATATTTTAAAGAAACAAAGGATTCATACATAAAGATGAAATTTATCATGAAACTACTGGCAACAAGTAGGCTTATTTGAAAGGAAGGAAGTCCTTGAAGTGAAAATGTATAGATAGACAGATAGATAGATAATGATTGACTTCCAATTTCATGTTTTCACCTCCAGCTGTACTGAGGTATACTTGATCAATAAAAGTTTTATATGTTCAAAATGTGTATCATGGGATTTTGATATACATTATGAAATGATTGCAATATCAAGTTTAACTAATATATCCACCTCCTAACCTAGTTACCATTTTGTACATCCATGCGTGGTACGAACACAGGATCTATGATCTTAGGAAGTTTTCAGTCTGTAGTACTTTTATCACTACCTGCGGGCACTAGATCTCTAAATACTCAACTCATAACTGAACATTGGTGCCTTTGACTAAGGTATCTCATCTACCCTCCAGCCTCTGGCAACCACTGCCTATTTATTTGAGTTCATCTTCTTAAGATTCAACATGAAAGTGATATTATACAGTATTTGTCTTTCCATGTCTGGCTTATTGCATTTAACATAATGTCCTCTAGTTCCAGTGTTTTAAAATCTGAATATATTTCTTCCAGCACTAAAGATAATCCTTCTTACAAAATTTTAAAAATCATGCAGTTAAGAATTATTACTTTTCTGATTGAATGTTCTTCCAAAGTTTTAATTTTATATATCTAAATTTAGATTATTTGTGAGGTTTCCCTAAGATCATAGCAGTTTGTAATACAAACTTATCTTGTTACCATTAGGATGTTATCACAGAAGAGTTGGAATATCTTAAAGATGAATAGTGTTTTAAACTTTCATATTTATTGACCTGAAATAAAGGCCATTGTTGATTATTTTCTTAAGGTGAATTATTGCATCCCACAATCTGGGTAAAAATGAAGAATATAATGATGTTTAGATCTCTAAAAGTAAATTTACCAGTTATTGGAGACATAACACATACTGGGATAGATTTTTCTTCATCATTCAATCCTCCATTTGAAGTTTCCTTTTTCCACCTTAAATCAGGCTCCCATCTAAATGATAGCATTGCTTGGCCTTGAGGATGATGAATTAAGAATCACTGGATAAACCGTACATTTCTTATCTGTTAGCTTAATGAAATTCAACCCAAGAGAGGATAAAGGGCAAATACCCCGGGAAAAGTCCTCACTTTGAAATTTCAAGCTGAAAACAGTACAGTGAACAGCAGCTGGTTTATACAGCTTCTCTGAAAGTCTACTTTCAAGGTTACATGCTGCAAGCTGGGGGAAAATAATACTAAATGGTCCCAAGTTTACTCTTTCTGATTTTAATTTAAAAGAAATCACTGGAACGCACGAGAAGAAGAGGTACAAGAGTCTATTGTAACAATTTTCATATAGAGACTAATACAGTGTCAGATCTGAAATTTAGGGGATATAAAAACAGTGTAAGTTTTAATTCTTAAAACACAGAAACTACACAGTATAATGAGAGTGACATCACCATAAAAGCAATATAGTACATTCAAATTGAAAGTTTTATCAACAATTATTTTGCCACTTCATCTGCTGGTTTTGAGTTTCTTCATTTACCATAAGAATAGCAGAAGTACTTTATGTGCATATTGTTGGAATTATGCGTTGTAAAATATGTGTAAGGGTCTAGATGGTACCTGGACAACAATAGGAGATGCATAAAAAATTTATGGGCTTTCTTCTTTTCTCAATGAAATTTCATAACAACTGTGACAGTAAAAACATGAAATATAGTGAGACCTTAAATTAAATGATATTGAAAGGATGTTTCATAGTACCATTCAATTTATTTTTGAAAAACAGTAGAGGAAAGACTAAAGTAATAAATAAAAATCTTATCTACAAATATAATAATAAATCTTTGTCCCTGGTCCAACTCATAATGCCCCTACCAGGGTGGTAGGGGACTGATGGGGCTGAGGGATGTAGCTCAGTGGTGGAGTGCTTTCCTAGCATCCTCAGGGACACAGGTCCAATCTTCAGTGCTAACAAATAACTAAATAGGATGAGGAAGGGTATGGTGGCATAGTAGAAGGAGGCAGCATTTTAGAGGACCCCCTCGACTTGGAAGTGGGACAGCTGATGAATGGATGCTCAGCGAGATGGGTGAAGAGGAAAATGCACTGGAATCCATCACTGGGCAGAGAGAGATTTGGAAAGAGCTGGAGACTTGGATTATCATTACAGAAGGCTAGCAGAAATTAGTAGCCCAGCAGAGGAGAGGGAAGAAGCAGAGGGAAAGAGAGGGACACAGGGGACCCCAAGTCCGCAGCGGAAAGGCCGTCTGCACTTGGCTGCTCCAGAGCCACAGAATGTGCTGGTCCTGGAGAAGTGTAGCACATTTTCTGAACACAGAAGTGAGGTGCTGTGTCAGGGAGGCCCCCTGAGAAGGACATACCTGAGCTTGGTGCTTTGGGAACAAAAGCCCCATATTTTCCTTTCCCGGGAAATCACAACAAATACTGGCATGCTGTTGTGGCTAGTGTCTGCTTGGTGCCACGGTGGCCCAGAAGAATGCCGCCAAGCAGGATCATTGAAGAATACAAGGTGTGAGCATCAGCTCAGAGGTAAGGGAGGGTGTGGGGCTTGCTACCCTTTGCAACTGGCAGCTTGGCTGCTGGCAAAGAGGCTCTGGAGACCTAGTCGATGTGAATGACTGCACGCAGGACTGGTCCAAGGAGAGATGTCATGTTCAGTGCACTGCCCAGGACCCGAGCCCCTCACCCAGGGCAGCAGCGTGTTTCCCAAGGGTGACAGAGGTGCCAGTGGAGATCTCCAGATCAGCTCACTTGGGAGTTTTCTAAATGAATGTGTTTGTTAAGAACAAACTTCTTAATCTGTGCAACCTTGTACTTGGGGAGCAGGGAGGTAAGTGTTACTGCAGCCAGCTGTGGTCCCAAATCACTTGGAGCTATGTGTGCAGCACTGCGGGAGGAAGGGGTGAATCAGTGCCAGCCTTGCTCTCCCTAAAGGGTGCAAACCAAGGAAGACATGGAGAGAAGTACAGACTGGCATAGCTAAAGGATGTCTGCTGTGTCCATGTTTGACCTCCTAAGTAGAGAGATTTCTTCTATTTTTCACCAAGGTTTCATTTTTGTATTTGCTGAATCATTTTTGTATTTTTCTTTAAATTTTTTTTTTTTTATTTTTGGCTATAGCTCATTTTATTTTCCTTCTTATAATCAAATTCTTTTTATTTTGCCTCCTTTTTATTTTTTATTTTATGTTATGCTTTACTCCCTGGGTGTCTGCATGTACATTTATTTTTGCTTTTCCTGTGTGTGTGTGTGTGTGTGTGTGTGTGTGTGTGCGTGTGTGTTACTATGGGTATTCTGCCACTAAGCTCTACAGTGAACCTTGCCCTGTACACAGCCCAGCTCCACCCATTTTTTATGGCAAACCCTCCAAATAACTGCAGATGTCTTGACAGAAACTCGAAAGACCAGGAAGGGATGGAATAATGTATTTGAATCTCTCAAAGGAAATAAGTGACATTCTAGTTATATGTACTTTAAGATTTTCCAAGATAAGCATAAACTCTAGGAATTCATGGCCAATACATTAGGATAACAGAAGATACTTAAAGGAACACTACACACAAAACAGAAAAAGTAGAGAAGCAAATGATTATTATAAAAAAAAAAAGAAACACCAGAAAAAACAACTCAATTATAAGAATTAGTGCTTGCCTTTTAATAGTAACCATGGATGTAAATTGTTTTAATTTTCCAATTAAAAGATGTAGACTGCCAGACTGGGTTAGAAAACAAAATTCAATGAATATGTTGCCTGCAAAAACATAGATTGAAAGTGAAAGAATGGAAAATGATCCTTCATGGAAAGGCAACCCAATAAACAAGAAGGAGCAGTTATACCCATAGCACATTTCTGGTCCAAATTAGTATGAAGAAAACTAGAAGGTCACTATATATCAGCAAAGGAAACAGTTCACCAAAAAGATATAATCATTGTAAATGTACACCCATTGAATATCAGTTGCTATGGTTTAGATTTAAAATGACCCCCAAAGCTTCATGGACTTGGATGGTGATTGGATCATGGGACATGATAGCTGACTTGCTGTTGGGAGAAGTAGTTAGTTGGATGAGGTGGGTCACTGTGGGTGTGATCCAGAAGGGTTTATCTCTGCTCCTGGCTCCTCCCTGACTCTCTCTGCTTCTGGGCTGCCATGAGATGAGCAGTTTTCCTCCTCTGTGCCCCTTTGGAGCCAGCCGACCATGGGCTGAAACCTCTACCCAATGATGCATCTGAAGTGCTTTAAAAAATAAGAACAGAGGAAACACAAAACTAATAGAAGAAAAGAAATAATTAAGATCAGAAATGCAATCAATGAAATACACTGAAACAATGATAGAAATGATCAATGAAACAAAGAACTGGTTCTTTAAAAAGATAAACTTGATTGAAAAATCCTTAGCTAAACCAATCAAAAGAAGGGAGAGAAGACCCAAATTAATAAATTTAGGGGAAAAGAAGGGACATTACAACAGATATTATAGATATTCCTATTTAATGACCTACATATTTAACTACTATTCAGACTTAAGACCTGCATTCAGACTTTCAATTGCAGGAACATGCAGAAGGGTGGCCTTAATGGTGTCTTTTTTATAGTGTAGTATGGTAATTTTTGCTGATTGTACTGTAGTTTTATACATTACAGTACTGAATGTAGGAGTTATGCAATTAAAAGCCAAATCATCAAGTCAGAGCTTCCTTTGAATGTATCTTGTTCTGAATATTGTAATGTACCTACCATGTACAATTACTCATTTAGCAATCAATTCATTCAATGACTTAGTTGCAAGAATAGAACTTGATCATTAAACAAGGAATATCTGTACTGAAATCCAGCAGATCATTAGGAAATATTTTGAAAACTTATATTACAATAAATTTGAAAAACCTAGAAGAAATGGATACATTTTTGGACATATAAAATTGATCCAAGAAGATTAAAGAAATCCCCCCAAAATCAATAACAAGCTATTAATTTAAGTAATAATAAAAGTCTTTCAACAAAGAAAATCCCAGGACTGGATGGATTTTCTGCTGAATTTTAGCAGACTTTTAAAGATTTAACATCAGTGCTCCTCAACTTATTCCAGGAAACAGAAAGGAATTCACTCTATGAAGTGAATAGAATCTTGAAAGTAGAATAGGATAAAGACTCAACCAAAATGGAAAATTATAGACTAATATCTTTGATAAGTAGAAAAGAAAAAAATCTTCCTTAAAATCCTTGCAAATGGAATTCAACAACCAATTAAAGACATCATATACTATGGTCAAGTTGGTAAGGATGGTTCAAGATTCATAAATAAATATACCAGAAAAATTTAATGAAGTATTTAAACCATGTGATCATCTCAAATGATTAAGAAAAATTCTTTGACAAAATTTAACATCTCTTTGTGATAAAATAGCTGATGACACTAGGTATAGAAGGATATTACCTCAAACTGATAAAAGGCACAACACACCCACAGCCAGCATCATAATTAATGAGAAATCTGAAAGCACTTTCTCTAAAATCAGAAATAAGATGAAGTTTCTACCCCTAGCCCTTAAGATTAATATAGTAGTTGAACTTTTAGCCAAAGCAATTAGGAAAGAGAAAGAAATAAGAGCAATACAAATAGGAGAGGAAGAATCAAATTATCACTATTTTCAGATAATGCAATCCTTTACTTAAAAGACACTAAAAACTCTATCAGAAGACTTTTCTTTTTTTTTGGTACTGGGGATTGAACTCGGGACCTTGCACTTGTGAGGCAGGCAACTGAACCACTGAGATAAATCCCCGGCCTGTATCAGAAGACTTTTAAGACCTGATAAAAAAATTTAGAAAAAGTGGTAGGAAACAAAATATGCAAAAGTAAAAAGATTGTTTATCCATCAATAACAAATATGCTGAGGAAAACATCAGGCAAATAAATTTCATTCACAATAGCTTTCAAAAATGAAACACCTACCAAGAAGGATAATCAAGGAGATGAAATATGTCTACAGTGCAAACTACTGAAAACAAAGAAAGAAACTGAAGAAGACATTAGAAGATGAAAAGAACTCTGATGCTTATGGATGGGTAGAATTTATATTTGTTAAATTGTGGTGATATGTGCAGTGCAATGATGTTTCTAGCAGTGCAATTCATAACAGATAAATCTCATAAACAGCCTATATGTTCATCAACAGATGAATGGATAAAAAATATGGTAATTATATACTGTGGAATACTGCTCTGCCATGAAGGATAAATGAGTCATTTGTAGGAAAATGGATGTGCCTTGAGATTATAATGTTAAATGAAGTAACTTAGACATACAAGATTAAATATCATTATGATTTCTCTTGCATGAAAAACTCAATGGAGCACCGAGGAGCAGAGCCACCCCCAGTGCAGAGGAGGTGAGCTGTGTGGGTGCCAGTAGCACACATCCCCCACCCCCATTAAAATGAGAAGCCACATAAACAAGTCTTAAAACCAGTCTTCCAGATCACCTAAAGCAACCCCAAAGGGAAACAAGATGGAACACTGATACTCAACCACCTCGACTCCCTGTACTGGCAACAAAAGAGCTGGAAAAAATGAAATCAGAAATAATTTCTCTGCCATCCTGAGGATGCGAGTCACACAGAAAACGCTGAATCAGCCTGTGCCATGGCAGCGATCCACTGGACACCGCCCCCCCCC
>NW_004624830.1:4340285-4369553 GCF_000247695.1 Heterocephalus glaber | reverse complement strand
AAATAGGACACACATGTGTAAATACCAAATAGTATCTCTAGTGTGAGAAACTGAAAGTGTAAATAAGGATTACAATGATTAAAATGAATAATTGATAATTATAAATAGGAAAAGGTCCAAAGGTGGAGGGGGTGTCAGGAGGTGAAGGGGAAAGGGAAGAAAGGAAAGGAAAAATTATGAGAAAGAAAATAAAAGGAAACAAAATCTATGTAAATAGGGAAGGGTGGAGGGGGTGAAGGGCTCATAGGTAATGGGGGAAAAATAAGAACTAAGATACATCATGTTCAGTTACAAACACCCAATCATAAATTTAAGTGTATTGTATACCTAAAATGTACCAATTAATATATAAATTTTTAAAAAATGAAGAAATAAATGGCTCCATCATCATGGAACTCATAAAAAAAAGAACTAAATTAAAATATAATCTGTGGAAAATATCAAGATGATAGTATACTTTTGTACAATCAACATATGCATTTAGGTGATTAATAATTTATATTAAGAAAGATAATTAATTTGCCAAAAGTAAACATTTTTTCGTTCACTGTCTGTTAACTTAATGAAGAGAAGCAGAGAGAGAATGTGAGGGAGAAAAAAGGAAGAAAGTCATAAAATCAGAGAAGATGGACACTGAAGAAAGTAAGACACTCTTCAGATGACATTTTGGTCAACAATAGTCTATAGGATTATAGTGGAGCTAGAAAATTCCTATTGCCTAGTGACATTGGAGCCATTGTAACATAATAGGCCAATATTTTACTCTTTTTATGATGTTTGTGTAAACACACATACTTCTAGTCTGTTTAAAACACAGACATACAATTATATATAGTACACAATAGTAGGTAATGATAGCAATGATAATGACAACAGACAAGTATATTGCTGGTTGATATATGGCCTATACTAACCATGCATTTTAGTATATAGTCATTCGACTTACTAGGTAAAATGTTCATTGTATTACTGTTCCATTAGCCTCTCACACGTCATGTTTCCTGTGTCTCAGGTTTGAACCAAATGTCCACATCAGGTGATTGACCCACACCATCTAGGTTTGTGTAAGGGCACCTTGTGATGTCGTACAACGACAGAGTCATCCAGTGGTGGATTTTTTCAATGCTCCATCAGTAAGTGAAGCATGGCTGCAACGAGACAATAAAGAAAAGAAGCAGAAGCCCTCCTCCCTCCCTGTGCCCCCAAAGAGGAAAGAAGCAAATGCAGAAGGAAAAGAGCAGTCAATGAAGGGTAAGGCGGCCAGGCATGCTAGTGTCCAATTCCACCTATAAACATAAAACTACATTACTGAAAATCATTACAAGGCTCTATAGTAGCAGTTTAAAAATCAAAAATTATCTGTCATTACTTGCACTTTCTAAAGAGAGAAAACATCATTTATATTGGTGAAAATCTCCAGTATGTTTCTTAACTCAGAAAGTGTTTGAATAATCAAAATTCAAGATTTAAAAAATTCAAAAACATAGCTCATCAGTTGATAGAGACAGCTATTGTTGTGGCTGTGAAAAGGAAAGTTTCAAAATAAATTTTGTGATAGCAGCTAATATATTGAAATATTCTCTATGAATCAATAAAATAAGAAAACAGACCAACAGTGTAGAAGATTGATATCCAAACAGTGAAATACCTAGAATTTTTTTCTTCCTTACATTAAGATTTCAGATTTTAGTTGGTATGTATTGTTGATTTAATACTGAGGCAAAAATCTGTTTAGTCAAAATTTTGGTAAATCTATTACTTAAAGATGTCAGTTTAATTCTATGAAAGCACTGTGAACCACGTGGGTCAGAATTGTTTAATCAGTGCCAATACTCATGTCTTAGTGATGTAATAAATACCAAATAGACAAACTCAGTGGAGCCCAAAAAGACTTAGAAGAACTAGAATTCACACAAAATTAGTAGATATTAGAGAGCCTCCAGCTATTTTCACCTATATCTCTAGAAGCACAGACCCAGTTAATCTTTTAATTTTGAAGTTTTTATAAAAATCTTCAGTGCACTGGAACAATCCCCAGATATTGCTTAGACTAAATCAAGACACATTAGCCAGGAACCCATTCCCAGCTTGAATGCCAAAGAGTGGATTCGTGCAGAAGGGAAGTCAACAGTGAAAACTGACAGGAACTCTACAGTGGCCCTGGTGGGAACATCTCTCTGAGAAAGAAGTTTTATTTATTTATTTTTTTTGAGAAAAAAGTTTTATAAGCCACCATGAGCTAGGCTTGGGAGTTTCCAGAGCCTTAGATACGAGATTGGCTGTTACATCCCGAAGTTCAGTTGTTCATCATATTATAAATTTGCTAGAGCTCCTTCATAAAGTGTCAGAAAAGATACAATCCTTACACAGAAATTGGAATTAGAACACTTTTTGGAGGGGAAAATGTTATGGGGGGTGCATATTTACAACAGCCAAGAGCCCTGCCTTATTTCACTTGTCGTTGGGGCCTCTGGTAAAATAGAAGGCTCTCAGAGAAGTGCCAGAAATGTGAGTGTGGGAAGGAATTATAGCTTTACTTGGAAGCAATCCATGGAATTTTATAAGAAGAAATGATATCAAGAAGGAAGAAAGGAGAGCGATTGTGAAACTACAAAAATATTGGGATATATTATATATACAGCCTATATATTTTTTTCCAAAGGTGATGAATGCTTCAATGTGCACAGCCAATGTTCTTAAGGTCTGGAGATATGATGAAAACATGCAACATATCTGACCCTTGGAGAGATGAAAATATTCCAAGACCTTCAATGTCCTTTGCAAAGCAGAGTATGGACAGATTCTTGATGAAGTTATGCTGCAATACAAGCAACTCTTTTAACTCTGCAGTGAAATTCAGCCGAAGAAAGGGGCTGCAGTAGGAAACTGAACTGTGTATCAAATTGCCCGTTAGTACTGTGATTTGCAAGAATAAGAGGATGAACTAACGTTATTTGTTTTTAGGAATCAAGGGAGAATAGGAAAGTAGAGCTGGGTTGGGAGTTTAAACTTGGAGTGGAATTTGAAGAATGGGAACAAGGGCATGATTCTGCTATCTAAGCTGAAGTTCCTCAAAAACTCAAAATCCCTGGAAATTGCAGCAAGTTGGTGTGTGAGTCAGTTTTTCATCACTGTGACAACATGCCTGAGGTAACAGCTTAAAGGAGGGAAGCTTTATTTTGGCCTCTGGTTTCAGAGGTTAGAGCCCATGGTCAGCTGTCTCCATTGATCTAAGCCTGTGGTCAGGCAAAGCGTCATGATGGAAGTGGATGGTAGGGAAAGCCCCATACACTGTGGCCGCAGGAAGCAGAGAGACAGGAAAGGAATCACAGGGAGAGGGAGTGGGGCGATATAAGATAAGATATACCCTCTAAGGCAACCCCCAGTGACTTCCTTCTACCAGCTGGGCCCCCTTCCCAATGGCCCATTTAGTTTTGAACTCATGAATGGATTCATCCATTCATGCAGTTAGTGACTTCAGGATTCAGTCACATTTCTAGGCCTCAATTCCAGCACTCATCTTTGACACAGGAGTTTGAGGGGGAAACTTCATATTTAAACTATAAGAGCAGGTCTCATCAATTTGCTCTTGGTACAGATCAAGTGACCACAATAGTACAGATAGATATTAACCATCTGGCAATTAACCCATAGTGATTAGAAAAACTGTCATTTATATGCAAGTGTTATGAGAAGATAACATTGTACCAAAGAAACACTTGTCTTCAGGGATGCAGGGACCCTGCCCCTGGAAGGGATGGATGAGGATGTGACCAGCTCCACACCAATGAGAACTCTCCACAGGACAGGTGTGCAGACTTGCGCACAGCAGAAATGACTCTTCTGTCGTGACCCCAGGTACAGTATTTTTGATAGCCTATGTCACACTGCCAAGCTGATTATAACTGTGTAAGGCTTCATCAGCTGGGGCAATGCCAAACAAGTCCACAAATCTGAGCCCCTGGGAGAATAAGCTGAATCACCATTTAGCCTTCTCCCTAAAACAGGCTGCTATCCTGGGGATATGATCTGGAGGAGACCTGATGTTCCTCCTAAGATACTCTGCTCCTGTATAATGAGACTGAAACACAAGAAGAGTCCTGTGTGAAAAGACCATGGCAAGGAGGCAGGCTGCTGTCCTGGCCATGTTAAACCTTTCTACTGTGTATTCCAGCCAAGGGATTCTCTTGTCCTGTAGTGCCACAAGTTCCAGAAGTGAGTAGTCAGGAGGTACAGAAACTCGAGGTAGAACATGGCACATCAGAGCAAAGAAGTTATCTAGCTGTTTTACATTATCTAAGCAACAGGAGAGAACTTAGAAGAATTACTGCAAACAGAACCAGAGACGTGAATGCAAATTATTTAAAAAGTGGAAATGCTATTGAGTATCCAGTTAAAAAGCAAGACCAAACAACACTGAATAATGGAGGTCAAATTCCTCATCCTTCAAGGTGATGTTTTGAATGCAGGATTCCATGAATGGGGCAGTTCAATTTAAGAGACTCTAAAGAAACCAGCTGCACTGTCACTACACTAGGTGAGAGAAATGGATGGCTCTTTGATGAAGAGGATGAAAGGCAGCCATTGATGGCAGTGATAATAATAAATGTAATTGGGTTAGATTCTAATGAAAAGATGTCTGTCAGTCTACATATGGAAACCTGCCACTCTCTGATTGTGAAGATGGAGTCAATACCACAGGAAAAAAAGCATAGTGCCACAGTCATCACATTAAAAGGGCTGAGGATCCCTGCTGCTAAGTACTATTAATAAACATCCCAATAGTAAGTCAAAATGTCTCATGCCACATCCTCCTTCTTCAAGAGTTTGAATTAGAACATGCAGGGGAGGTTCTGCATTTCTAACAGTAAGTTGCTGATAATTTTGACACACACTGAAATTTAAGGAACAATTGAACTTTTATACATCAGTTAGAAAATTATTTTAATAAAACATTCCTCCTTCAAAGGAACAATTAACCCAAGTGTGGAAAGTTAAAACTTAGCATATAGTAAGGTATCCAAAAGATAAACAACTTTGGGGGTGGAAAGAAAGGTAAGCAAATACAGTATAGAGTTATTGCTGAGGCTTGTGAGGGTATCTGTGTTACAGTGGATACTGACACCATACAACAGCTGGTGGAGGCATTAATCCTTAACTTATGCTACATTAAAATAAGTTGAGAGCAGAGGGTAAAAGACCTCAGCATGAACTGATGGACAGGAAAAAGGTTGAAGACTGAAAAGCATTGCTGTATTTTAAAATATGCTTTTAGAATGAAAAATAGGAAACTTGAAGTATTAGAATCACTGCCTATCAAACTGGAAACAAAAATGAATAAGATTAATTAATAGCTAACTTGCTTCCTTTCACACAGAAAAACAGCCTATATACCAAAAATGATAAGTGTCCTCACTGAAGTGCAGCCCTGGATAGGAGAGGAAGTCATCAGAACTTGCTCCAAGGTCACTGAAGAGGGACCGCTTGCCTGCACTCCCAGCACATGCACACTTGTGGCTGCTTTGTGTTCTGAGAGTTGTGACACCCACACTGCTATGTGTCTCCGTGACAGGCTAGAGAGCCACAGGTATCTCTTTAATGAGAAATAGCCCTTTCTGTTTGCTAAATTCTGTTGTCCTGCTGGATCACAGTTCCATTTTGTGAATCATGTATTTGTCAAAACATCTTC
Source organism: Heterocephalus glaber (assembly GCF_000247695.1). The sequence goes on along the minus strand of NW_004624830.1, from coordinate 4,363,864 downwards.
ATCATCTCCAAGAAAATTCCCCACAGCATGTTACTTAAGCTCCCTGGCAGTTCCTTATATATGCCTGTGTGCCTGATTATCAGTGTATATACACTCATGTTGTAAGCTCTGTTTAACTGGTACTGTATAGATAACCTTAGCTTCTTCAATTTCCAGAATTTAACATAATGGATCCTTATAGTCTTAGCCAACAGAGCAGTGCAGAGAGCAGAACACAGGTTAAGTGTATGTTGTGGCTTGTGTCTAGATATCCTCTCAAAGCCTCATGCAGTCATAGGTGGAGCTTTTTCAGAGGTGGCAGGATCTAGAGTGTGTGATGCTGGGATTAAGGATGTGTGATTACTAAATTAGTCCACTGATTGGTCTAGCATAGTTCTGGGTAGGATTAAGGGTGCCCCACCCTGGGTGTGAGAGCCACCCATTCTAAGGGCAGGTATACTGGATAGAATATAAAGGGACAGACAGAATCTGACGCTTGGTGATTGGTACCTGGCACTTGCTTCCTTCTGCCTGTCATGGACTCTTTCTCCTCTGCCATGCAACCCTGCCTTGGAGTCAGTTAACTATGGGCTGAAACCTCTTCCAACTGTGAGCCAAAATAAACCATTCCCACTTTAACTTGGGTTGTTGGGTATTTTGTCTCAGCAATGAGAAAAGTAACTAAGAAGTATATATATATACACACACATACATACACACACACACAAACACATGCAAGCATGCTCTATTAGTTTACTAGGAATGCTGTAACAAAATGCCACAGACTAGGAGTTAAACAATAGAAGTTTATGTTTTTCTAGTTCTTGAAGCTGGGTGCTCAAAGTCACATTGCTGGCATATTTGATTTCTTCTGAGGCCTCTGCCCTTGGCTAGCAAATAGCTCTCTTGTAATACAGTCTTTCTTCTGTACATGCACATTCCGATCTCCTTTCCTCTCCTCTAGTCTCCTCTTCATTTAAGGACTCCAATCAGACTGATTAGGATCCACTTTGAAATCTCATTTTACCTTAACCACTTCTTTAAAGGTATAGCCACATTCTGAGATCCTAGGGATTAGGTCTTTAATTTATTTATTTAGAGACACAATTCAACCCATAACATAGATAGATACATAGATAGATGATAGACAGATAACTAAAATAATAAATTAAAGTATCATATCCCATACAACTGTGTAACTGACAAAACTTAATACATAAAAGTTGGAAAACATTGGGAATTAACAAATAGCTTATAATGTGCTGCATTTGTTATCTGTCTCATTATTATTGGGACAAAATCCCTGGTACCTTATTTGGGCTCACAGATTCAGAGATTCAGTCCATGGTTGGCTAACTACGAGGCAGAGACATCATGGCCAAGGGAATGATGGAGAGGAACAGACAGGTCAGAAAGAGCCAGAGAGGAAGGGGCCGGGGACCCGTACAAACCTCAAGGTCGTGGCCTACCTCCTCAGAGCCCAGTCAGCTACTGATGGGTTAATGAGGTTAGAGCCCAATCTCTCCAGGACTTTCTTAATCAAGTTAAGTTGAAAAGCAATAGGCAAATCTCATTTTAGTACTCAAACATGGGCAAGAAAGGTCAGTTGCAATGACTATAAATGGAGGAAGCACAAGGGCTTGCCTAATGCTCCATATTCTAGTTCAGTTCACTATTCCAGACCCTTCTTTTCCATATCTATCTACTCTCTTCATTCCAGTTGTACCAAACCTCTTTTTGCTTTTTACTTCTGTTTTTAAAATGCTATTTCCAATGCTATTTTCCTCCCTTTCAAGTGTTTCATTGAAGATTCATTTCTATTTTTGCTAGGAAATGTTTATTAATTCATCACCTCCTTCTGCAACACACCTACAATTTGGTTACATACTGCTATGAACCTGATCAGTAATTGAATTGAGTCCATTGTAACTGGCTCATTGCCTATAACCTCTTCTAGACTAACAAGTTTAGGAGGAAAGCCTGTGTTTCTTTTATTCACAGATTGAATCCGCTTTAAGAAATATGAGTAATAGCATGTTATATGTTGAAATATTTTACCTACTAGTATCATTCTTGATGCTTTACATGGATTTTATAATTTAATTTACCCCCAAAATTGTAGAATGTGAGTTGATCAATCTTTCCTGCTATTCTATTTAGAAAAAAATGGTTTTAGAGTTGAATTTACTGATTCAATGTCACACAGGTAATACACTATAGAAAGAATTTTTATTTCACGTCTTTGTTTCTCACAATTGTATATACGCCATAATGTTAAATGCAATTAGATTTATTAGTGAAAAACGTTACTGCCTAGACTACAACTTTCTATTCGAGGCACTTTTAGCTCTTCTCAGCTGGAATGTGGGGTGTTACAACTTGAAGAATTAGGGTTGTAACATATTCATTTCACAATTAGTGCCTGAAATGTTTTAGCAAATAAGGAATATTTTCTTCGTTTTCTTGTTAAGGTTGGAAAACACTTGAACTTACAAATTTGGAATGCCCAAGAGATTACTCACTTGTACTTTTTTTTTAAAAAGCAGACTTATAGCTTCTCATGCTGCTGCTTTTTTATTTTCTCTTGCATTTAATTGCAGCTAAAGCAGTTAAGTATCTGTACTGTCAAGGAGCCTGAGAGGCATGCTCTTACATTTGACATACTTCTAACTTGTGTTTTTTAAGGATAAATTATTAGAACAATTTAGAAACTTAGTGACAACTTGTCTTAAAATAAAATACATTTTAAAAGTGGGATAGGAATGTCAACGGCCCTAAATTCAATCCCCAGTATTTATCTATTTATCTATCTTCTTTATTCTTTTTCTTCCAATTTACTGACTAGCATCCTACAGCACACTTATACAATTTTGTTTGTATATATTGGAAAAAAATCGTCTTTGAAGATTTACTCTGTGAATTTTAGTCAGTGGTTACACCATTGCAACTAAAATTTGGATTGCTGAAATAATGGGCATTTTGGGTGCCAGGGCTTCTTAAAAGGGGATTAATCACTCTATGCACCTTAAAACAAAATGAAGAATCTTAACTTGTAGTTTAAGACAAATCTCTAAGTTCACAACTCTGTTAAGTTGGCCACTTGTAGAAGAAAAATAGCATCCATGCTGTTTGTATTTGCTGAGAGCATTCTACTTTTTCAACTATAATGACCACTCATTAAAGCCAGAGAATGAACTTGGGCTTTTAAATTTTAAACTGTGTTGTATTAATGCAAAGCTTCTGTTGCATTTGAGACACGCATACTTTCAGATTTTACTGATGTTATTCTTATCTGTGTTAATTTCAAGGAAAGCTCAAGTGTGGAAGAAATTTGTGACACGTTTAACATATGAGTTAAAAGCTTTTCCCCTGGTTTAGTAATGGAATGTTGTCAAGGGTCGGAATCTGCCATGTTATAAAGAAGAGCATTCTTTGCATAATTTATTTTTCATAACGATCTATACTTCATATTTAAGTTGTATGATCATTTGTTGTGGTATTAGGGGTAAACTGAGAGCAAGAGATCGTCCTTGCTTTAAGAAGCTTAAAAAAGACATTTCAAAAGTTGTAAGACATTTATTTTGATTCAAATACCTTTAGATGTATTTCCATGGAGTCTTTAAAGCTCTTACAGTGGGCTGGAAGAACAGGTTTCTCCTGTCTCGGGCTGGACAAGATCTCTAGTCTTTGAGGCAAATATCAGTTACACTATACCTTACTGTGTAATTTAGAATGGGCATTCAGTAGAATTGGTGCGCTTATTAGCTCAAAAGCGATTTGTCTCATTTGTCTCCCTAGCACCAGAGAAACCCCGCAATAACCAATTAATGAAGATTCAGAGCAATATAAACAGACTCGCAGAGAGAAGGGCGACCCCTCCAGCCCAGCCGAGGACCCAGGTAAGGAGCTTGGCAATGGGCGCAGGACTGCCTCTGGCCGGCTGCCACTGACCCTGGACCTGAGCTGCTCACACAGCAGCATCTGCTGCACCCGAGCTCGAGCTCGGGGCGCCCAGATTGCCTATTACAGAATTCCGAGACCATTTGCCACAATCGACTTCATTTTGCCAATGGGTAATTTGCAGTTTGCTAGGTCATCAGGATCGGAACCTGTCGCAGCTCCTCCTCCTCGCAGCCAATCAAATGGCAAAGTGCTGTCAGGAGCAGCTGTCAGGAAAGCACACAACCACGGAGGAGCAAAAGTGACAGCCGGCTCTACGCAAATGGGCCCTGGACAGAGGATGAGCTCGCCAGGGGAGCGGGGAGCGGAAATGCACAGACCCCCCCGGATCCTGACTCGGTTTCCGGTGGAGACAGCGCAGGCCTTGGGCAGGAAGAGGCAGGGGGTGCAGAGACCACCAGAAGTCCTGCTTTGGGAATGATTTCTAAGATGCTCCCACCACTGTGCCTAGGAAACGCGCAACACGCCGGTATCATTATTTCAGAGAGAAATGGCTCATAGTCCACATGCCACATCCAAGAATTGATTTTCATCAATGTAAGAATGTTCTATGAATTAGATCATATGAATAATGCTAAATGTTACTTAAAATATACGTGTCATTTCTGTATAATTCTGAGCTAAAACAACATTTTACTTTAGAAATGATACCACAGATGCATTTTACATATAAATTCTGTTCTTTGAAATTTACCTTGGATTTTTCTCACAAATTATTGAACTACTATGAACACCAACTAGCATCACTCCTAAGTTATAAAATATCCGAGTTGTAAGGAACATAAGAAGTTGGATTTTCATAAGAATTCACTTCTCATGATATTGGAACTCTGCATGACATGCTTAGCCAATGACCATTTGCCATCCTTGCCATCACAGGCCATGCTGTCAGTTATTATGCTGTTGCTCAATAATTACTGTATTTCTCAACAGTAATACACTTTCTTGCCTTGTATTTCTTGAACAGCCATCCATCATTTTCATTTTTGTAATGTCCCCTATTACTACAATTACTGAACATTTGCTATTTCCAAGGAGAAACATTCACTGAAACTATAATCTCTTTAGCTATTACTTCTGAAACCAAGTTGAGATAAATGATATTCTTTTGTACATTTTATTACCTAAATTGTACTAAACATTCTCAGAGTCAACGTAAAATAACCTGTAAAGCTGGAGAACTAATAAATAAAATCTACATTGTGAAACTGATTTCCCTGATTCTAAAATTTTGTCTTATGAAACTACAGTTTTACCATTACCCTATAGACTTGAAAATAAATCCATAAATAATCCTTACCTTTTTATGTTTTATTTTACTTTCTTGCTGCCTACAAGCAAGTGATACAAAAGATGGTAAATTTTTGCTTAAGTGGTTAATTCTATCTTGAGATGTACAGTGTATTTGGAATCACAGAATTTGGAGATGTCTGCATCTGTATGCAAAGCTATATTCTTCCAGATTGGGATTAGCAATTCTTGTTCATACAGATACATTTTGTTTTTCCTACTCTCTACTACGTTATTTGTCAGATCACTTGTTTTCATATCAAGAGCAATATATAATACCCAATTATAAAATTTAATGTTCTATTTATATATGTGTTTGAATTGTGTATTTCACAACCATGAAAGTAAACATTTGTCAGGATCAAAATTAAAAGGGAAATCAGAGTGATTGTGGCATGATTGATTGTTATCCATCATTTTTTAAGGCTTCAGGTACATCATTTTAAAAATATGGAAATTAAAAATATGTACGTATAATATATATTTCAGATATACATATATTTAGGCAGCTTTGTCTAGTCAAATAATTCAAGTCAGGCAAAGATGTGTTATAAAGTGAAGTTTATTTTATTTCTGTTTTAGTAATTGAATAGGTAGGTCAACAAATTGGTGGGGTAGTCTGGGTGTACCTATTGTTTTCTTTTTCATTATGTAAGGGTCCTGTGACTGACGTCTTTTGGGGGACCATTATCCAACCTACCTAACACATTTACTATGTAGTGCCTTCTCTAGGGCAGAAGCTTTTTTTTTTTTATTCTCTCTACATGTACTTTAAAAAGCAAAAGCTATAACTTTTTCAGCACTGGGAACTGAGTCCATGGAGCACTGAGTTATATCCTCAGCTCTTTTTTTAAGTTTTATTTTGAGACACTGTCTCGCTAAATTGCGTTAAGTTTCCCTGAACTTCTGGTCTTCCTGGCTCCACCTCCAGAGTAGCTGGGATTACAGAAGAGTTGTAAGTTTTGATGAAGTCTAGTTTACCAATATTTGATTTTATGGAAATTGGCTCGGTTTTAAGGCTAAGAACTCTTCATCTAGTCCCAGATCATGAATTAATTTTTGAATTAATTTTGAAGAGACATGAGATTTATTTTCAGTTTTATTATTTTATTCAATAACATTTGTTGAAAAAGATATTCTTCTTCTATTGAGTTACTTTCACAGTATTGTTGGAAATCGCTATAAGTATATTTGTATGGTTTTAATACAGTATTTTTGTTCTCTATTCTGTTTAATTGACTTATGTTTCTATCCTTCTTTTGAGCCACAGAGCACTGCTTTCTGTAACCATATGACACACAATGATATTGAATGAAGCAGTTCCTCGAACAGTATAATTTTAGCTCTTCTAGTCTTGCCACTGCAGATTTAGCTAGTCTTAGTTCACAAACAAAACAAAACAAAAAACAATCTTATTGTGATTTCGATGTGAATAACAGTAAACAAATAGATCCATTTGAGGAAAATTAACATTTTTAGTACATACAGTCTTCCAATCTGTGAACACAATATGTCTCTACATTTATTTGTATTCTTTGCTTTCTCTCATCAGCATTTTGTAATTTTCAACATAGTTACTGTATATAATTTGTGAAGTGTAGCCATAAGTATATAACTTTCAGAGCACTCATAAATGGTATCGTGTTTTAAATTTTGGTTTCCCTATATTTATTGTTGGTATATAGATACATGATTGATTTTGCTTGTTGATCTTATATCCTTTGATCTTGCTGAACTCAACAGTTGTAGGAATTCTGTTAAGTCATTGGTATTTGCTGTCATCTAGAAATAGTAGCAGTATTATATTTTGCTCTCTGGTCTGTATGCTTTCCTATCTTTTTACCCTCTTATTACACTGGCTGGAACTTCTAGCACTGTGTGAGATGTAGTGGTGGGAATGGGAAGGCTTGATTTTTTCTCACTCTTGGGGAAATCTAATCTTTTATTTGCTGCACAATAGAATAGATACATCTGTACAGTTAATTTAAAAATGTTTCAGTGTATTTTATTTTCCAGGATACGGTTGATCTTGGTGACTTTTTTGACATCCTTGACTTCAGATGACAAATCTTCTGTCACTCAATTGTCACCCTCTGCAAATAATGTGTTATTTCTCCATACTTTGAAGATGTTTTCTTTTCTATCTTATAAACTAATCCTGGTTGGAATTTCCTCATTCACTGGATTTGCAGGAGCATATCTTGCAGCCAAATCTCCTTTTCTCTGAGTCGATGGTATAAAAATGTATCTTTGTTATTGACCCACAGGTCTCTGAAATGCTACTAATTGGTCAGATAATATTCTGGAGTGAGTGTTTTGTTTAAGAATTTGTAAAAGCTCTTACTATGTTCTCAATTTCCTTGATTCTGTCTTCTCATTGTGTCTCCCCTAGGTTTGGATTGAGTCCTGCCATTAAGTTTTTAAAATTCATTTTATTGCATCTTTTAGTATTATAATTTTCATTTGGATCTATTCTACAACTTCTATTTCTTTGCTGATTTTTATATTTTTCCATCTATTTGAGAAAATTTATAGTTGATTCTTGAAATATTTCTAACTTATGTTTTAAAATCCTGTCTGTTAATTTCAACATTTAATTCATCTCAATATTGGCATTAGTTGAATTTTTTTTTCTCATTTAGATTGTGACATCCTTAGATTTTTTTATAATGGTAAAGTTTTATTCTATCATGGATGCTTTGTCTATTACATTCATGAGTCTTTGGGTCCTATTTTATTCTCTTAGTTGGAAAGTTCACCCTATTTAGATTTAATGTGAAGGACTTGGTTTACTTTTAGGCTCTGCTGAATTTCAAGTTTTAGTGTGTTTGTCATTTGCTAAGACACACTGCTGTTGGGCTGGGGATTTAGCTCAGTGGTACCACCTCCTGCCTCACAAACACAAGGACCTGAGTTCGATCCCTGGTGCCAAACAAAACAAAGCAAAAGGCACGCTGCTGTTGGGTTGTTTACATTGTTTTAGTCTTGGAGTCTGAAACTAGCTAATCTTCTTTGTGCTCATCAGAGTCCTCCTTTGGTTGTTTCTTACATTATTTTGCTAGAGGAACAGTTAGGAGAAGCAGGTGCATAATATATCGTCTGGATGGGAAGTCCTTTTATAGCTGCATTTTAGACCACTTTATATGGTAAACATCAAATAATGTGAGCTTAATTAGATGATGCTACTTCCTATATTGTGTTCTGAGGAATATTTACTGCATTTATCATTAAAATACATATTACAAGTCAAGGTATATGTTACAAGCTCAAATTTCTAATATATAGGCATATCTGAACAAGACAGAAAAAATAGACTGTTATTCCTAGATAAAAGATAATGGATAATTTTATTTTTCTTGTATAGTTTTCCATAACTTACAAATTTTCTGCATGTATTTATGTACATTGTTATAAAGAGGAAGCATAAACTTTTTCACAGGGGAGGGTTGGAGTGGACATGAAGGATGCCAGTACTGTTAGAAATTCCTTCTAATAACTTCACTTTTCAGATGTTAACTTGTCAAAAGGAGAGTCCAGCAGAAACAGGCTCTTTTGTGTGTTTATCTTTCTTTCAGTGCAGGATAAACACAATTTTATAAAAACAGGCTTACTGATTTAAGGAGCTCAGCTGATGCTGTGATGGAGATGCCAGGAATATGGAACATCTGACAAGACCAGCAGGCAGCAAGCAAAGCCAACCCAACAGAGAGGTCATGAGGCTCGCAGGCAAGGTGTGGGGTGGGGCCTCCCAAGCCTGTTGGGGTTTGCAGCTCACCACAATTTGCTCTGGTTGCTGGACACAGAATTAGAGGATTTCATGTTTGTCCTGCTGAGTTCCACTCTTTTTTTGGTCACATTTTTTTTCAACCTCCCTTCTTCCCCCCTCGGAAATGGGAAGATTTATCCTGTGCCATTGTACATCAGCAGTGTTTAACTTTCTTTCTGATTTTTACAGGGTCCACAGTGAAGTGTTTGCTTTGAGTTTCAGAGGATCTTTGGACTTGAATTTTTAGGCAATTCTCAAACTGTTAGGACTTCAGCAACTCTTAGAGATGGACTAAATGCATTTTTAATGAGATAGACATAAATCTTTTGGGGGCTAGGAGTGCAATGTTATGGTTTAGATGTAAAATGTCCCCCAAAGCTCCTGTGCTCATAAGCAGGGCTTTTGCAATGTGACTGGATTATGGGGGCAGTGCCTACAACTTGCTGTTAAGATCAGGGTCTGTTTGGAAGAGGGCGTGTCTCCTTCCCTAGCTACTCCCTTCACTCTCTCTGCTTCTCGGCCTCCATGACATGAGCAGTTTTCTTCTGTGGCATACCATATACCATATACCATATACCTTATACCACCTTATACCAGCTGTGCTGTGTTTAAGCCTGCCAAAAGTGGACGGAAACTTCTAAAGCCTGAGGCAAAATAAACCTCTCCTCCTTTAAGTTGTTTGGGTTATTGTGTCTCAATGATAAGGAATGTGGCTAAGACAAAGTCCATGAATGAGTGAATGGATAAATGAATGTGATGTATTTCTACAACACAATAGTTAGTAACAGTAAAATCAATACCTACACACCACAGAGATGAACTTTGTGTTTGTTCTACATGAACAAAGTAAGGGTGGGAAAGCCCTATACTTCCTTCTTGAATCTACATGTATAAAATTTGAGACACAGCAACAAATCCTGGGTGATAGCAAAGAAGAGCAGTGGTTACCCAAGGTACATGTGGTATGGTGGTAAAAGATTTGGGAAGTGACAGGAAGGAGAGGTCATACAGAGCATAAACAGGTGGGGAGGAAATTCTGAGCTGTGTGAGGAAAATCTAGGACAGGGTAGTATCACAGAAGTAGGCGCAGGGCATACTGGTCCATGCCTGTAATCCCAGCACTCTGGAAAGCTGAGGCAGGAGGTCAAAAGCTTGAGCCTAGCCTGGGCAACTTAACAGCTTAGGAATTTATCAAGATCATGTCTCAAAAAAAAAAAAAAAATGGAAAAAGGAAACAAGCCTGGGGATGTAGCTTAGTGTCAAGACCCCGGGTTCAATCCCCACTACCTTCCTCCAAATACAACCAGAAACACAGTAGTATCTTCCCCCAAGTCTTAGCAGTTCCAGCAGTTTTCAGAAGTTCAACTCTCTTCTGAGAAGGCAAACTTTTAGCTGAGAAATTCTTTAAAAATGAAAAGCAAATTATATAGCTCCAAGGTACAATTGCATAGGACATTCTCATTCCAAAACAGAGAAATAGGGGGATTGAGAACAATCAGACCAAAGCAGGACTGAAACCCCCAAGGGAAAGCATTAAATCCTACAGCTCCATGTCTGGTATCAGGAGCACATGGTAGTGATATGTCCACAGGTCCCAGCAGCCCTACCCCTGTAGCCTTGCTTGTTGCAGACTACATGGCCTCTTTCGTGGGCCAGCTCCACTCTTGATCTGCTGTTTTTCTTCATAAAACTTCTATATTCCTGGCATCTCTAAACCCTTTGGCTTCATTTTCCCAATGTCATACACTGAACTTTTAGGGGTTCCTTGCCTGTCCTTCCAAGCTTTCTTTTGAAATCTGCATGGAAGCTTTCCTTATCCCCACAACTCTTGCATTCCTCATGCTATTAAAAGCGCACCATGTGGACAATGCCAAGGTCTTCCATCAGTGGAAACAGTAGCCAGTCCCCCTCAATCCATGGCTGCAGTGGCTTCTGAGTGCCTAGATGGCTGAACACACACACACACACACACACACACACACACACACACAAACACACACACACACAATAAATCCTGGGGAATTTATTCCCTAGGATGTATGGAATATCTGTGGCTATTAATATAAAAAGACAGGAAATCATGTGACATCATGTGACTCCTGAATAAAATCTACACAGCATAAATTATGAACAGAAAGAAAAGGAGGAGGAGGAGGAGAAAAAAGAGAAGAATCTGATCAAGTCTTTAGATTAGAGAAATTTACAGAAAACTTAATGAAAAAGAAATGTATAAGATACTGATGTGAATATAATCATAAAACTACAGACAGTGACAAATTCTATATGACTATATAATTTATTCAATAAAACAAGAAGAAAGAGGAGTAAAAGAGAGAAGAGGACACAGATTTAAAGAGCCTGAAGAGAAATATCAGTGAATGACAATGTACAGACTTTCCTAAATTCCATTTTAAACTAACTAGATTTTTTTAAATTGAAGAAAAAATGTGACTACTGGCTGGATAATTAATCACAGTAAGAAATCATTGTTCAATTTTTAAAAATTTGATAACAGACAGCACTGTAATTATGAATTATTTTATTTTCAACATATACAGTAAAATATATGAGGATAAAATTATATGAAATGTGGTATGTCCTTCAAAATAATCAGGGGACTAGGGGAAATTAATGATGTATTTACACATCAAAATTGACAGCTATTGGGCCTGGAATTTAGCTCAGCCGCACCGTGCCTGCCTTGCAAGTGCAAGGTCCTGAGTTCCATCCCCAGTACCAAAAAAAAATTGACAGCTATTAATTGTTGAAGCTCAAGCTGGATATGTAGGGATTCAATATACTACTCTCTCTATTTTTGTACATCTGAGAATTTCAATAATAAAAAGGTATAATTTTTTAAACAACAAAACACCTAAAAGTAAGATGTACAAGGTTGGTGTGAATGTAGCTCATTTAATTAATACACATTAATGTGTAGAAAACTTTTAAATCTTTCCCATAATGTGTACTGAATGTTAGGGGTTAAGTGTGACATTTGAAAATGGATATATGAGCTGTTTTTAGGATATTCTTAATCCAGATGTGTCATAGGACAGGATGATAAAAACCTTTAATTATAATTTAATGACCCCACCTCTGTCAAAGAATATCTCAGCACAGGAAAAATTCCTTACAAATAAACACAGAGAACACAAGAACCTTGTTTTCATCAGTCATTAAACTCTTGAGAAGATTTTGTGCCTTACCAGCCTAACACATGTTTTAATTCCAAACATAGATGGCACCCATAATAACATCAAAATAGCTATTCAAATTGAAAACAAAATTATCTTTTACTGGTGAAATGTAAATATCATTCAGTTAATTGTATTTGTGGTAAGAATGGGCTTTGTTAATCAATGTGTATAGTTCACAGTTTTGATATAAATATATTTAAATCACATTAAAATAAATGCAGTTTGCTTAAAGACTACATTAGCCGAGAGATAATGGAGTTTGTAATGTTTTAATTTTCCCAAGCCTTCCTGATCACTCGAGGTTAAATGAGATGACTACAGTTGAAAAAGTACAGGCATCAACAACAATACCGATGAATCTCTCAAAAACATTCAAGACAAACTTTTCAGAGACTGACAGTAAATGGCCCCAGTGGCTAAATACAACATCTTGCTGTTCAGTTGGTTTTTGTTCACTTTCAGTAAACCTGAAGAAGATTTCACATCAATACAACTAATTGTATGTCTAGCAATGCATATTTATTCAGGTATAAGTTTAAAAAGTTGTTTAAAAGAAGAGGTCTGGCTATGTTACGCAAACCTTCCCTGAACTCTTAGACTCCAGTAATTTTTCTGCCTCAGCCAGTAGCTGCTACTACAGGCATGCATCACTGTTCCTAGCCAGGGTTGAACAATTTTTAGAACTCCAACCTACCACAGCAAGATACAGATTTCAAACAGTTTTCATTTTTAATAACCAGTTATAAAAATTGTTAATACATTTTGATCAATTGTTTATTAAAGTAATCACAATAACCTTAATCCTGTAGCTCTTTCCAACTCCAGGCTTACAAACATGTGTACACACATATAAACTTCAGAGAAGTGTGATCTGTAATTAATAAGCCTTTTAGGAATAAAATATAAGAGGTATGGAGGGCAAGGGGAGGGACAAGGGATGAGAAGAGGAATTAATATGTGTCCTGTATATGTACCAACTCACACAAGGGATGTAAACATTATGTACTGCAAACATGTACAGAAAAATAAAGGAAGAGGTCAGGAGATGGGTGGAGAGGGAGAGAGGGGAGGGAAAGGGGATGAAAAGAGGACTGGAGTCGTATTATGTACATGTGTCAGATCCCCTCCAGGAGCAGGCACATTATGTACTGCCAACTTTTACTAAAAGAAAAAGAACAAAATATTTTAATTGGGGTAAAACTACGTAGAAAAGTGCAGTAGAAATGTACAATAGAAAAAATATGAATAATACAATGAATAACACAATGTTTTACTATTGTGTGGTTTTAATGAGTTGGGGTATAAATCGAGTGTGTGGTCTTGATATTCAGTTGTATACATTTAAAAAGTAGTATAACTGGTAATGTGGAGTATTAATACTTCTGCCTAAATTATATTATTTGTACATTGAAATGTATGAAAAACTTTTAGATGTAATTTTCAAGGTGTAAGGGTTATGTGGTTCTTTAAAATAACTTCAAGGTATTAGAAGAAAAACTTTAGATGAATACAGTTTAAAAGAATTTATTTCAGCAAAGAATGATTCATGAATCAGGTACCACTCAGATTAAGGTCAGGGATCTACTCAGCTACATGATAAAACAGTATTTAAAGATAAATGAATGAATGAACAGAAGTGACGTTCAAACACATCTTGATTGGTTACAGCTGAGGGTTGCTGTATTTGGGCTGGTGAGAAGGCATTTACCTTACATGGGCATGATATGACTAGTTGGCCACCTGTGACTGGCTGAAGTTCACCTGCTCTGAATTGCTCAGACTCAGCAGTTTGTTACAAGATACTCAGGCGGTACTTGCTAGCATACTAAATAAGGTTACAGTTTGCTACATAAGGAGGGATCCGTAGGCCAAATTTAATTGACAAAGGGTATGAGTAAAAAGCTGGAAAGCTACTGCTGAGTCAAACCCACAGTAAGTGAGTAGAAAGTGTGTTCAGAATTTAAAGCTTACAGATTTCCACACCAACACAAAACTTCATTGGAAGTACTTGCTTTGGTCCTTGTGATAAATACGTCAAGGTTCTTCAGAAACAGTTCTCTGAATTCTTTCCCTGGGAGAAAGTTTGTTGCCTTCTTTCACTGAGTATATGGGCTATCCCATATACATATATTTTTTTTTCTCTTGGTGGAAAAAAAAGCAAATGAACACCAACAACAGCAACAACAAAGTCACAGAAGTCAAAACCATTTCCAAGAAAAACAGATGTCTTTAGTTTGCCAAAATTACGGGAAGCTTTTTGATTATGTTCATTCTCCAACCATGGTTCCATGGGAGCACCTTCTGTCCCCTCAACTTCCAACCATCCTTTGTGACTTTGTCTTCCAACAAGTCTTGGTCCACTTGACTAGTGATTCCCTGCCACTTAGGGAGACTCAATAAATACCTCTCAGCAACACTCAGCACTAACTGCGCTCGACAAATACTTCTACAGGCAGCAGATACTTCCCAGTTGTCCCTCCGCTGCCTCAGTTAGGTTTCATGCTGTGGGGATAATCAGGTTTTCTTTTGTTTGACTCACTAGAGGCTACAAATTTTGTACCAGCGATGATTTCACTGACTTCATGACAGTTTTGTAAATTGCCTCGGCCCCACCCTAATAATTGAAATTTGTAATAGTTAATCCAGTTACTTGAAAGCCCAAATTACTGACTAATCATAGCTCCTTAGAACTAATGTGGTCATAGCAAGGCCCAAGTAATTGGTAATTAAGGCAGGAAAAAAATTTTTTTTCTTGAAAGGCTTTACGTACCTTTGTTAAGATGACACTCATTCCATCTTTATTACATTTCCCTCAATATATTTACCATACATATCCATGCAATGCCTATGGTTTATTATCCAACAAAGGATAGTCTGATTAGGGTCAGATCCGAGATGATGTATGTAATATCAGGGAGCAAATAAAAATTTTCTAATGGAGGGATCTGAAAAGTTGGTGGCAATGCAGCCAGGGAGCGTGTGAGCAAAAATGTTCAAGGAAATATTTTATTTTTATTTATGTTGGGCATGAAATAAATATTGCATAGTGAATCAGTGAATTTTATGCGTCAGGCACTATCTCCTGTGCACCCAATCACTGCAGAGCTATCAAAAGCAAAGTGTGCATTTGAAGAAGCTCCTCTCTTTTAAGGGGGGGAGAAAACACTGAGAGGTTGACAAAATGCATCCAGATGAGTGTTTTAAAGCTATTTGGGTTTATTCCAATTTTAGAAAATGTGAACGCTGAATGAAAAGTAGCTGAAGGCAAAAGCTTCAAAAGGATGTAGTGGGAAGAGGAGAGACTTGCATTTTTTCTAAGAAGATGACATTACACAGATGTAAAGTATGTCCAAAGAAAAAAAGATAGAATAGTTTCACTGCAGATCAGATACCTCCTCCCTCTGCTCAGTGGCAAACTAGACCGGATCTAATGAGATGAGATTTTTATACTGGGTGTCTGAACCGACCTGTGAGTTATAACCATGTTATCATAGTCCAGGGTCAGGGGCAGGCAAAGGAGAGTGTGTGGTAACAGCACATGTCAGGGAAGGTCAGGCAGAGAGCGCGGTCATTTAGCACTCGCCCTGTGTGCAGTTTGGCCAGATCACAATGCAGAGTACGGCTTGTGGCCAGGCCAGGAGAGGCAGAGGAGGGCACCCCTGAGACCTGGGCCTACTTGTCAGCCTATTTTCCCTGGTCCATCTCAGGACTGTCACTTTCCTTCCTTCTCCTTGAGAGGCAATGCTCTGGAGCTCTGGACATTGGCTTCTGGCGGTTTATTAATTGCTGTGCATGTTTGCTGCTGGTATGTGACTCATGAGCCTCGCGTTATGAATAATTAAAGTCTTGCCTCTCTGTGCTTGTAAACTGATAAAATAATAACAGAGCATCCCTAACACTCTGTGGAGGCTGAACCTAGACCCACCCCCTCACACTTGCACACACGTGTGCACACACACACTCACTGAATTAGCTCTCTCATTCTGAATCACTTCAGTTATTCCTGAGTGCTTTTTAAAGATTCTCACTAATTTCTGCATTTTAAAGACCAGAAAGGGTTCCATGGAAAAGGGCTCCATTTGAAGGAAATAGCCATAAATTTGTTTCGCTTGAGCACACTTGGTAATACGTCATCGTAACAGACTCGTGCTTTCTATCTGTCTGCTAGCTATCGCAAAAACACCACACCCTAAATGAGCTAGCTAAAAATTGTGAGGGCTGAAAGATGTCAGGAGAAGGCAACAACGTTTCCCCCAGTCAGTGTCAAGCTCCTCCGGAGTCACAGGTCCCCCAGGTGCGCGTGGACTGTGGGCTCTGTCCTGAGCCTCCGCACACGCACAGCCACAGCTCGTAGAAAGGGATGAATTTCTAATGGTGAAATTACAGGCGTTTTGACAGCCCAACAGAGAGATATATTCAGGGAGGGGAGATGCCCGCATCCCTCACATTCAAATGACAACAAACAGTAGGGTTTCATTTCTTCAGTGCAGGTTTTAGCAGTATTCTTGTCAGTCAAAGACATTCACAGAACACCTGCCCTGTATAGACTATTTCTCTTCACGTACTAATTCCCTGCCTGACACTTGACAGTTTTTATAAAGAAAGATGGGAAGCCGAGCAGTTGCTCTGTAGGATGGAAATTTGATTCATAGTCATTTACTTATTTAGAATGAAATTCCACAATGACAAAATTGCTCATTCCTATGGTTTTCACTGTAAAGGAACCCTGCTTACACCTCAATTTATGCTGGGTTCTTAATTTTCATAAGGAAGAGACCTATTTTTCAGTGGACTTTTAGCAGATGTCCAAGAGTAGAGATTATTGTTGAAAACAGCCGTAATTGATTCTAACCTTCTTTATGAAGAAAAATGGGTAAGATAAAAAACTAAACCATTGCAATCACCTCATTTACATTATTTATGCACTGAATTCTAGCAAAACATAAAGGGACATCATTCTTGTATCTTTTGAGGTAATTCTGAAGCCCTGTCAACTTCAAGTATTGTTTTTTTCTCTTATAGAGTGGGTATTGCTGCTGGGAAATATGTGATTAGCTACATTCTCCCAAAACAGGCTTTTTATTACACTTACTAGGAACCTTCAAGTTGCCAAGTTGGACAAAGTCCAATATAAAAAATATTAGAGTAAGAATTCTTAAGGTTCTACAGTCACACTATTCTTGAGTTGCTGAATCATTAGCTTTCGTAAAATGAGGAAAGTAAACCTAAACCTTTTAATAAACTATAAAGGTAATGAAAATTAAATAACACTTTTAATTCTTGGAATAATACAAAATGCAATATCTAACAATCTTATAAACATTCTTCTAATTGTGCTTTGATTGCTCAATTTTTGTCTCTTGGAAATATCAAGACTCTAAGTCATTTTTTTGTAATATAAACTTTCAAAAGACAAACCTCATTACAGTACAGTAAAGTACAACTGACATACAATAACTACAGTTTCAATTTTTGTCTCATGCCCCACTGGCTGTCCCCTCCCGTATCTCCTAGAAAACAACTAATCTGGTGTCTGTCTCTAGATTTTCCAGATTGCATAATAACCGCAATCATTCAGTATGTGCTCTTTTGGGAGAGTGTGAAGAAAGTCTTGCTTCTTCTCTTGGAATAATTATTTATTTATGCTGTGAGTATCTATAGCCCTTCTTTTTATTAATGTATAATAGTCCATCTTACACAGCATGATTTGCTTATGTACCTATTGATGTAGACAGAGCTTGTTTCCAGTTTTGTTAGGCTGCTGTATTTGCATGTGAGTCTTTATATAGATGTTTTCCTTTTTCTTAATTATCTAGAAAGAGAATAGGTACAAGCTTGAGTGTTAAGGATTGAGTGTGTCCTCCCACTCATGTGGAGCCCTGAATCCCTGGGTCATAGCATTTGGAGGTGGAGCCTTCGAGCGGTCACTCTGTGCCTTGTGAGTAGGAGTGGGCTCCTGAGGGGGTGAAGCGAGTGGAGCTCCCCCTTTCCTCCATGAGGATATCACTAGAAGGTGGCTTCCTGTGAGACAGTGGGGAGCCCTCCTCATGGGCTCCAGCAAGGTGAGAAGTGGGTGTGTTGTTCATTTATATCAGCAGAACTGAGAGCCGAAGGCACTGTGTTCCAAAGTGGTTGTCCGTGCTTACCAGGACATTCGGGTATTCTGGTGACACCCTGCCTGCCATGAACACTTGGTGTGAATGGCCCCCTTCACACTTAGCCCTCCAGGCACTGCCCTGTGGTTCCTCACGGTGTCTCAGTCTGCCGTACGATGTGCTGAGCACCAGGGAGGAAAGGTCCTCACTTCTGAAGCCTCTCCATCATCAGGGGGATCTTGAGAACTAATAAATCTTTACAAGTTCCCTGTTCTCTCTACTACTTAATTGCATTTATTTATTCACTGTGCACTATTAGGATCATTTTACACAATTTTTCCAAAGGCTACTAAGATCATAAATATCCATAAATATTTCTCCCTGACATCTTGAGTGTTCATGCTTTGGTCCATTTCATTCAATTTTCACAATCATAACAAAATTGCTAACATTTATTAAACACTCATATTGTCCAAATTTAAAATATATAGTCTTATATATCTCAGGTAAATTTCATGCATATATTTTTAAAATAGGTATTGTTTTTCTCATTATCAAATGAATTTCAAGAAACAGAATTTTAGCAAAAGCTCAGTCATAAAGCTACAAAACAGCAGAACCCAGACTTGACTCAATATATTTCTGACTGTAGAGTATATTTTTAAATTCTTCATGGTAGTCTCGTGAGTATCTTAGTTTCTAAAATAGTTCAATTAGAAAACGACTGAGTTTTAAATATACTAAAATTCTTTCTTACCTGTTGGGAAATCAACTAGACAGTGTAATTAGAAAAATAGGAAGAACAGACTCGGAATAAGCAGTGTGGTATAAAGAACCAAGATTCCAGAGGTACAGCTCTGGCACCTGCTGTAGAGGAATCATGGGAGCTGGGTCAAATTATTTAATTTCTTCTTTTCATTTAAAATCTATCACTTCTTTCAGATGAAGCTGTGTTCGAAGAACTCTAAGACAACATACACTTTTGAAGCGCTTTACTTAGAGTGAAAAAGCAATGAAATAAGTTGAACAGCCTCGAATTCTCGGCTCTGGGGCAGCATCATTGGAAGCTGACAGGGATAAATCCCAGGCAGACACAGGCAGCTGGTCTGACTCGTCCAGATACGGCTGGAGCGCTCAGACCTGTGAGAATCAAGTAACACATTGAGAGCAAGGAGGCAACTCTGCTGAAGCAACCAAGATTCACCATGCCGCGATCTCTCCGGTTTTGTTGTTGCTGTTGTTCAGTGGAGATATAGACAATGAAATAATGCTATAGATGCTCTAGAAAAAGCTAAAGATACTCTATGGATTTATACAAATGAAAAAATTCAAAAATATTATGAAATATCAAAAATAAAAGCCAGAAGTCGCTGTATTTGAAGTTTTAAATTCATTAAAAGCCTAGATTTAGGAAAGAACTTTTTCAGTGTTCTTTGGATCATAGAACAAAATGGTTTTTTTTGTTTATTGGTACCAGGGCTCAAACTCAGGTCCTTGAGCTTGCCAGCAGGTGCTGTGCCACTGACCTACATCACCAGCCCTAGAACAAAATGTTTTTAGGGCAAAGATAAACTCTTTTTCTATTGTATCATCACTTTATATGTACAGGGTAGGTAAAACATATTAAATATACTCAAGATGACTAGAGAAACAGTTGGATGTTTGGGGCCCTGATCGCATATTGAGAGAATATAAGGATTACATGACCACTATGTCATTTAAAAATGTTATGCTTTACACTGAGCAATAGCTCGAATTTTCCTACAAATCATTGTTGTCACCAGCAAAAAGGAGTTTATGGTTTAATTTCCTCACTTTATATTTGAAAAACCTGAGCCTCTGAAATGTGCATAATGTTGATCTCATTGGGGTGGTACCTGGATTTTCCAAGAGTCCTTGTTCTCATTCTGTAAGCAGAAAACATTAATATGCAAAATGAGAATTTTGAGAAATGTTTTAACTTACTAAATTTTTTCAAGTCTAACATGTTAATCTAATAATCATTTTCATTTTGTGTCACTCAAACAAACTTAAACTGTTAATTCTTTCATTTATAATTCATTTTTTTACATATGTAAAGATCTTATTGTTACTTAAATACTGAAATAAAAAAGAAAATGCATTGGTTTATGCATTCCCAAAATTAATTTACCATACTTAGAGCTTCACTCTTTTAAATCAATTTTAAGCTTAAATTGGTCAGCATTAATATTGTTACTCTTTTGCTTTTATTTTGTCTTTACCCCATATGGTTGCCCCTTTGCTGTTTTTAAAAATTGTTGCCCTGTTCCCTGAGAGGTGGGAAAGCCTTGGGTGGTAGTAATTAAAGACATTTCCTCTGGGATTGCTCCCCACATTTTGAACACTTGTTCTGTAACTGTTGATGCTAGAAACTTACTATTAATTTAAATACAAAAATCTCAATTTTTTCTCTCATTTGAATCATGACTACAGGGGTGTTAGCAAATATTTTCAATGTCAGTAGAAAGACTGATATACAATATCTCAGCCATGACCTTGCTCCATGGACAGATTAACCACATTTCCCCTGGTTTCACTGACATTTTCTTTAAACGTATGTTTTCTTTTTTAGATTAAATTTTTTATTTTGACATGATTGTAAATCTTCATAGAGTTGTAGATAATACAGAGCAATATGATACGGTTTGCCAGTTAGTCACATTGCTCAAATAATGAAATTTTGCAGAACTGTAGTGAGCTATCGTGTGAGTCTGTGAACATGGCTGCGGTGAATACAGGGTTGGTTTCCTGCAGCACAAGAAGCCTTTCATTGGCCACCCCCACTGCCCTTCTCCTCTTCTCCCATCCCTGTAACCCCTGACAAACCTCATCTATTTTCCATAATCAATGGAATCATATAGCACATCATCATTGGGGGACTCACATTATTCACTCAGCACAACAGGGCTATAATTCATCCAAATTGTTCATGACTTGATATTTGGTTTCTCTGCATTGCTGATTAATCATCTCTTGCATTAATGTCCAACAATTTAGGGAATCCAACAATATTCCTGATTTAAGTCACAGGGTTTTATTTTTTTAACAATAGGCAATTCTTTCTCACATATCTGAGAAACACTACATGAAATAGGTCATCTGTAGTTAAGGGTATTTTCTTTTAGATCTTGAGAGCATTTGGTTGTAGCTTTCCAAAAAAGTACGTTAATAATTTCAATTATTCAGAATTTTCAATAAATTCTGTCATAAATTTTTCATTTAAGCTTAAATGCATATGCATATGTGTTTTATTTTTATTTGTGTCCTTTTGCATACATGATTATTTTCAATAATATTTTGACACAATATAACATTTTAATTCATTTTAAACCACAATTAAGCTTAATATGTTTACTATCAAAGGTTTGAAATAAAGACTCGAGAATAATGACCAAGTTTTCATATTGCACAAAATGTCAACTACATAATTGTTGTCGTCTTTCATACAAAGATTACAAAGCTTAGCTGTCTTAAGAAGAATCTATTTCAACAGGTATTAAACATGAAAAATAGCTGTTACAAAATTAATAAAAGTGGCATAATAAACACTTAACATTTCTTGGCTTGTAACAGTTTAATACATGGTAGTCTGGCTCTTATACTATTCATATAATTGTCTAATGGGACATTTTAACATTCTTTGTTACTTTTTCAATAATATAACAGCTTATTTGTAAGACAAGGTTATTACATACACAATTGAGATAGCTTCCTTGAAAAGTTTAGATACCTTGTCTCTTTTTTGCCTTTTAAATTAGATCTTGATTATTCCCAGATCTGAAATTTTCCCATAGTTCTTATAAACAACAACAATTCACTGTCTCCTCAGCATAGTTACAGAATCCAGAGCTTGTAGTATCTGGTCACTGAATCATCTATAACCACATTTTTAAGATGAAAAATATGCTCATTTTGACCTGGTGATTAAAGAATTTTTTATTCATTTGTGAGTTTTTGAAATATTAATGAGGGCAAAGCTTCTTATTGCTTAATCAATTTAAGATCCTGTGACTTTAATGGCCTTGCACATTTTCAAATACTTGAACAGTCAAGCACAATTTTGACACCCATATCTGATGTAGTTACTTAACATGAAGCCATTTCCCCTCATATTTCTTCTCTGCTAACTTCCATTTATTTTTACCAGACCAACTATTAATGTGAAGTGCTATATATTACATATATGCAGCACATAAACATGAAATAGTTATTTATTTTACTGTCATTGTAGGCCAGAAGAAGAGAAAAATGTGACTCAATTATTGAGTACATAGGCTTCAACACTTCTTCATAATAAACTTATAAGGCACTAGGGATCTATAATTTCTGAAAAAAGAGCCTATTGATTTTGGAAATGGCGATCACATAAGTAACACACACCCAGTTAGCCCGAAGAATCACTCTTCAAGACCTGTCCTTCTGAGTACAGTCACGATTCTCACATTTTCAAGTATAAGATTTGCTACATAGAAAGAAATGAAAGTTGCTTCTCTGCAAAAATAAACAGATAAACAACTTTAAGTATTTAGGTCTTTAGTACACAGCTCTACAAGTCACAGGTTTTCACTTTGAACTTTTGACACAACTACTCTCATTATCATTATGTCTGTTTTGTCCACTGGGAAAGTTATTCATATATATACAAGCTATAAAACCATGAGGTCTCACCCAGTATTTCTTTTTTCCAAATGAGCACACATTTTTGCTCACTTTCAAGGTACTTGTGTAAAGTTGGAAGGACATCTATTCAAGTCAGAGAATAAAAAGCACCACTTTTCCTACGAAAAATTATTTCACCTTGAGCAAGTCACTACTTTTCTAGCCGTCTCTGGAAGGAGACACACTCCCCTAAAAATAGTGCCTGTCTTAAGAGTCTGTTAGAATGATTAGAAAAAGAATACATGTGACAGCATTTAGCACACTGTAAGCATTCAGTTGTGTTTTTCTTCAAGTTTATGTTTGAATTATTTAAGTATGTTTAAAAAAATCAGATCTTCCGAAGTTAATAGTTAAATTCAGTATAATCCTATCTTAAAAATTGTAGCAGTTGAGGAAGCTCCCCGCCTCCATCCCAGGCTCCTAGGGCAGAGAAGCTCAGCCGGTCCCAGCACCTGGAAGGAAGCTCCCCTGCCGCCATCCCAGGCTCCTAGGGCAGAGAAGCTCAGCCGGTCCCAGCACCCAGAAGGAAGCTCCCCCGCTGCCATCCCAAGCTCCTAGGGCAGAAAAGGTGAGCTGCGTGGGTGCCAGAAGCACCCCCCCGCCATGGAAATG
>NW_004624830.1:4322817-4337400 GCF_000247695.1 Heterocephalus glaber | reverse complement strand
CCAAGAGACTCATGTAATGGTACAAGATCCCAATGATGAATGTACCTATTTTATACCTAAAATGTACCAATAAAGTTAATGGGGAAAAAAATCCTAGCAGTTGATGTGACAAATTGTTCTAAAATTTATTTTAAAAAGGTAAAGACTCAAGAATGACCAAAGGAGAAGAAAAAATGTGGAAGATCTAGAATACCAGATAAAAATATTTGGATAAATCTATAGTACTTAAGGATACAAAAATGGTCAATGGACAAAATAGGTAGTCCAGAAAGTTCCCAAGTAGAGTCACCTCATACACGGGAAAGGATCCAAAGCAGTATAATAGGAAAAAAAGCTGAATTTACTGGTAGAAAAAGTTGCACTAAATAGCCATTTCTTTAAGAAAAATATATCTTAATACCTATATTATATGATAACATAAAAATAAAATTATTTTGAATAACAAATATGTATGTAAAAAGTAAAAAAATAAAGATGTAACAAATTGGAAATAGTGCCAAGATACCACAGCTTTTACAAGATTAAGGTCATCGTTGGCTGGCACCCATGCAGAAAGGGTGCCACTGACTGATGGAGGGAAGCTACTGCTATCATGGTGGCCAGGAGTCAGTGAAGCAAGAAGTGGGAGGCAAACTTCTGCTTCCAGGTCATGACCCCAGTGACTGTCTCTTCCCACCAGGACTCATTTCCTGGATTAATCCACTGATGCATATGGTGCCCTCATAATCCAATTTTTCCAGAATCTCCACTTCTGAACTCAAGGGGCTTTTGGAGGTCCTTCTAGATCTAAGACATAGCAATGTGAAGTAACTTGAAAAAATCAATTGCAAGGAAACAAAGAATTCAATTAAAAATGGGCAAATGATCTAAACAGACATTTCTTGAAGGAAGGCATACAAATATCTAACAAATGTATAAAAAAACATTGAATATAACTAGGTATCTGTGGGGAAATGCAAACTAAAACCACAATGAGATATCACCTCATGCCTGTTGGAGTGGTTTTCATCAAAAAACAAAAGATAACAAATGTTACTGTGGATATAAAGAACGCAGAACTCATTTACATGGGTGGTGGTATTGTAAAATAATATAGCCATTATGGGAATCTGTATGGGGAAAACAGAAATGCCACATGATAAGTCAGTAAAGAGTTGAAATCAATAGATTGAGGAGGTGTTTGTGCTCTGGTATTTATTGCAGTATTATGCACAACACCTAAGCTGTGGACTAACCCTAGGTGTTCACTGATGAATGGATGGATGGATTTATGGATAAAGGAAATGTGACATGTGAGTTGTGATCACAGAATACAGTGAATGTTTAAATTTTTAAAAATTATAGTAAAAGACATGCTGATGTTAATCCCTCTCAAAATACTCACTGTTTCACTTGGAACACATGTCCCATTTTTCTTGCCACTTTCTGAAGCAGTTCTAGAAGTACTCGTTCATGAGTATCTTTAATTGCTCTATCATGGCTGCCCTGATGTCCTGGATCAATTCAAAATGTTTATGGCAATGTCTGTCAGATAAAAAAATTACAGTGTGTCCTCATCTACCTTATTCCCTGAATCTGTCACTGTGAGACTACTGACTTTTCTCCAAAGCCAACATGACCATGAAAGGTAACTGTTTTGAATTGATTCAGTTCATTGAAGCTGTCACAATAGTGCAACTAATGACACTTATGAAAGAGGACTCCAGAGCTGCTTCAGAAAATGGTAAGAATGATGGGATCAGTGTATTCTAAGCAAGAGGAGGTCTTTTGAGGGGGATCAATAACTGTAAGTTTTTTATTTAAATATTCACTGTATTCTGCAATCACATCCTACACATACAACAGAATATCATTTAGTCTTCAAGAACAAGACAATTATGTCACTTGCAACAACATAGGTGAATTGGTAGGACACTGTGTTAAATAAAAGAAACTAGGCATGGGCACACAAAAGCTGTATGATCCCACATATGTATATAAAGTAAAAAACTGGAACTCTCCAAAACTAATAGAATAGTGGCACGAGGGGAGGTTTAAGAAGATGTTATCAAAGGATACAAACTTCAGTTAGAAGTGATATGTTCAAGAGATCCACTTTAAAGTGATGACTGTAGTCAACAATCTATTGTGTTGAAAATTGCTGAGTATCTTTTCATCACTAAAAGTAATATGTGAGGTGAGGCATATCTTAGTGGTCTCAATTTAGCTGATCCACAAGGCATGCATATTTTAAAACACATACGTAGGAAATACATACACTTATGTCAATTAAAAACAAATTTATTAAGGAAAGGTACAGATTTATGTAACTAACATACTAGAGAACAATTATCAGGTCAAAGTTCAAAACGAGATGTTAGTCTTTAGACTCGTTTGGGAACTTTCACGGCTAAAAGGTGAAAACTCAGGCTGGGGCCTGGGCCATGGGAAGATTCTGGTGGACACATCCTGTTCAGTCCTGGGCCCTTGAAGCAACTCAGGGTAGCAAGGCTGGGTCCTGGCAAGTAGAGCAACTCTGGGAGCTGCTCCTTGTCCCAGCTGGGACTTGTTGTCTGTCATTTGCTTTGTTATTCTCCAGCAGCTGGCTGTATCATTCTTGTGACCTCTATTTGCCCACCATACTGTTAAGCCTCTGACATGGATCCTCAGGTAGGAACCAAGCAGCCCTGGGTATGCTTTTAGTCCTCTCTGGGTGGTGTGGTTCGGGCAGGGGTCTTTGACTGTTTCTCCCTCTGACAATCTCAGCCAGTTCCTGGTTGGTTGCTCTCTTCTTCAGTGCTCTGGAACAGACACAGATGTGCAGACTGATCCGATCAAACCCAGGCGGTCAAACCCCAAGGTCAGTGCTGGAGAACTGTGCTGACCCCATGAGGGCTCCTCAGGCTGTGTTCTTCCTGAGCTTCAATGGCCTAGCCACACTAGATGAGGAGTCTGGACTGTATTTTGATGAAATCCATGAATTTTCCAAATTGCTTTTGACCACTGTGACTCCTGGTCTCAAGAGTGCTCTTATATTCGAGGGTCTCATACTGTCTTGTACCAGAAGTCAGTGCTTCTGGAAGACACCAGAGTTATCCATTGTCGGATGATTTTCCCCATCCCCAAGCAGAACCTTTGAGCCAGAGAGGGTTGTGGAGCTGAGGATGGGGACTGCGGCCAGCATCTCTTGGAATTGAAAGACAGCTCTGCTCTGGGACTGAGAGCTCCACTACAGCTGGAGTAGCAGTACATGATGTCCTCTCTCTACCTTTCTCTCCTAACTTAATGTGTGCCTCACCACCAGGGTGGGGAGGGAGATGGGGGTTGGATTCTCTCTGACTGGGCTCTCTGCAGGAGAAGGCAGCTGCTCCCTGTTCCTGACTTCACTCTGTTGGAATAGGCCCCACCAAGAGAGAGCCAGGCAGAGTCCCACTCCTGAGCTCTCTCCCCAGAAGGACCCTGGCTAGTGGCCTGGTCAGAGGACCTGGAGTTTCCTGGACCCAAGTCTCTGCTCAAGGCCGCGAGGGGCAGGGAGGGAGCACTGTTGACTCAAAGAGCACGGACCTGCACCTCTCCAAAGACATTTGTCATTTTCCTTGGACAAGTGATTCTTCATTTGTTGTTTCTCATTCAGCAATTCTTTCTGATTATTTCCAGAGGCTTTAAGTGCTTGGTTTAGAACGATTTGGTCCCGGTTCGTTAGCGAGTTGATTTGGTATAGTGCATCACATTGTGTGGCCAGAGATCGGTCTCCTTAAATCATAGTTTTAGAATTAAACATTAAATAAATAAAATCCAGAAATAATTATCTTGAAGTGGGGAAAGGTAGTTTTAAATGACTCAAAATGATATACTAATACAAAAATAAATGAGTAAGACAGTAAAATAGAGTGAAGTGCCAGTGTATTACATCTTTAGATATTTATATTTTATTAAATATTTAGATATTTGTATTTCAGAATAATAGATTTCTCATGAGGAGTGTCTCAAAATAAACATGTCTATGTTTTTTAAAAAATAGTGTGAAAGAAAATGAAAACTTTTGGAAACTTTATCAACAAACACTTTTCTGAGGCTTCGTTATTCATTTACTTCTTTTGATCCCTATGTCTTAAAATTTTGATTTTAGAATAAATGTACCCAAACAACCATTTTTTTTACATTTATTTCTTTCATATTGGTTTCTTTGGTTTCCAAAAAATAAAAATATAAAATTTTTCTTCTTTTGTATATTATGTATACAATGTTTACTACATATTTTCCTAGTATTTTCTTGTGACATATATTTGTAGGATATATTTTAATTGAAGCAAAACAAAAAGAAACAACTCCTACCCTTCCCACAAAGGAAAAGACAACCTCATATCTCATCCAAAAGATTTTTTTATTATATCCAAAGATTTGTGAAGATAAGACAATATAGTTTATTTCTTCAGATGTGATTAATTTTGATTGATTAAATCAAGTCATGCTCATAATAAGTTAAAAACAAATTTAAGCTAAAATGAATCAAAGCTGTGGAGAACATTCTGCCAAAACCTTGAATCAAATGAAATGTTACTGTTCATGAAGATGGCTTGGAAGAAATGAAGTCTGGATGTCAGTCTCTATTTCTGCTGTTCGAGGCTCTTGAAATCTTTCTGTGGATTAGGGAGTTCTCACACCGTATCTGAGGTTGTATTCAAATATATAGATATATATGAAAAGTTAACTAAGCTTTGCTTAAATTTCTGATAAGATGTAGCATAGCCAAATGGACACGAACTTGTTCTGAACACATGCTAACTTCTGTTGATTTGAAGGTTTTATAGAATGAACTGGCATACATGCCTACCTTGGATTTCATTCATATATTCAAGATACATAAATGTTCAAGGTATTTTGCTCAGCATTAGCCTTAAAGAGCATGAATTTATTAAGATATCGACCCAGATTGTGGATACCAGGAGAGGTATGACAGCCCTTGTATACAAGTGCTACAATGTAGAGAATTAAGGGTGTTATGTGACCACAACAAAGAGATAAACTCTGGGGAAACTGGGACAAGCAAAGCCACACTAAGAGAAATAACAGCATTTGAGCTGGATGCCACCAACCAAGTAGAATTCCATTAGATGGCAATAATAACAACAATAACAGCAATAATAATAATAGCTCAAGTTCTATTGTTTAACAATGCTGTAGTCTATGTCCTTCACATGTCCTAAAGCATCTGACATTTACTTATCTTTATATAATGTGATATATACTACTATAATACTCAATTTATAGATGAGAAAGGTGAGGTATATTTAAACTCAGACATTTTAAAATGCAAAAGCATTTTCAAAGGCGGAGAAAATTTAACTTTTTGAAAGTTTCATGAAATCCATTTACTGTTGGTATTATTTAATATTCAGCAAGTAAATCAAATAAACATTCATTTGTTACAATGAAATGCTACCTTCTAGTTAATGGTGTGGAGATCAAGAAATGTGCTAGGAGAGACCTAGGAAAAAAAAGTGTGGATCCTTCAGAAATAGAAGACAAACAATTAAGTACATGCTACAGCAGATGCCTCTTCATGCCAAAACATGAGATTGAGAGTATTAAATCTCCTATGGAAGCATTCTAAAAGTTTGCATACATGGAGCATATCAAAAGTTACTATGCTGTGAGTTCAAAGTTATCCATTTCCCTAATATTTAATGAGAAAGAAAACTTCCTCATAGCAAGGCTGGGAAACCTTTCCCCATGTCCTAGGCCAAAACGGTTGTTTCACAGAACTAAATATACGAGTACTGACTCCCCGAAGCCGGCAAACAAGGGAGAAGGTGAAGAACCCTGGGATTTTGGTCTCTGTGAATCAGATGGGCAGGTTATGCCCCCCCAGTTTCAGAAACAGCTTCACGGCTGAGCAATGCCACAGGTCACGAATGGTCATGGAAGCCTAGTAGCACCTCACCTACAGAGTTAACTCATTTCATTTCTGGTGTTGATACTTCATCTTTCAATACTCTCCATGAGAAATAAATGATTGTCAATTTCATATTAAGTACATATTTGAAAAATTATATGAAGTTTCCCAGTCAAAAGAGGCATTCATGGCATGGTGATGCAGTGCACTGTTGGTATTTTTCGTGTGTGTGTGAGTGTGTGTGTGTGTGAATGTGTGCCTGCAGTTATCATAGCTCCCCAAACGGTAAACATCTGTCAGAAATATTCGCTTTTCACTCTCTGAGCTCATGAAGTTGGATCCCTTAACACTGACATCATGATTCTCCCTGAAATGAGATGAGCCCTTGCTCACCCACTCACACAGTGACCTGAAGCTGACACAGACTGAGCCCCGGAAGACAGGCATCACTGGGATGGGGTGCGCTGCACAGAAAGTGGCTCCCAGGGATGGAGAGGAAAGACAGTGAAGCAGGGAGCTGTACATGCGCCAAACACAATGGCAAGAATTCATACTGACCCAGTGCCCAGCGTGCAGCAGGGCCATCGTTTATTCTCTCTGAGCTGCAGCGAGCCCTGCACGGTGAGGGTGGTGTCAAAGTCCAGGTGTGGAAATGAGGTTCAGGGGCAGAGAACTGTGCTCGCAGCAGCCTTGGAAGCTCCGGATTTCTGTTTGAGAAAGTATTAAAGTGTCAAGCCAGTTGGAAGACAGGACTTGAACTGCACTTCTATAACTCTCTAGCTAATATTAAAGAAGGAGGGAAGGGCAAATGCAATTATCTTCGGGGTCGAGGTGAAGACCCCGTACCTCCTGGAGGCTCCATCAGTGCTGGGCCTGGCACCTGTGCCTGTCTAAGTCCGGGATGGTGGTGACCATCCTGTCACTCTTTCTCCCAGATGGTCTCAGGCAACATCAGGTGAAGAGGAACTTGAGGTGATTTCCAAAGAGTTAGGCTGAGTTCTGAAAGACTCTCCCTTGAAAAAGAAACACTATCTCAAATCCTTGCTTTAGTCTAGAGTCTGTAGCTCTCTCCTAAGCTAAGGGCTAGCACCAGTCCTTCTGTCTGCTAGCCCTGCCCTGTGGCTGGGAGCTGAGGCTCACACAGAGCCCATAGCCCCAAGGAAGCACTGCTCCATGCAGCCACTCTGAGCCTCCACCAGGCTCCAGTGGTAGAATTTGCACAACTGCAAGTCCACACTTTCTCCCACTAGCAGAATTCAGAGGTGTCCTGCTCTGCCTCCTGCTCCCCTTCAGAGGGGTGAGATGAGCCACCTGAGCAAACTGCAGAGACGAAAACATATTTCCTTCCTCTTCAATGGTGCTTCAGGGCTAGCTCCACATGGAGTCGCCAAATTAGATAGGGGACGCACAGTTAACTTTGACACTGACATAAACACTGAATAGTTCTAGTAGGAATATGAGTATATCAGTACCAATATTAGCATAACAGACAAGGACTTCCACGCAATATTTTGAATAAGCACATATTGCAAATTAGTGTTACTTATTTGAACTTCAAATTTAACTGGACAAACTATTTATTGATTTTCTAAATCTGGCAGCCTTACCTAGGTGTCAAGCGAATGCCCAGTTCCTGGCCTCAGAGGAGCTCAGTCTGGGGGAGTCAGAAATACACTCATCCACTAAGAAAGAAGAATGATACACTCCTCTTAATGGTACCATAAAGTGCTTTGGAATCTGATAAAGGAGTGCCTAATGGAGAACTGAATGAATTAAGATACAGTCTTTGGATAGCACTGTCTTTTTGTTTTACAACTGAAATCAAGTCATTAAATTAATGACATAGGGAGTTGCTACAGGCTGGGGAAATAGGACAAAAGCCAGGCCAAAGTAGGAAACCATGAAGATAGCACGATAAGAAATACCATGCTCAGTCTCCACACAGTTTGTATATTTGTTTCATAAGAGGGCTTCATTTCTTGTCTTTACACTGCTCAAAAAGGATAGATTTGATTTGTATAATCAAAGGTGAGTGTCTTTTCCAAACCATAGGTAGAATCCAGTCTTCATTTATTTACCCCAAACACTCTTATTATGGTGCTTCCCATGTCTCCTGTTTCTGCTTCTGTGTCCTCTTTAGATCATAAACTCCAGTTGGCAGATTTTTTGTATCATATGCTTTATATCCTAAACTCTTCATCTATGCACATGGTAATGTCGATGTGCAGCAAGTACTGAGCTGACTGCTGGAATTAATGCTCCTTCAGGAGAGAAACAGATTTCCTATGTTCTTCTCTCTCTTCCTTTCTGATTTCAGCTACTTTATGCTATTGGTCTTCCTCAGTTCGAACTGTCTACACTTCTGCCCATCATGTTTTTGTTTTATCCCTACTAAGGCAAAAATATGTGTGTGGAGAGAGGTTTAAGCAAACAATATTATAGGATAACATTTTTACAATATTGTTGTACACATACATTTATATATTAATAAATTTAAACATAAAATGTATATATACACATAACATATCCATATATATGTATATGGGAGAACTCTAAGCATGCAGCATGAGTGATATTTCTAAAAGTCTGTGTATACATACTTTTGCTTGAAATCAAAGTCTGAAAGTAAGAAGATGTGGATTCATCCATGTTTTATAGAGCACTAGGTACACAGTGGGTGCTTAATAAATGTTAAATAATAGTAATCTGCTCCTACCCACTTATTCTGCCTGCTATTAAGCAGCAGGTTGCCAAATTATGTACCAAGTGATTTTCATTAGGTTGTACTTTCCTAGGCAGCAGACAGAGGATTTGCCACATGCTATGCATTGCAGATCTGTCCCAGAGTGACTTACAGTGCAGTTTAAATAGATAAAATCCAGACTCACACCCTGCAGGGAGATTGTGAGGGCTAAAAGTAGCATTCAGCCTGACTGTCTTTGTTTTCTTTCCCTCTTTCTTGTACCTCAATCTCATCATTTCTTTTGGAATACATAAAGGCTTCTGCATTTTGTGGAAATTTCCTGCACTTCAAACTGGGAAAAATTCTCCATGCCGATTTTAAGTTTTCTTATCAGTAAGACCTCAGTGAATTTCATAGGTGTATGTGTTGCTTGTATTTTATCAATTCACATTTTAAAATTTTTTGATTCAAGTGTACATTATGTTTTAATTGTCTGTGATAAAAGAACTTCCCTAAGAGTGAGTGACAGGGTGATCACTTTGTTTGAAAGAGATGTAGAAGACTCATGAGCACTTTTACAAATTAATTCTAAAACCCTAGAGGACATCTTAATGTCATGTGGCCTATCCCTCTGTCTAGGGCAGCCCTCTCTACATTATTTCTGTCTGGCCATTCTAGAAGTTTGCTGAAAATCTTAATGATGAAGAAGTAATCTCTTTGGAAGTCAGCTCTTTGTTTTTATTTGTAAGACTGTGTAATTATGACTGAGTCATATTTGTCGCTCACTGACACTGCCTCTACAATCACTGAAACAATGACAAGTATTTAGCTCTCCTGCTTTTTAAGTTGCTAACATTGATCATCCTCTGCTTCTCACAGTCTGTTTTATTCCTTTGCCTGACTATCACCGCCTACTCCTCCTCAGCCTCCTTTGCAAACTCTTCCTTCTCCTCCTTCCAAACCATCTCATACAGTGTGCCTGATGTCTCATCCCGTGGTGTTGTTTTCTAGCTATACTCACACCCTTGGTGATTTTTTTGATATATCGTTGTTTAAAATTCCATCAGTAGCTAAAGATCCCAGAATTCATATATCAAGTCCTGATAAGTCCCTTAGATCCTAATCTTCTACTTAAACATCTACCAGAATCTCAAGCATGATGCATTTCCAAACTGAAATCTTCTCCCCACCTCCTAACTCCTTTTTAAATGGTATTTAATGATTCCACCAGTTTAACCTGCTTGTTCAGGATGAAAAACTGAAGTCCTTACAATTTCTGTTTATTTGACTCTATCACCTCAAAGAATGATCATCAACCAGCCCCGTGTGTGTGTGTGTGTGTGTGTGTGTGTGCGTGTGTGTGTGTGTGTGCGTGTGTGTGTGTGTGTGTGTGTCTGGCTTTATATTTTTTGTAAAATCTGGACTCAAGTATATATTATGCTTTAATTGGTGATGTTTAATTGATGTGAAAATCTGTGATGCATAATACATGTGACATTATGTGCCCATGAGAAGGGGTCTTTATCTGTCTGGGCTGCTATACCAAACTATCCTACAAACACTAGGTGGGTTCAACAAAATTTGTATTTCAGGTATGGAGGCTGGGAAGGCCAAACCAAGGAGACAGTAAATATGGTGTCTGACGTGGACACCTTTTCTGAGTTGTAGACAGCTGCCTTCTCTCTGGGACCTCACATGGGAGAGTGAGGAGAGCTCCCTGGGGTCTGCCTTATAAGGCCATCAACCCCATTTGTAATGGCTACACCCTCATGATTTAACCACCTGATAATACCCTCACACTGGGACTTGGGATTTTAAGATGAATTCTGGGGAGGACACAAATATTTGGCCCATAACAGGAGTCCAGATGAGGACGGAAGCCAGACATTAACGATGGCACAAGGGAAAGATGGGGAAGCTTGAGACATTGATTATAATTCTAATTACTAGATTGTCTTCAGCTGATTCAGACTATGCAAGAGAAACAAACCCCTACTTTTCAAAGTTCTGTTTTTTCTGTTACAGTTCAGAGCAAGATCACTGCAGCACAAATGCACTGTGCTGATCTCCCTACTTATTCTTAGGGTGATTTTATTAAAAAATGTAAACATGATTGCTTTACATGCATACATACGCACACAATTTTCTAATAGTTTTTTTGTGTGATGGATTGTTTTCAAAAGGTGAATTTATTTGCCTAGCTTAAAAATGACTATATGGTCCCTGCCCTAGTTAGCTGGTAGATTGCTTCTGTCAAGTTTTCTTCCATTGCCCCTCTCCATCTTGAGTAAACCAGCTTCCATGCTATTTCAGAGCATTCTACAAACATTTCCACTCAGAGCCTTTGCATGTTTAGCTGGCTCTGCTGGGAATTCCCTTCCCACCCACATCTCTGCATGCCACACAGGCTGGTTTCTCAGATCTTTCCTCAAATATCTTCTCCCAGGGCAATCAATGACTGTCCTGCTTAATTAGCACTCCTCCATCTTCTCTTCTTCCAGCTCCTTCCGGGCTCTCGTTACTTTGATTTATAGTTGCATTTTATTTACTCTCTTGTCTCTAGCCTCTTCAGCAATTGTTATGGCCTATATTTAAATACCCTCGAAGACTCACAGGGGGCGCTTTGCGGAGTGACTGAGTCCTGGGCGTGTGATATGGATTAGCCCACTGGTGGGTTCACAGCTGGGTATACTGTTAGGAGGGGAAGCCTGGTTCGAAGAGGTGAGTCTCATGGACACGGCTTGGAGATATAAATACCCCTCCTACTCCCATGAGCATCACTACTTCTGCCACCTCCACCAGGCCCATTGCCATGCTGCCTGCCTTGGAGCTGCCAGTTATGGACTGAAACCTCTACAAACTGTGAGCCAAAATAAACGTCTCCTCTTTTAACTTGTGGATATAGGGTGTTTTGTTCCAGCAATGAAAAAAGTAACTAAGAAAACAATTCTGGCTGGGCTTTGTTTCTTTCTTGTTTTTATATATCTGTTGCCTATGACAGTGCCTGACACACTGCATCTAACCAAGGTCTCTGCTCTTGCACCCAGGAGGGATGGAGCTGAGCCCATGACTGTTGTGTGGTGTCTACTGGTTATGTCAACACCAAGATTCTCTCCCCATAGGCTTTTGCAATGTCTTGTTAATGGTTGTTTCAAATAGCAGCTCAGAGACCATGCAAGAATGGGGAAAGCCATCTTTCAAAGGCAAAGATGACACATACTTTTAATTGAAAATATATACGCATAACACAGGCAGCAGCTAGTGAGGATCAGTCTCTCTCTGAGAGCAGGCAGGATGTGGAGCCTTAGGTACAGTGGAGACTCAGTGACTTTTCCTGCCAGAACCAGCAGGGTCTAAGGGACCGCTAGGATTACTAACTCAGTGGTTGAAAGTGCATCCTGAGCTGAAATTCTAGGTCCCTTGTGGAGATGTTAACCCTCATTCTTTCAAATGGTGACTCCATCCAAAGTACATGTTTGTAAGAGGACTTTATTGCAGCCCCTGTTTACCATTGCTTGAATACTGCTATCTATAGGTCTACTGAAACATTTTGTTTACCAGTACATATTGCAGTCTTTTTCGTGTATTCTTTAAAGATGTTAATACATAAATATACATTAAAACCTACTCGGGTAATTTTTATTACCCACCAACATCAATTTAAACTTCTAGTCCAATTTTATTTTTATTGAAAGTGTATTTAAAGTTTTAAAACTAAAGAACGGTCTATTTTTATGTTGATGAGAATATAATTGCACATATTAAATTATAAACAAATTGTTCACTTTTTTAAAAATATGTATGCAGTATCAGTTATATAACATTAGATCCTAATAATCTACACACAAATTAGGGCTAATGATCATATGACAAGGATACTCCTTTCTATATTTTCTTTGACAAACTATATGTAAACTTTATAGAGGTTCATTTTTGAAAATGAGGAGATACCAAAATTGGTTGGAATACCCATCTTGCAGCATGAAACGAGCAAAGATTGGATCCATGTGAAAATTCGGTAATGAGAGCTGGAACCTGGCTCGTTTCCATTTTTATTAGGAATCTGAATTTAGATTATGCTCACTTAGAAGTTCATTACCTTTGCAGACAAATCTAATCTAAAATTTAGGTCATTCTCCACCTTCTCATTCATTCTCACTCAGATCTAATGGAATATTGGCTCAGAAAAAAATGCTATTTTCTCATTCTCATGCAATTAACATTGTTGATTGAGCACATATGTTATGGGAATAAAGGCTTTAAAATGGTAGAAAATATCAGGCAGGTATTTTCCTTCTCCACTGACTGGAGCATTTGAGGTTGAGAGTTCAAGAGAAATCTGTAACTGTAACACGGAGAACTTTGCCAAAGAAACAAACACAGAAGGAAAACATGAGGACCCAATGCATCTAATTAATTCATCAATTTCCTCAAGGAGATGCAGAGAGAAGTGTTTCTGTCAAGGAGCTCAGAAGGTGGAGTTTGTAACAAAATACTGCCCATCTTTTCCATTGGTTGTATTTGAAATTGTTGAGGAAGACAGTTGTTGACTCCAAATTTCAAAGCCCTTCATATTGTCCCTAACGATGTTTCCGTTTCATATGGTACCAAGTGACGTCAAGCCCCATGCTTGCTCCCTGTGTGACTAGTTCTGGTTCCTTCACAAGAATCTGCCAGCCTCTATTTCTAAACTGCCTGTCACCTGCCTGACATATTTCTGCCTCATCCTCACTTCAAAACTAATTTCACCTTCCATCATCCCAAACAGAACAGTATTTTAAATCTTAATGTAGATAAAATTTTCCCAAAATTATTATGTTGTAAAAAAGAAAATCATTCAGTACTGCCATCTTTATGAAGCTTTCTGTATTACAGTATTTTCTCATATTTGCTTCATTGTGAAAATTAAATCATATAGTGAAGCAACTTACTTAGAAATTGCTCAACTAATGACAAGGTCAGGTACTTAGAGAGCCCCTCCACCAATGGAATCCATTATAAATAAACGTAATATGATTCTCTCAGTTATTCCATGTATTTATTTGTTTGTTTATTTGGTACTGGCCATGAACATCATACTGAGCTACATCCCCAGCCCTTTTTATTTTTTATTCTGAGACAGTCTCTCTCTAAGTTACCGTGGTACACTGGCTGGGCTTGAACTTGCAACCTTCCTGCCTTGGTCACCCAGACGGCTGGGATTGCAACCATGTGCCATCAGGCCTGGTATTCATTTTATTCTTAAGATATGATCTAAAGTTACAGGAGTCACTATCATTTTTAGAAAAGGTAAAATAAGTGAAGCAGTAAATGATCAAGTTACAGAAATCACAAACATGCACCTGTAAGACAAATGGAAAGCCAACTCCTTTAAGCAATGGGATTGTAAACCAGTGGCCTAGAATTAAGTTTCCAGCAATAAAAGTACAAACAAATTCAAAGGTTGTCCAAGCAAAGTAGGAGCACATATAAAGTGCAGTGGTTATTTTAGACGAACTGCCAAACACAACTTCTGTGATTACTATAACTTGATTTTGCCCCTTTTGAAAATTCGTGCTGAAACTTCATGCAATAGTGTCAAGACTGTTTAGGTCCCAAGGGCTTGCTCTCAGCAGTGGATCAACACCAGTACCACAGGGCCTGATGAAATGAGTTTGGTCCCTTGGTGCTCTACCTTCTGCTGTGTAAGGACACAGCCTCCAAGGGACCCCTTCATTAGAAGAGACCCGGCCCTCTCCAAACCCTGAACAGCCCAGAACCTTGATCTGGACGTCCAGTCTCCAGAACCATGAGAAAACGAAGTTCTACTCCATGTGGATTACCCAGTTTGGGGTATTTGGTTAGAACAACACAGAGGGCTAAGGCAGTGACTCATAGAGGGTAATAATAATGAAGGTAATTTTTTTGTATATCCTTTTATTGGTACATTATAGGTGTACAATATAATGACATTCATCATTGGAGATATGCATCTTTACATACTCTCTTGGTTCTTATTTTTCCCCCTTCTCCTGCCCTCCCTTCA
>NW_004624830.1:4283581-4322327 GCF_000247695.1 Heterocephalus glaber | reverse complement strand
AAAAAAAAAAAAAAAAAAAAAAAAAGAGAGATGCCTGATAAACATGGACCCGTGGTGGCACACATTGCTATTGGTGAACACAAATGACTGGTGGCCATGCCTATCCTCCCTAACCTGTTTGTGTCGGTATCAGCAATATACATTGTTACTATTTGTGAACATGCTATGGAATGCTTCACATTAGTCCTTGTTGTAACAAATGCTAACTGACTAGATACTGTGTGCTATGTGAGAAAGATCATCTATACACCAGCCAATTTTATGGGTACTGAGGACTTGTGATATTATCCTATTGAAGTTCAAAATTCACAGTTCTACTATAAACCCTTAGCTATAACTAACTCTCATTACTTATGATGAGTACCCATAGATCTCTTGCTTCCTACTACCCACAAGATTGGGAATTTCCTCAAATCAGTGACCATGTGTGGTATTTCACATATGACATAGTGCCAGGCATATGGATGAAATAAAAAAAGAAGTTTCCTCAATTAAACAAGTACTCCAACTATTGCAAAAGATACATGATCCAAATAAATTAAGTCTTCTCTTTGAAAGTGTATTTTTTTTAATGACTCAAAACCTGGGGCAATGAATGTTAGACTTGGAAAAGAAAAAATAGTCTATATTTCAAAATTTGAGGGTGGTACGTTATTCTAGATAAAGGGACCTCTAGAACAATATTAAATAAAAATCCAGAACCTATAACCCCATTTTGAATGACATTTTTATAGTTTCCAGGTCCAGAAAGTATATATTTACTGGTACCTTCCAGCCACCATCAATCTTTATACTGCTTGGTGATAGGAAAAATAGACGACTCAAGTTTAGATCTTATATGACCTGTCCAATTAGCAAAAATCACACTGATAATATATAATCCTGGAAAAAGTGCTCTCCACAAGTGGCACTTTATTTCCTACTTGTAGCTATGTACATGTTCACAGAGTTTTTGGAATGTAATTTGGCAGTATAAGCTAACTGAAATCTTCATCTGTTTTGATCCACAAATTCCAATTTAAAGAAAAGCATACAGAATTTGTATGTAGAGATACATCATAAAACTAGTTATACATTTATATTATTCCTATTAATTGCAAAGCTGGATTTCATACCCACAGAGAGGAGAATATGTAAATATATTTTTGTAAATCCACTTGAAAATGGTACATATATGAAAAACACAGGATACAGAGTATGAAAACATGGAAAGTTTATATTAAATGTTAAGTGGAAATAACCAGAATATATTCCTAAAACTGGTGATATATAAAAACTCTACTATAGAGACTAGTTCAGAAAAGAGCACAAGAAGAATTTAAATAGCAACGTGATGTCAACTTTGCTAACTATAATTCATATTTGTTAAAGATACAGCTCATAATTTTTTTCAGTACTGGAGATTGAACTCAGGACCTTGCACTTATGAGGCAGGTGTGGCACCACTGAGCAAAATCCCCAGCAGACAGTTGATGATTTTTATTCAAGTTTTCTCTTAAATTCAAAGGCAGCAGGTCACAAATTTAACCAGCACAGTCACTGAGGAGTTTACAAAAAATTTATTATTTCTTATCCATAACTAATCAAGTTTTCCTTCCAAGCTTCCAACGACCAGTTAGCCTAGAGAAGTAATTAAGCTAAATGGATAATCTGAAACTGAGAGGCAGAACAGTTGTACTTCCTAAAAATACTCAGTGCTCTGTTATTCATCCTTAGCCTTTACGTTCTAACGTCCATGATCTTTTTACTATCTTCATACCATTGTCTTTCTCAGAATATTAGGTGAGTGGAATCACGCACTGTGAAACTTTTCAAATAGACTTCTTTTGAGTAGTAATATGCATTTAAAGGAACCTCTATCTCCTTTCCTAGCTTGATAGTGCATTTCTTTTTATCACTGAATATCATTCAAAATTTCTTGATATACCAGAGTTTATTTACCCAACTGACAACCATCTTGATTGCTTCTGGTTTTTGGAAATTCTGAATAAGGTTGATATGAATAGCTGTGTGAAGGTTTTGTGTGAACCTAAGTTTCCAAGTCATTGGGTAAATACCAAGGAACACTATGACTGGATCACATGATAAGAGTTTGTTCAGAACTCTTTTTGCAGCTTTTAAAAAACTGCCAAACTGTCTTTCCTTTTGCATTCCCAACAGCTGTGACTCAAGTCCCTGGTGCCCCACACCCAGGGCAGCACTTGGTGTTGTTGTTTTGCATGGTGGCCATTTGAATAGGCATGAATTGACACCTCCTTTCTATTTTAATTTGCAATTCTGTAGTGACATACAGATTTAAATAGCTTTTCATGTATTTGTTTGTCATCTGCCCATCTCCCTGTCAGATATCTTGGTGATATGGCTCTTTTGCTCATGTTTAAGTCAGACATTTATTTATTTATTTATTTGTTTGTTTATTTATTTATTTATTTTTGGTACCGGGGATTGAACTCGGGACCTTGTGCTTGTGAGGCAGGCGCTGGAACCACTGAGCTAAATCCCTACCCCCGACATTTATTTTATA
The DNA here is from genome assembly GCF_000247695.1 of Heterocephalus glaber. The sequence goes on along the minus strand of NW_004624830.1, from coordinate 4,319,803 downwards.
CGGTTGAATTTGAAGAGTTCTTTGTATATTTTGGACAACTGTCCTTTATCAGCTATTATTTTTGCATGTAAGTCTTACAGAAACTTTGTTGCGTATTTGTAGAAAAAGTAATAGAATGAAATACTGAGAATGGAAATAGAGAAGTGATTCTCATTTCTCTTTCATTCTTTCTCATTCACAAATTTCTATAGTGATCCTCTAGTACTTATATAATGTGAAGAAATAAAATAATAACCTTTAAATCATGTTAAGAGCAATTTCTCCACACTTTCACCTAGAATGACAATCATATTATTGAAGAAAGTCTCAAAAACACCCAACTTTGAAAAGTAGGAACTTGAAATGACAGTCCACTTGTTATCGGAGTGTGGGAGAAATTTCTGTTCCAATAACTGCAAGACAAATGGGATTACAGGAAAAGTTGGCTCTTCTGTTTATAAAGTCAGTATCAGCAAAAAGTGCAACTGGAATTTTTCCTTTACACAAAGTCACATCACCATTTATAACTCAAGCAGTGTTGGTTCTTATGTCTTTGTCATAAGAACCATCCCCATCTCTCCAAACTACTTCCCTATCATGGAATAAATACTCAGACATCTGCTCAGGATTAAGTCCATGCACTCTGCACATCCACACTGCATGTAACAGCCTGCACCAGGCATTGCTCCTATTCCTGCCCCTCTTCATCTCCCACTACCCAACACTGCATTGAGGTTGTGGCCTGCTCATGCTTTGCGACCCCATTGCACAACTCTGTGGGCTAGCAGTAGAGGATGCTACTCAGCCCTATAGATCTGATCTGGCAGAAATGACCCATAGATATAACACTGAAGCTGTGTGGTAGTCTATGGGAAAATGCGGTATGCTTGCCTCTTGAATTTATTCTTTTTAAAGATTCATTCAACTCACATTGGTTATGCCCTTGAGATGAACAGTAAGGGCAATATGGAAGTGAATATTTTAGTCCGAATTTATGCCTCTGGGAAATTATCTGACAAAGAGTATAGCTGGGAAAGTTTGTAAAAAGGTAAACACTCTAAACTGAGAAATTGGATAAGGCTTTGCTGAAAAATGACATTTAAACAGTGGTCCATAAAATACACAGGCATAGCTTTAAAAAAACAATTCCAGGACAGTCTGATTCTCAACAGATAGAACAGTCTATAGAAAAGCTGGGCAAAGTTAATAAGCACCATGCCTTTGTATTCAGGGAACTGATTGAGGTCTATGTAGCTGGAGACTGATGAATATAAAAAGCAAACGAGTCCCAGATTATGAACAGTATTATAAATTATGCTATGTATTTATACCTTCACCCTAACTAGTCAATTCCCATAGAGACTCTGGAAATTTGGAATAATGGTTTGTGGAGGGGAGACTTTCAGATATATAGGGAGGACAAATTGTCAGAGCATCCAGGATACACAGAGGAAGGGTAGTTAGGAGGATACTGCAAAAAAATACAGATGAGAGATGATAGAAGCTTTCAGAAGAGAGAAACAAAGGCAGAAAGGTTCAGAAATCATTAGGAAGCACAGTTGACAGGACTGGGTGGCTGAATGCATGGCAGAAGCAAAGAGAATCAAAGATTACTGTCAAGTTCTGGCACTAGTAAAAAATACCCCCAAACAGAGCTAGTGACATTAGGAAGTTTTACAGAGTTAATTGTTTTCAATTCTTAGTTGTATCACTATTGTTTAGTCTATAAAGACAAGTAATCTGACACATGTGTAAATACCCAATAGTTTCTCTGGTGTGAAAAACTAAAAGTGTAAATAAGGATCAAAATATATAATTGATAATGTGAAATAGGAAGAAAAGGTCTAAAGGAGTAGGGGAAGTGGGAGGGGTAGGGGAAAAGAAAGAAGGAAAAAGAAAAATACGAGAAAAAGAAAAAATGGAAACAAAGTCTTTGTAAATAGGGAGGAGTGGAGGGATTGAAGGGAGGAGGGCAGGGGAATGGGGAAAAAATAAGAACCAAGATCCATCATGAAAGGTACAAATTCCCAATGATGAATGTAACCACATTGTATACCTAAAATAAACTTAATGGAAAAAAAAGACTAGTGATCCAAGAAGAGGTCAGGGAAAATGAGTCAGTGAACAGGCAAAAAAGACTTTATGGTAAAGTGAAGCTCACTATGGTGCCTCTGTTAGGTCTCAGTTATTCCCAAGAATGGAGAAATCTTGGGTTGTTTTCAGCATATACTCAGATCTCATACACATAGATTTATTTTCAATAATTGTAAAATATTCACTGACTTTAAAAAGCCTTGGAAGTATAGTACAAAAGATTTGGCCTTCCCTCAAACTGTGTAAGAATAAGTTGCTGACCTGATGACCCATGACCCACATTAATTAAGGGTTTACTTTTTGTTAAAAAAGAACATTCTCTTCCATAATTAAAGTGAGTCCATCAAAATCAGAAAATTTACCTTACTTTCTGGCAAAATAAAATGTTCCAGGCTTATCCTACTTTCTGCCCAAGAGTTAAATTCGGCTAACTGCAAGTATCCTTGATTCCTTTTTAAAAAGAATGATATTTTTAAGAATATCTGGGAACTATGAGTATTACTAAAGCCCTCTCAGTGGACAACAGCTGGAAAATAAATGCTTATATGCACACGAACACGCACACCCACAGACTCACACATAAGCACAGGAAGATGCACACTTATTTATATCTGATTTATCTTCATCCATCCATCCATGTGTAGACATGATAGCAACTGATTCTCTAATATTTTCAGGGTTAATTTTAATATCTCTTTAGATATTTGTTCATTTTTTCTCTTACAATAAGAAACTTGTTGTATTCATGTTTATTTCTTTGGCCAGGCCTTCGGTGCATAACCAACCCTTCATGGAGATGATCACCTCCTTCCTGTGTGGATGTCCTCATACTCCCCGGGATCTGATTTTTCCTGTTGTGCCCTCCCACTATCTCCTGCACCTGCTGTCTCTGGACCACCTGGCGCTACTAGCCTGACTTTTTAGAGTGAAGATATGGAAGAAGAAAGGAAGGAGAAAAGGCAGTGGAAGGAAGAAAATATCCATTCATAAGGCTTTTTTCTGTACTGAGTATTTAAACCAGGACCATGGCACTGAGCTACATCTGAGCTCCTTTTACCATGTATTGTGAGACGTGGCCTTGTGTAGCTGCCCAGGCCAAGCTCCTGTTTAAGATCCTCCTGGCTCCCAGAGTTCCAGATTGTAGGCATGTGCCCCCACACCTGGCTGTGTAAGCCTCCTACTACCTGTTTGTCTCCTATCCATACACAACAATGGTTAAAACCCACTGGCGGATGGTGTCAAACTACAGGGTTAAATCTCCATTACCCAAGCATGTGATATAGAAGTAATTAGGAAAATATTTAGTTCTTCAGTATATGGTCCTAATTAGACAGAGCTATAACTAACAAAAATAATGGTCTTAGTTCCTTTACCACTGGAGGGCTGAGATACTGAGAAACGGCCCTAATTCTCTCGCTTCTCCCTCCTTGCACTTTTATTAGATATTCTAATAAAATATTGTAATCAAATTCTTATGCTCCCAGAAATGACTGAGGAGACAGTAAAGGGATGGAAATAGGGAAGTCGCAGGGGCGCGTGTGCGTCTGTGTGGATATGAGAGGGGCAGACAGAGAGCTCCGGGCCCATTCCAGCCTCGGAAATAGTGCTCATTATGTGCTGTTCTCAGGGCAGGCTTCTAAGTGGCCCTGTACTTGCATACATTATCCCTCTGGCAAAAGCACCTGGCTTCCCTTGAGAACCAAGCCGCTCATTCTCGGTGCATGGGTTTTCATGTAGCTTAAAGTGCATATCCATCCATGCAGCTGGAGGAAGCACTGACAGTTGCGGAGAGGGGGGACGAAATCCAAGACAGAGCAGTCGGGGCCTGAGACCTGACTCGTGCCCTTCTGCTGCAGTCACATGGAGAAATTGCTCCTTTTAGTTTACTCCGTTGAGAAGTAAGAGGTGAGGCTGGAGCTGATGGCATTGCTTTTGTCATCATGATAGGAATTCTGCTGTGAATAGAGCCAACACTAAGAAAGCAGAGCCAGCAGCCAACAGGCCCAACGCTACATGCTTTTACATTTTTAGGTATATATAGATAATTTTAATGTATCCCCTAAATAACATTTACAAGCAGAAAAATACACATTACTAAAAATATATAAGCCTGAATTCAGGTAACAGTCATATGTCAGGGGTGAAACACAACCTCATTTTAGCTTGACAGCCAGTGATAGGGAAGCTCATTTTGTGGAAATTTCATAAAGAAAATTATATATATGTATTTATCACTATGGTTCTATGCATCTGAAGAGTACCTGAACATCACCATTTTCTACTAGTCGCAATCAAAACATTTTGGTTTTAAGTACAAGAAAGGTAGAATGACTAATACCATTTTCTTTCTTCAGGTCATTGTTGTCATTAGAAAACTATCCGAATCTAGAAGTTCCTGTATGGTATTTTAACAATGCTCAACGTCTCTCGCCATTAGAGAAATACAAATTAGAACAACACTGAGATTCCATCTTACCCCGGAAAGCACAGCCATCATCAAGAAATCATAGTAACAAGTGGTGGTGAGGACATGGGGAGAAAGGACCCTTTCCACACTGCTGGTGGGAATGGAAACTGGTACAACTACTATGGAAGTCAGTGTGGAGATTCCTCAAAAATCTAAAACTGGAAATTCCATTTCGCCCAGCTGTTCCCCTTCTAGGTATCTTCCTAAAGGAGTTATCATTACAGTGATACATATATACCTATGTTTGCAATAACAAATTCATAGTAGCTAAATCTTAGAAGCAGCCTATATGTCCATCAACAGATGAATGGATAAAGAAAATGTGGTTTTTACACATGATGGCATACTACTCAGCAATAAAAAAGATAATCTTGGGTCATTTGTAGGAAATGGATGTACCTTGAGACGATAATGTTAAGTGAAATAAATCAGACACAGGAGCTTAAATATCACATGATTTCTCTTATACATTAGAAATGTAAATTATAAATACAGAGTAAAATAAAGGATCTTTTCTGAAGGGGAAGAGGGTCAAGAGATGGAGGGAGAGGGGAAGGGGGAAGGGATGAAAAAGGAAATGAAGATGTGTTATGTAAATGTACCAATTCCACATAAGACAAGTAAGCACTATGTACTGCAAATATGGACTCAGAGAGAGATAGAGATGGAGACAGAGAGAGAGAGAGAGAGAGAGAGAGAGAGATAGGGAAAGGGTGAGGTTGTAGCTCAGTGCCAAGGCCCTGGGTTCAATCCTCAGTCTTGAAAAAAAAGAGTTTAAAGAAAAAGTTTAAAGAAAAACAGGAGCATTTCAGTTAGCAGGAAGTTTGTCAGCTTCGCTGTCATGGAGCCACATGCATGGGCCCTGTTGACCCCTCTCATGACACAGCTGTGACCCCCACCCTGTATGGTCTTTCTTTACACCCTCCCACCCCATACTTCTACCTCTGCGGTGCCTTCTGTCTCAGAGTTTATAACCATCGAGAACACTATGTGAAGAATTACTGTCAGTTGTTCCCTTCTTCCCACTAGGGAATAAATTGCCTATCAGGAGAGTTTGTTTCTGTCTTTTCTGTCCATGGACACTGAAAGAGTTCCACGTGTATAATAGATGAATTAAATACAGCTGATGAATATGTGCACAAACCAATACTTTCCACCACAGCTTCTGGGCCTTTTCCCTGACCTCAGCTCCATCCTCCGAGACAAGGTCACAATATGTGCCTGGTATCTTCAAGAATCACAGGTAGGATGTTTACTGGGCATGGGCTGAAAGGAATTGACAGTCAAAGCACCGAGACTAATTTCAAACTGCTGCAGTTGTCAGGTTTACAGCAAGATAGCAACAGTGCATAGTGATAAAAGTAGGCTATGAGGATAGAGCTGGGCGAATTTGCCTGTGGATTGTTTTGTGGGAGGGTAAAAGAGTCAGATGTTTGCAAAGGTCATGGCCTGAATGAGAGGAAGAATGGAATTTCAATTTCCTGGGACATGGAAATAAGAGACCTACATCGTTTGCAAGTGAGATCCAGAGTTTAGGCTTGGACAGTTCACCTTTGGGAGGCCCTTCCAGGTGGAGATATACAAGGAAGACCTCTCTGGCCTAATTTTAGCATTCCAATGATGACTCCTCTGACTTTTGACTTTGGTCAAATACTTTGATTACTCTGTGCTTCCATTTTCTCATCTATGATTGGTCACAGGAACACTGATAGATGTTTCATAGTTGTCATGAGAGTTAAATGGGGCAATTTGTGCAAGAGCCCTGTATATAAAGCTATTATTACCAGAAGCAGCTAGGTAGATAGTGAGAGATGGTAATGTTTCAGATATATTTCAAAAATAATTGTTAAGATTGCCAAACAGTTTGAGAAAAAGGGAGATGCAAATGATAACTACAAGAATTCTGTCTTTTGTACCTTAGCATTTGATCAGTTAGCTTTTATTAAAGAGTTGACAGTCTCCTAGTTAGGGACAAGGAGAGAATTAGATGAAGTGAGGAGAGAATAAAAGTTTCACCAGTAGACAGTGAAGGGGATGTGACTAGCAGATATTTATTGCAGATGTCCAATAAATACCTGGATGTACAAGTCTGACATTTTGATTACAGGACCTAGCTAAAGATATAAATTCAGGAATCTAAACAATGTAGATGCCATTTCAAATCATAAGGATGGATGGAACCACAAAAACAAATGAATATTGATTGGAAAAAATAAAACCTAGATCTTGCATGTGGAGCCTGAAACATTTACAGGCCAAAAAGATATGGAAAAGCCACCAAAAGAGACTAAAAACAACTCAATGTTTATAGCAGGATGATCCACAATAGCTCAATCTGAGAAGCAGACTCTATGCCCATCAACATACGGACACAGAAAATGTGGCATTTACACAAAATGGAATACTACTGTGCTATAAAGAAGGATAAATTTGATTTATTTGTAGGAAAATGGATGCACCCTGAGACCATAATTTTGGGTATAATAAATAAAATACAGTGTGTCTGACACCATGTGGTTTCTCTCATAGGAGAAATACAAATAATAAATAAAGAGTAAAATAAATATATAAAATGAAACAGGGAGATAGATCTTTCACAAATGGGAAGGGGACCAGGAGTTGGGGAGAAAGGGGAAGTGGGGAATGGGACCTAAAAAAATTAAAATGTGGCATGGACGTGTGTCAAATATGTACAAGGAAAGTAGCTATTATGTATCATAAACACCTCCTAATAAAATTTTTTTAAAAGAGAGAAACTGAAACCAAGACTGTAGTAAGGTAAGAAAATCAAGAGGGAGTTATAGCCCAGAACTCAAGTTCAGGAAAGATTATGGAGTGTGAGATTAATTATCTGGAAACTATTTCCAGATGACAGATTCATTGAGTCAAATGAGTACAGCCGTTTGCGAATAAAGGATTGAAATTTCACCAAATTGATATATATGTGTGTGTGTGTATATATATATATATATATATATATATATATATAATTGGACTCGATATAGTGGATGCCACTGATGCAGTAAAGAATACTATCAGGAAGTTGTAGAGAAAGAGGTGGGATTGGCTTAGGTTCAAGAGAGTGGAAGAGGAGGCACTAGAAACTGAGCACTAGGATAAACAATTGTCAAGAGGCGGCTGCAGAGGAGGCGGCAGCTGACGTGGCATTTTGGCTTAAGGAGCTTTGTTTTGTGTTGTTATTTTAAGATGGGAAATAATATATGCAAATAATGATACTTGGAAAGATTCTTCACAAAAGGAACATCTGATGATTCGGAGGGACATATGGAAGTAAAATCCTTCAATACGTGAAAGGGCCTGGAGGGCACCAATGAGAATTGGTCTCATATAAAAGCAAAGTCAGATCACCCAGGGGTGCGGGGAGTCACATGAAGGTTGATGCTGCAGTTGGTAATGGACCACGAACATTTCTTCCCTGGTTGTTTCTAAGCAATCACGGACTTAAGACATAAAGTCCTCAGCTGAGAAGGAGCAACAGGAAATGTTGTTGGTCATTTTAGGAGGGAGAAAAGATGGGAAAATATTCACCTAGGAAAAGGAGCCTTTCTTTTTTCCAAGGAATAGTAGTGGAATCTTCCAGAAGTAACATGGGCTCACTAAGGTTTTGGTGATGAATTTAAAATGAAACCATTTAGCATGAATGATGCTCTCCTTCAGTCGCATGCAGCTATCCACACATGGCCTCTCTGATGTGGTCAGCCTCTGTCACAGCTTCTTCATCACCATGGGGGCTTGTCATGTGTCCAGCTGTGTCATGTGTGGTATGTAATTTTATGTGTCCTACTTGGCTGGGGTAAGTGATACACAGAGAACTGGTAATTCATTATTTCTGGATAGGTCTGTAAAGGCGTTTCCAGAAGAAATTAGCATCTGAATCGGTACAGCGAGATTTCCCTCTTTATCCACCCAACCCATTGAGAGCCTATATTGAACAAAAAAAGAAGGACAAATTCCTTCTCTCTCTCTCTCTCTCTCTCCCTCTTCTTCTCCCCTTCTCCCCCTCTACCTCTCCTTCTGTTTTAAGTAGACCTTCTGTATCTTAAGTATCATCTTCTGCTCTTGAGCATCTTGTTTCTTGGGCCTTTGGACTCCAGAAGAAACACCATCAGCTTTCCTGGTTCTCAGTGCAGCTCAGACTGAATCACATTACTGACTTTCTGGTTCTTCAGTTGCAAACAGCATGTCATAGATCTTCTCCAGCCTTTGTAGTTATGTGAACCAATTTCCATAATAAATATCATTGTATCCAACTGTGTCTACACACACACACTCACGCACATACACACTCATGCACATACACACACACATGCACATGCATCTGTCTCCGGTCAGTTCCATTTCTCTGGAAAACCCTGGTTAGTACATTATCCATCCCCTAATCCTCCGCACTTTGACCAACAGGTGTCTGTTCCCTCGGGGACACCACTCTACACTATAGAAGGAAGAATAAATGGAGTTACAGGAGCGGTATTAAAAATATGCATTCTAAGAAACATTTGACCTTCTATAGTACATGCAATTTTCCATTAAAATTAAAGTATTCATTAAAGTTAAAGCATAGCTTTTTCTGAAGCCCTCACATAAAATATGGGTAAAAACGTGTTGTGAGAAAATTTTTATCTGGATAAGATTATGTATTTGCAAGTTACATGGGAAGGCTTCCAATCCTCTTAATACTTTAATCTATTTAAATTGCTTAGATTGTTCCAATTTCTCAGACCTTATTTATGTTTTGTACATTGTGCTTATATTATAGAATTCACTGTATCTGCCAACCTCTTCTAGGATCATTTTTCTTCCCCTTTCCTTACCTTTTTCCTAAAAATGGACGGAGATCTTGCTATGGTTTAGATCTTGAATGTCACCCAAAAATCTCCTGTGTTGTGAAATGGAGTCTTTGGAAGCCGATTGCTTTATTAGTGAATGATTAGAGGACTGACCCATTGTTGAGTTCGTAGCTGAATGTGCTGTTAGGAGGTTGGGCCTGGCTGGAAGAGGTGTTGGGGGTGTGCCTTTGCAGAATGTTTCTTCTTCTCCTCCACTACCTTCTTTCTTTACTCCTGTCTGCCATGAAGCAAGCAGCTTCCCTCCGCCATATCCTCCTGTCACACTGCTTTTGCCTTGGAACTAGCAGACCGTAGAGTGAATCCCCCAAAACCATGAACCAAAGTAAATCTCTCCTTCTTTAAGCTATGGGTGCTTGATATTGTGTCCAGTAATGGCAACCTAATACTGGCCTTCGGGACATTTTGCATGAGAATCCACAGTTCACACTAGACTAACTTACAAACAATTCAAAAACTTACATTTATTTCATGATTTTATTAATTTTTTTCATTCACAACAAAATTAAAGTTTGTTTCACTATCTTATGAGCATTTTTATCCATTTTCTAAGTCACAAGTTTTGGGCAGGGGAGAGAAAGAATGCAAAGATATGTTTTACTGACTTAAAAATCAGTGAATACTAAAAGTGGACTCCCCTTCAAGAAAATTAAATGTATCTATATTTCATGACCAAGGAAACAAAGCAGAAAGAAATTTCTCCTTGCCAAATGTCTGATCTTTATTTTTCTTAAGATTTCCTCTGTACTTAAGGAGCAGGTTTAAAAAGCAACAGAATGAAAGAAGGAAGGTAATGCTCTAAAACAAATCGAATGAGTTTCAAAAATGATACTTGGAGAAAAAATAATTAGTAGGGACATCCAGGGGACATATAGAGCAGAAGAGCTGTAACAGACTGCCATCAGCAAGGGATGTAAAGGGAAGTATGTCAGAAATTAGAAGTGATTATAAAATCAAATCACATGGCAGGCAGCGTGGACTCCCTACTTTGCGGAGACGAGAAAAAGCAAGAGCCAGCAAGGTGAGGGTTGAAATTCTTAATAGCTACTTTCCCTCAGTCATTGAAAACGAGTATAATAGGGACAGGATGCTCAGGGCAATAAGCGTTAATAAGAAAAACATGTTATTGGACAAAATTTGAACCATATTTAGTGTAAAAATAGCTCGGTAACTTGGAGTGTATTAGAATCAGCCGAGTGTATGACACGCAATGCAGAGTGCTAATTTTTAAATGGTAAATCTGGCAATAGAATCATTACAACATATTCTAGAGAAATATTGTGTGTTTTTAAAATTTTTCCCCTCTTGAAATCACAGAACTTGAACATGAGCCTTGTAAAACTGCAGTAATTGCTCTGAGTTTTTGGAGAACTGGTTTCTGGACCTTCCAGGATACCCAAATCCTCAGAGGTGCACATCTTCTACATAAAATGGTGTACTATTTGCATATAACTAGCAATATTCTCCCATACACTTTAGAGCATCTCTAGGAGACTACTAAAATATAAATACCTAAGAAAATATAAATCTATGTAAATAGCCATTGAACTGTATTGTTTAGGAAATAATGACAAGAAGACCAACCTGTACATGTGCATACATATTTTCAATCTACTGGGTTTGATTCTGCAGATGATATGGGGGACTATTTGCAGAATACAAAAGGAAAATTCTTCATTTTCCAACGTTCTTTGAATCTTTGTGGCCCCCTGAAAAATTCTACTGTCTACTCCTTGACAAATTGTCTGTGTGCAAAATAATGAAATTGAAGTCTTTTGTCAGACCATACATAAAAAGCAAGTTAAGGTGAATTAAGAGTCCTAAGTTAGGATTGTATGTAGGTAAAAGAATATGAATCAATGTTTAATTTCATGTCCACTTCTGGAGCTTTTTTGAATTCTTAGACACGCACCACAAGTATATGCACATACCGAATATAAATTTCCACTCACAAATTCACGTGCAAAAGAAGAGCAACTTTTCTGCAGTGGGGTTATAAAATGCCCTGTGGAGAACCCTAACCTTGCGTTGCTCTCAGTCCTCACCTCATTCCGGGTCTGGCATCAGGTTCACCAGGTGTCCGAGCAGGAAGCAGGACCGCTGCCAGCCGAGCACAGCTGAGCTCCGAACAGGGCGTGCTTCCCGCGGTCTTTGGCTTCCGTCCCATCCACGTGGCTGCTTACGCCGTCCCTCATTCCCAGTCCACGAACTCTGATTTCCGTTGTTCTTTGTGTCGCAGCCCTGCCTCTTGGAGTCGGCATCTCAGGAGCCCCTCTGACGACAGTATCACCTGGCCACTCGCTCCTCCGCGCTTTCCCTTTCCCCTGGACTCTGTTAATATCAAAGGTGCGTGGAGCCATCCTGGAGCCCGAGAAAACCCACCGCACCCATGTGCTTGGGTCCTTCAGTGGACGCCCACACTCGGAGCGCAGCGGAGTTGCCTTTGTCTGAACAGCCCCACGAGCTCTGGCCTGGCTCCCGGGGGCCTCGCTCCACCCTCACCTGCCCTCCCTGCCCGCCTGCCAGGCTCCTCCGGGTCCGTGAGCTCTGCCACCCCAAACCCCTTCTCCTGCCTTCCTGTTCCTTCTCCCTCCTCCACTCCTCACACAGACATCTCTGGGCTGTGCATTTAATAGTCGTTTCCTCAGTAAGGCCTTCCTTCCTTATCTGGAATTTGCTCTGGTGCCCCCCGTACATCATATGCTCCAAATGAATTTTTACTAACACAGTGGGTTTTTACATTTTGATCGTTTTCACTGTCTGTTTTCAACATGTCAGTGTAAGTTCTGTGAAGGCAATAATTTTATTCAGTACAGTTTCCCAGGTTCCCAGGAATATGTCTGGAACATAGTAAGTTTTCAATAAATATGCTTCAAATAAAGAAATGAATTAATTCATAGGAAACTCACTACTACCCTTACTACCCCTACATTGAGTCAATCATAAGAAAGGTTTCCAGTTGTCTCTGGCCTGGTGATTTTGGCAGGTGGGAATTTTCTTTGCCTTTCTGAGATAATGAGCAAAGGTCCATAAGATCCTATTTCTTTTGGGAACTCCCTGGATGTGGCTAACATTCCTCCCTTCCTAAGCACTGACCCAGGCCTAGGAATTCTGCCATTTTGAGAAAGCTGAAGCTACAAAGCCTCATGTTCAGACACAATCACTACCCAGGCACTGCTCACTTCCAGTGCTCTTCCAGCTCCTGGAATTTTCCCACAGAGGAGCATGGCAGAAAAAAAAAAAAAAAAAAAAAGAGTTATTCTGGCCACAAGTGCCCTACCAATACAAGCTTTTAAAATTCAAAAGCCAAGATCAACTTTTCTATTCAGAATAATTTGTGATATCAAACAGTTTGAATGAATATTTTCTGATATGAAATTCAGATGTTCTTTTGTATACCATAGGGTTGCATACTGGTCAACCCATTATAAGTTGAAAATATCTTAAGTACAAAATGCACTTAATGTACCTAATATACTAAATGATCAAACACGGGTTTTAGCACCATCAGGAAAGAATCACAGGATGGCACAAAATAAAGGAAGCAAAGAGTAATACACATCAGTCAGCATATCAAGTATTATTCTATTTGTGTAATTAAGCATGGATAGAAAATGATTGTGATTGTACCTTCCCTCCCTTGTTCCCCCCCATTTAACAATACACCTTGGAAACTGTTTCTTAAGGAAATTCAAGGTCACAGTTCATTTTTTGAACAATGATATAGTGCACAGTATGACTATGTCGTATTTAGTAATATAATTGTGTATTGTATGTATTATGTGTATAGATGAACATGCATAATAGATGATAGATAGCACAGCACGAGAAAGGTAACAAGCAAATTACGATGATCTGAGGCAGATTTGATAAAGGATCTGTTCATAAGAATTGAGCCCAGGTGTAGAGAAATCAGAAAAGACAGCTCAGAAGTCTGAAGGCAGTGAATCCTCTCAGCCCAAAGGACCAAGAGGCACAGCAGGTCTGGGGACCCAGGGATCCCGAGATGAGGAAGGGACCCAGAACACACACATCTTACCTCACTGTCCTACATCCCTCTGTCTCCAGGCAGGACTCCTGTGGGTCAGACTCATTCACGTGCCAGTGCAAGGACATGTACAGATTTAATCTGCTTCCATCTGCCTACAAGGCCACAGGTAAGGGTGAGAAAGGGAGGCAGATTTAGATTATTACATCCTTCTAGGGAAAATCTCGATAAAGCACACAACATGTACAATTTCATGCTTATTTATTTCTGCATCATGATTTCCTATCTAGATGTCTTCCCAGCATGGGTAAACTTTATCTCTTGTAACATCAGACTCAATATTGCTGTACCATAAAATACTCAACATAACCCACACCCTATAGGTAAATTTATAGATTATATCCTTTTAAAAAACTTTTTGTTGTGATTGCACATAAATTTTGCACTTTTATGAAAGTGTCTTTAGGTTAAATTAGTAGGCATATTAGGTGTGTAATTTTATTCAAAGGTAAAATGCTTCAGACTCACAAAAATACTTTTGGTATGAAACTCAGATGCTCCTTGACGTACTATAGAGTACATCCCAATAAATGCATCATATATTGAAAATATCTTAAATCAAAATGCAATTCTTCTACCTAATCTACCAAGTCCCACAGCTCAGCAACAGAGCAGGATCTGGGTTGTTCATTCATGATCACGTGATAGATTGGGACCCACGCCTAGAACCTCCGGACCAGGCTTCTGCACATCATTAGCTAGGGGGAGATCAAGAATCAAAATCAACATGAAGTTTCTACTCAATGCATTCCCTTTTGCACTATCAGAGAGTTAAAAAAAATTCATAGATGGAGCCATTGTAAATTGCTGGCCATCTGCACCTCATTCACAAAAAAGAATGAAGGAAATAGGTTGCAGTTTTAACCTAATGTCCACTTAATACCCATGCCAAAAAGAAAAATAGAACATTAATGGCATGAAGAATCTACTCTTGTCCTCCTTCCATCTCCCTCAATGTAACTGTCATCTTGGATTTTCCAATATTTCTTAACAACATCTTACACTCATATTTATATATTTTAACTCAAGATAAATATAATTCTACATTTGTTTTCTTCTCTGGCCATCTGTTTCCCTCAGACTTGCTGCTGAGATGCTTCATGTTGTGGCGTTTAGTCACGACTCAGTCTTGTTGTTGTGCAGCACTCTCCACACCCCAGCTGAGTTAGCCGCTCTGCTCTTGATGGGTGTGTGTGTGAGCTTTATAATTCTCCTACATAAACACTCAAATGTAAACAGTCCTCTCCACGTATCCAGGAGCAAAAGGGCAGGTATTCTTCAGAGTCAGATCTCTGAGAGGATGCAGATTTTCAAATTTATTACATAAGGATGAAGTATTTTTCCAATATTTGTGTAGGTCTTGACATTAAGTGTTCCCGTTTCCCCGTGTTCATGGATATTCGATAATGTTAGATGGTGTTTATATGTCATAAGTGACATAAATTCTATTTGTGGTTTTACTTGGTATTTCTAGGATGTCTAATGACGTTGATGTTCAGCTTTTCTTGTATTTACTGAGCATTTGGACCTTTTCTGTAAATAACTGACAAAATATTTGGCCCAGTTTCTCAATGTTTTGACTTCACAAACTTTTACAACCTAATCCTGTCTCAGTTATCCAAGGTGTGATAGAAAACGGGGGAATGTAGTGAATGTTTGCTTTTCAACAAAAGTTTCGTACAGTAAAAGACATATTAGTTCTCCTCAAAATCCTCCCCCTCACTTTGAACACACTTACGCTATCTTTCTTGCCACCTTCTGAAGCCATTCTGGAAGGCCTCTTTCCTGAATGTCTTAATGAGGAGTGATAAAAAATACAGTAAATATTCCTGCCAAGTGCCGGCAACAGAAAGGCAGGCTCATAAGAACATGACACTGTGTCCTCATCCACCTTATTCACTGGACCTGGCACTGTGTGGCTTCTGGCTTTTCCCCAAAGTGAAAATGACCATGAAAGGTAAATATTTTTTGTTGATCCAGGACATCAAGGCAACCAGGATAGTGCAACTAAAAACACTCATGGAAGAAGACTCCCAGAACTGCTTTAGAAAGTGGCAAGAATGATGGGATATGTGTGTTCAAAGTGAAGGAGAGTATGCTGAGGGGATTCATAACAATGTATTATTTACTGGTATAATTTTTTAAAATTTAAATATCCACTGTGTATTTTGATCGCATATCCTGTGAGAACTCATTTTGTAATGGAAACCTTATTACAAGACTATTCAGAAAGAGTATACTTTTCAGGAAAAATGTTGACAAAATTGGTTATCTGTATGGAAAATAATGAGATTGAAATTTGTCCTCAGACCATACATAAAAACAAGTTAAGATAAATTAATGTCCTAATTTATGATTGTATGCATGAGGATGTTCACAGTCAATATTTAACTTTATGTCTATTTCCAAATACTATCCTGCCTTGGTAATAGTAGCTGTATTAATAGTAATGATTTCAGGGCCTGATTTCTTTTTTCTTTCTTTTTTTTTAATTTACAGTACCAGGGATTGAACTCAGGACCTTGCGCTTGGCAGGCAGGCTCAGCACTAGTGAGTTACAGCCCTGGCCCCCTTGGCCTAATTTCTTTAACAATGTCCCAGCCTTTAAACTTCTGCATATACCATAGGATCTAAATATGAATAGGAGAGCTGATATCTTTGACATAATTGAACTCCTCAATCTGTGAGTTTAGCATATATCTCTATTTGTTTTTTCTGAATTTCACTTAATAAAATCTTATGATTTGATTACAACAATTTTAAGAATATTGAAGTAGTTTGAACAATCTGATGTTCCCTTTGGTAATAAGAAAAGTTATTGAAGCAAATTTTAAAAAATTGAAGACACTGAAGAACAACCAATGAAACTAAGAATTAAAAGGGACAAAGTTTAAAGAAGGAAGAACTGTGGAGGAAATGAGTCAATATTTCATGAGAAATTAAGTTGACAGTGGAAAAAAGAGAACAAAGAAATAGTCTGGTGGAATCATGGGAAAGATGCAGATGTTAGAGATTAGCAGGTAGAAAATACATGGGTCTGCCTCATTATTGTAACAAAACTCAGTCAACTTGAAAAGGGGAATGTTCATCTCAGCTCAGAGTTCGGGAGCGTTCAGTGCATGCTCTGCTGGACCCCTCGCTCCAGGCTTGTAGCATCACAACACCGGCATGTGGAGAAGCAAAGCCACCACCTCAGGGCTGGAGAGTGAGAAGAGACAGCAGAACAACCAGGTCCTCACTGTCATGAGGACGAAGACCTCCCACCAGCCTCACCTCACAGATTTCCACCACTGCCCGGCAGTGCCAGGTTGAGGACCCGTGTTGAACACCTAAAGCTTTTGGAGGGCATTCCAGACCCAACTATGGCAGAAAACTAATTCCAGTCATAGATCTATAAATTTCCTGTAGTCCTAGGCTTAGCTTGCAAGGTAGAAAGATGCCAATTCCAACCCCTCTGAAAATCATCCTAGATTACTTCCATTCTCATAGACGTGAAAACTGAAGTTTTACAATTCTTTAGTACTTTAAATACACTATTCCACTGAATTCTGATCTTCCAGTATCTAGCGGGAACTTGTCAGTCAGTTCAATCATTAAATGCACCATGTTGGTTTTTCTCTGGGTGCTTTCAAATGCGTTCTTATTTTCTGGCTTCCAAAAGTTTGATATGGCATGACTAGACAACATGTAACTTGAGTTTCTATGGTTTAAGGGACACTGAGTTTCTTGAATTTGTAAATTTCAATCTGTAACCCAATTTGGGGAATTTAAAAAATGTCCCCGTTAGTTCTTCACATATCAATTCTGCCTTATTCTCTTTTCTCACTTTCTGTGGCTGCAGTAACTTATATTTAACTTTTGAAAATTACGTTTTCCTCAATTCTTGGGGTTGTGTCAGTTTACAAATGGATTCAAAACTACTTTCTTCATATTGGGTAAGGTATTTGGTTTTATCATCAATTTCATTTTCTTTATAATCTTCATTCTATTTTGTCCAATGGATTTTTTTATTTCAGATGTTGTATTTTCAGGTATAAACTTTATAGTTTTTAATTTAAAGTCTATTTCTTTGCTAACATGCCTTATAGTTTTTCATTATCACATATTTTCTTTCACATCATTGAGTGCAGTTATTTACTTGCTTTAAACTTATTTAGTGATATTACCAAAAAACTAGAATATCCTGGTTTTGGCATCTGTTAATCATCTTTTCCTGGGAGCATAGTTTACATTTTCCTAACTTTCTGCCTGCTGCATCATTTTAAATTGACATTGTAGATATTATGTTGTACAGACTCTGGATTTTGTATTATTTTCGCAAAAGTTGTTGATACTTTCATTTTAGCAGATACAAGTTTTCTAGAGTCAAAGTCCAAATTCTCTCATGCATGTTACTGGTGGGTTTCATATCTCAGTTTAAAATATTTTCAGTGTGTTCCAATCATGTGTGATCCAGAAGTCAAGGAGAGGCAGGAGCATCGTTTTTATAGAATTTCAGCATGCTAGTTAACGGTTTTCCTTTTCTAGTATTTCTGTAACTACCTGTAACTCTCCCTGAGATCTCCTTCCCTTGAAACATTAAATTTTCTGATGAAGTTTTAGCACCCCTCTGCAATCACAGTTAAAACTTCTGTCTGGAAAGGGCCAGAAAAATGTAAATTACAACATGCTTTTTACTTACTTTATTTTTTAACTTTTTTCTAAAATGTACATGCCTCACTAACTTGCCAGAGCCAACTGAGAATTGATTTGCACTTTGCTTCAGTTTGTAGTTATTAACTACAGAATGGTCAGTTTTTCAAGAAATCGTTGCCCTAAAACAAATGCAGAACTCCTCGCTCTCATGGTCTCCTGCCTTCCCTCCCATGTAGAACTCTTTGTCCCTCTCTCTCATCTGCCAGAATTTCTCATTATTCCAACAAGTTGTCTAATTTCCCACTGCATCCTTTAAAACACATGTCTTCATTACATAATCGTTCCTGTCTCTTTATTCCAGTATCAGGGTATCTGTGGGTCTCTTTCTAGCAACTCTTCTTGCTCCTGTAATGAGGATTATGTGTCCTTGCTTCTTTGGAGGTATCAATTTGCTGTTGGGCTGGATGACATCAAAGAAGCAATATACAGCGAAGAAAATGACGTCTACTTCAGGGACGGCCTTCTTCCCGAGGGGCTGCTACCCCAGGGGCAGCCTTGATTTAAGACGCTCCTGAGCTCTGCCTGAGCTTTGTCACAGCTTTCCTCAGATTCACCCCCTCGTCACATATATGGAAAGCAGGGCAGGATCACAATTTTCAGCAGAGTTTTGCGTCTCAACACCTGACGTCTCTGCACTCCCCGCCCGCTCAGCCGCCAGCTCTGAACCTCGCAGGGAGCCTGCCACTGCTTCAAGCCTCCTCACCCACATTTTGTTTTGTCAGAAATTGGAGGAATTTCTTTGCATCCCTCAGCCTTTTGTTCTCCTTTGCGGGAATACTCTTCACTTCGCTAGCCTACCCCAGGCTCTGGGGAGTCATTTCTGTGTTATTGCTGGAGGCTCCAATCCCTGTGGAGTCCTTGGCCTCAGAGGTAAGCTCCACTGTGCACTGCTCTGCGGCCCGCCCAGCCTGTTCGCCTCTCCAGATGGCCCCCTGTGGGGACGGGGAAGGTGCACAGGCCAAAGCCTCTCCCCTCTGTCCTGCTCCCTCCAGCCCAAGGGCCCTGTGCTCTGTCCATCCGTGGGGACCGGTCAGAAACTAAATGCGGGTGGATGCCGATTTAGGATGTTATCAGGGCTCCTCCAGTGGCAGTCTTTCACTGAAGGCTACATGCTGACATTAAGTAATGCTGAAGTGTGGCCAGTGTTTTCTTCCCCATCAATGAAAAGAGTCATGAGTTTCTTCTCTTGTAAGAAAGAGTCATATTTTTCTGCATTTTTTGGAACATAGTATTTTCAGTCTTTGCCTACTTTGGTCACTTATTGTAAAACAAAACAAAAAACAAAGCATGTGAATTTTTCAAGATTATCTTTCTTTGTGGCAGCATAGTACCCCATTGATACCACATTTTCCTTATCTATTCATCTGTTGATGGACATATACACTGTTTCCAAGATCTAGCTATTATAAATTGTGCTGCTACAAACATGGATATTCATGTGATTGCATTAATGACTGGATTTTAACTCTTTGGGGAAGATACCTGGGAGGGAGATAGCTGGATCAAATGGAATTTCTACTTTCAGGTTTTTGAGGAGTCTCCACACTGATTTCCACAGTGGCTGTGCTAGCTTACATTCCCACCAAGAATGTAGTGGTGTTCCTTTTTTCCTACATCCTCGCTAGGATTTGTTCTTATTAGATTTTTTGGTGATAGCCTGAATAACTACTTGGTAGATAAAGATGCATGGTGTAAAACCTATTGCTATTCTCCTATTTGGTTATGAAATTTTGTGGGTTTTTTCATAAAATAACAAAATTTAGAAGCCAGATTTTTATCTTATACAGTTTACTGTCATTGTTAGGATATGAATAACAGATGTGCATGTGTGTGTGTGCATATGTGTGTGTGTGTGTGTGTGTGTGTAAAAACATACTACTAACTGGAATTATAATTGCATATATAGGTTTTAGTTCCTGTATAGAATTATTTGGTCTGATTTTATGATAATATACAGCAAGATTAAGAATGTGATTTTGTATGACCACCCACCATATTCTTAAAAGCATTTCTATTCTTAATTATAAGAAATATTTACCTATTAAAAATCAAACTTTAACAAGTATTTTAGGTGACATTGTGGACACTAGCAGGCTTCCAGACTTTCCAGGAGCAATGTGCTCTGCCCCCATGAATTGGATTCCCAGTGAATCCCACTCTCTGTGTACCTCGCCATGGATGTCTCCCCACAACATTTCTGGAGGTGGTTTTATTATAAATTTAGAGGAGTGATTCATCCCAGTGGCAGTTTCCAGTGAACATTGGAGATGGAGCTTCTCAGAGCTTCTCTGTCATCGGGAGGGCTGAATCTAGCTCTGTCAGCCAAGCATCTTTCATGCTTCCTCCCTACCTGGGGGTTGTGCCTCTGTCGTCCCAGGGCTCTTGACTGTTACTCTACCTGTGCTCTTTAGAAGATGCTTAGTTGGCATCTGAACCACTCCAAACTCATGGTCAGGTCACTCTCTGGAGCCTAAAAAATCCCTGACTAAGACAGAGAAGAGCAGGGCCAAAGAAGGAGGACAGGCTCTGGGGACATGGTTGTCTTTCCTGGTCACACAACCTAGGAGGAGGAAGGCTATGTCAACAACACTAGTAGAACACTGTGGAAGTCTAGAATGGAAATATTGGGGCGTTGTAATTAACAGAGATATAACAAACAATCTGAAAATGGAGAACCTAAAATCAGTTTATCCTTAGAGCTATGGGCAAGCAACTTTAAAGAAGTGTTTTAAGGGATTTTAGAGATCAAAGAACTAGTGAGATGAAGAGTCATTCCTAATACATAAGAATCAGCAGTATTCTTGGTATAGTTCTTACTATGATTGGAGCATTAGTCCTGCTATCAAGACACAGTAAATCATAGAGGACAAGTTCTGGGAACAATTATAGAATTACAGGTCATTTATATTCTTTATATGTTTATATATACTTTATATTAAATATGATTGGCATACAATCAAAACATATAAATTATATTTAAACACATGGCATGAAATATAAAAATTTACAGGGTGTTGCAAAGCAAGCCCAAAATCCAATCATTAAGACTAACATTCACAGCTCTGGGACACTACTATTAGGAATGCCTTAATGCTAAGAGTAGTGCTACTAAAATATTTTCTCTTGAATGCAAGAATGGCACAAAATTAGTCTGGTGGTTGAAGATATTAAGTACCTCCAGATTTGTGATATCACACTTTAAAATTTCATTTCTATTGCTATTTGTAGTAACAATCTGGTGTGGATAATTAGAAGAAAAACAAATATTTGCCAAAATAACTTCTTTATATCAGTGATGAATCTAAGAATATGAATCAAGGTTTCTTATAGTGCCTAGTGCTGAAGAGAAGCAAATGAAAAGGACATTTGTCTATTTCTCCAGCCTACCAAATCCATTTACTTCTTTTCCAATTACTGGAATATTGTTTTAGATGCCCTAGGTCTACTTTAGCCTTCGCTCCAAAATATTTTGAACTTACCATATAAAATCACAACCATAAGTATTTTCTATGGCAAGTCGGAACCTCTCAATTTGCAATAAAATTGACCCAGAGATTGTGGTGTGGTTATTAACCCACTCAAAAACCAGGGATTTAGCTCAGTGGTTCTGCTGCCTGCCTCGAAAGCTCAAGGACCTGAGTTCAATCCTCAGTACCAAACAAAACAAAACAAAAAAACCCTCTTTATGTGGTCTATGGCTGCATAATGGAATCTAGATACTGCATCAGAGAAGGAAAACAGTGTTGCCTACTCCGTAGGAGCGTGGGGCCTATGGGAGATGGGTCTCAAACATGTAATTCAATTCACACATAAATAAAACGAGTCTAAGGTGACATGGGATTACTAATGTATGTGCTCATGACATGAAATTTGATTATTCTTTGAAAACTGTTTCTTTAATTGTTAATCTAAAATATTATCTAACAGAAGCCATTAAATACTCACAGGCATTAGAATTTCCTTTTTAGTTTAACTCCTTAGCTCTTTTGTAAATATTTCTATGTTCCAGTGGTTGGCTATGTGAGAAAACTGTCTCATTAAAATTTCCAAGGTTTCTGCCCCCCCAAAAAAGACACTATCCAGAGTAAGTGTCCACTAAGCATTTTTTAAATAGTCATAAAACTAAAATAAGTCTCTGCCTTTGTATATATCCTACCACCATATATGAAAAGGTGGATGGTAAAAAGGAATCAGAGACATTATTTTAAGAGACCTTAACCTAGTCTTGCCATGAATATGTTGCTGCAGAAAACAGCATACTCTTATGTCAGAATCTACTGAGCGTAAGAATTGAACTAAGTAAACTTTTAAAGTGAGAAAAATGCCTTTGAACCTGAGCAAAATAGTACAATATATTGAGCCTTTTTTGACTCAATTGAATTGACCAGATTGACTGATTGTTTTTTTTTTCATCTTCAAATAACATTCAAAATAACAGAGGGCAAAAAAAAAAAAAAAAAATCATGAATGTTCACGTGGGCACAACCAGTAAAATTACAAGTGACAAGGGCAAGAATTATAAGGCTCATTTGGTTTAAAAATTAACACATTTATATTAATATAAATGAATAAATAGCCCCTCCATGGACTGTATAAAAATGGCCCTAAAGTTTTCTTAAAACCAATAATGAAATCAGACAAGCTTTGTCAGGCTGGGCTTGTTGGCTTACTGGCTAAGGAAAGAATACTGAATCAGTTTGATCTTCTTTTACGGGAAACTTAAGAAAAATCACCTTTAATTTATGCTCTGTACTACACACCTTTTGAAGCTCTGTACGAGAGAAGCCATGAACAAGAGAAGATGCAGTATAATCCCTCTAGAGGTCCAGGGAGTCTATGAAGGCTTTGTGTTCTTCTATACTCTTTCTTCGTGTTGACACTTCTGCTGCCAAACTCCAGTCCTTCTAACTAAATCTTCAAGCAACTCTCTCCAGAACCTTGATACTTCAAATGTGGCCTGAGCATCAGCACCATTATCATCACCTAGAAACATTTTCGAAATCCAGAATGATAGTTTCTTGACCACAAGTAGCACACAATCATTTATGGCTCCCAAAGCTCTACTGCTTTTTTCAATCCCATCTCTTTAGACACAAATGAGGGAATCCGTATTTGAGAACTGAATGCTGGCTATGCGTTCCATGGGATGTCATGAGGATGGTGAGAAGCAGGCTTCTGGACCAGGAAAGAAATCCTGAGAGTTGGAGTCTGGCCCTAGGACTTCAAATAAGTCCACTTAAGAGTAAGGCAGACTTCATATTTGATTTTATATTTCTTATATTAACATTCTTGCCTGGCATTTAATAGACATACAGTTACATTTTAGATTAATATAAACAAATCAGTCTTAAGTGTTCTTGAATGATTGGTTTTTCTTTCTTTGTGTTTTAGCTTCCAAAAAAAATTTACTAAAGGTTATATTTTTCGAACCTTTCCCAAATGTAGCATTCTTGGATTCTTGGATTCTATGAGTTTTGTTGTTGTATAAAATGATGTTTGGGACAAATTATCAAACTCTGAATTGTGACTTCTTTAAGTCCTGCATCTAGGTGGTACACCTATAGCTAACTGAAAATGGAAAACTTAAAAAACTTTTTTGTCTTATAAAAAATAATAATTTGATTTTTTGCCCATTTATATGTATAGTTCCTTTTCTGTCTCTTTGTACTGACAAATAACTAATAAACATTCTAAAAGTTAATGATAATTAAGAACTTTAATTTATTGAGCATTTATTTTTGTTGTGATCATTACTGGCATGGAAGGTGGGAGAGCAGTTGAACAGTGAAAAGAATCCAAATTCAGAGACTCTTCAAGACGCCTCAACTGTGAAACAATGCTTCCGCCATCAATGACCTCTTCAAAGATCCATGCAAGCCAATATTAACAAACTCGGCACTGCCTAGCTTGCACAGTTAGGAGGACCTTGGTAAGAATCTACCCACACACATTCCACTGCTGCTAATTCTGCTAAGTGGCAGAGACGTCATTAATATAAGTTAGATGCCATTCAAGGCAGCAGAGTTGTTTCTGCTTTCACGTCTGTGATTTTGCCCCCCAGTGAAACGCTGCATCTCAGTTGTAGCATCACACTTCAAAAGAAGCATAGAACAGAGCGAGTTCAGAGGAGAGCCACAAAGATGACAAAGGGTTCGGGAAATAGGGCCTGTGTGCAGAGGTTCAGGCAAGTGGGAATGTTCTGTCTGGAGAGAAGACAGGGGCCAAACATAGCTGTCTGCAGATTCATTAAAGGATACTATAAGGAGAAGAGGGACCAGTTCTCATTAGTCAATCAGGCCCGAACAAGAAGTAATAGGCTTCAATTCCAGAAGGGAAAATTCAGGTTCAATGGAAGGACTGACTTTATACGGATATGAATGGTTGGGAAAGGCACCAGCTGCCAGGGGAGTCTGTGGAATCTCCATTGCTGGAGAGATTCAAGGCTGACTCTGCACACCCATCGATCGGGAATGACTTAGTAATAATAAAATCAATCCTGCTGTGATTCACGGGAATAGATTAGCACCCGCATAGGTCCTTCCAGCCCAAATGATTATATGATTAAGACACCAGCACCCAAGGGGAATTGATCTGTGTATACAGAGGAAATAGAAATTCTTTATAAGCCACAGCCATAAATCTGGAAATTAAAAAATCCGGGACGTTTAGCTACTGGAGAGACTGAATCTGCTCAGGAGTACCTAGGGAGGCTGAATTAAAGTGCACAGCCTTTATTCTAAAGTATTGATCTGATTTTTGTTACATTTCAAATTAAAAAAATGGGGATCTATCACATTATCAATTTCCCTGATTAGTATTCAATTTGAATGCTGTGTTAATATTTCATCAATCAAAACAATCAGGACAGAAAATTTTCCTCCCAGTCTGAAAAATGAAAATGAAAAGATAGATTATTTTCAGAACAATTATTTTGCCAAGTCAGATTCAGCATCTTTTCTTTTATTCAATAGTATGTTTAAATGATGTTTTTGCTTCACACATACCTGAGAGTTTTACTTGATAGGCATGAGTCTCTAATTAACATCCAAGATCCACAGAATTCAATCACAACATGGGTCCAAAATTTCCAGTGCAATTTTTTAATCTTAAAATTGATTTATACATCTGTCACGCCCAGAGTGAAGGCAGCATTACCCAAAGAGCTCAATTTCTCCAAGCTTTCTGCTTCATCACATTGACCCTTGCCAACCCTGCTGTAGTTATTTTGAGTCTTTGAAAAGGCAATATTGAATTTCTCAGTTCGCTTTGTCTCTTTCCACCTGTCCAGGCTACCTTTAAGAAAAAAACCCCTGCACCGTCTTTTCCTCCCCTGACTGGTCTGTGTTATTACTGCCATCCACATCATCAGGGCTACACGCACGGTAGTAGATCATCCCCAGGCTGTCACTGGGATGAGGGACTAGGAGGCAGTGTCTAGCTGAAGAGCAAGCTATGGGGCACAGGTAATGAGGGGCCAGGCACAGCCTGGCCTGTGCAGCCCTTGGCGCCTCCTCTCAGCTAAGGTGGACACCTGCAAACCCAGCATCTGCAGGAGGGAAGGGAAAGAAAGCCCTGTGTTATTCTTTCATTCTTTTCTTTTTTCTTCCTCTTTTTTGAATTAGAGACTTTTTATGTCTTCCCAAAACATTAAAAAATAATGAGTTCCTAAATTCAAAGCCTTTCAAAGCTTCTCTTTCCTGTTTCTTCATTTCATTTCCCCCTCTTCTTTCATCTGTGTTTTTCTCTTCCCTTTCCTGTCACCCAGACTCTGGACGTCCTTCTCCTGGACTGTTGAAATGATCTTTATTCTGACTCTCCCGCTCTCTTGTCCTTCTCATACTTTGACAGACTGTTCCCAAAATATGCACATTTGTCATATCAGTCTTCTAATCAGGGAGTCTTTAATTTCCTCCATGATCTATCAAATATAGTTCAATTCCCTGGCCTGGCATTCAAAGCGCTCTAATATTCAGCCTTAGCATATTTCTTCAGCTGCAAGTTGGCCTGACATTTTGTTACTCATTTACCTCGCCAAATGGGCTCCTAGCCTTTCGGGACAGTCTTTGAACTTTTCATATCTTTATACTTTTCATATCTTTGTTTTCCCTGGCCCTTCCACTGGAAATGCAAAATAAATAATGGGCAAGCTTTATTATAAGATATATTTTAATCCAGATTTCCTACTCATGACCGAGAACAATGTGCTTTTATTTTCTCTCAGAGTCTGAATTTCTTGATCAGCAAAGTGAGGATAGCCATCCCTGTTCACAGGATTCGTATGAGGAATGCATGGGAAGAGGTGTGTAATGTACATGGCCAGCACACAGCTAGGCACATGACAGCTGGCAAAGGCAGCTTCTGTGATGTAGCCTTCACGTAATTAGTCTTTGAATTCATCCTGTAACTGTGTTTGAATGTCACCTTCTCTTCAAGGTTTCTTGTCTTACTTTCCATTCCAGTTGTGTTTTCCTTCTTCTGATCTAGGATATCTAATTTCATACCATAGCAATTATAACCTGAATATAATTACCCAAAATGTCTTCAAGGTAGAGACTTTATATCTTAAACTGTCTAGAAGTGACCAATACATGATAGATAATCAACAGTTTGGAATCAATTGATGCTTTTGTATGTTCCTTTTCTTGCCCATTGCCAACCCTAAAATTTCTTTTGGATTTACTAGATACAGTACCTAACTATGGTGAAATAAAAGCTCAAGCACATTTTGGTTGGCAGGATAGATTCATGTAATTAGAGCTGTTGTACTCCCATTCTGTAAATAAAGTTACAGCTGACTCTGTGGTGAGCTCCGTTTTCTACTTTCATCACTTAAATATTCTTTAATGGAAAAAAGCACTAAAACCTTAAAACCTACTGATGCATCCTGATTTAAATAACTACATTTCTCCAAGTTATTCTTCATTTACTAATATCATTTCTACACCTGGCAACTGGCATGCTGGGAAAACTTTTCTCCCTGCAGAAGGTTGTACATCTCTAATTTTAATTCTTTTTGTTATTAAAAAAAATCTACAACTTTACTGTGCAAAAAGTGCATTTTCAAGATTCCTTCAAATGGTTTACACAAGCTGACACAAATGCAACACAGTTAATGTCTAAATTTCACTTTTTTCTGTTCTGAGTTCAGCACCAACTCACCCAGCAGTCAGGTGGAAGTGGGGGTTCAGAGGGCAATAATGGTTTCTGGCAAATGATTCATTGATAGCAGAGCTCTTTTTCTTGTAATGCCACTGCTGACATGAAGGGCTTTTAAATCAAAGACTCAGCCCTCCCATACTCTTGGATTCCGATATCTCCAGTGAATATTACCATCAGCCTGGGCCCACCCACCACTGTGTTTTCTGTGAGCGTCAGCGTCATGAACAGCTTTGGGTTCTGCCAGTCTCCCTGGTCCTTCTTCACACTCTTTCCTCACACCCTGGCTGATCCTCCCTTTTCTGCACTTACATATTTTTCCTTCATTGTTTTATAGTAAATATTCCTTCCTCAGAAAAACCCTGCCTAACTTATATTACCCAACACAGAATGACCAACCTAGATTAATTTGCACTGTCCAACACATGGTCTGCTTCTCCCTCATGCTTGTACTAGTTATACACAGTTAATAAAGATATTCAGTTTGTGCACACGGTTCCTTAAAATGTCTTTCGATGGTTAGAGTTTAAGATTGAGTGAAGAGAACATAGCAAGTACCCTGCTCACATGTGTATCTCCAAGGCAGGTTATTTAAGAGGCTCTCAATAAAAATCTCATGAGTGGAGACTGTGCATTATAGAACTGTTCATTTCCCAATGAAAAATCAGGTAGTGGTGCACCCATTCCTTCTGTCCTCCCAAATTTATATGATTTAGCACTGATCAGGGTACCTGGAACAGGCCAGGCAATTGAAGAGCATCCTGTTATCATTACCAGTCAGTTGTGGTATTGGGGTTTATCAACGGTAGCAGTGGTGGTTATTTTGTTACTAAAATAAGAAAGCCATGGAAACAATAGTCAAATAGAAATTCACTAATAAAGCACATGTAATTGACTTTGTAGGTCCACAAATAATAATTCATTCAGGCATCATTGTAAAATTAAAAAAAAGAAAATGAAAGCTATATTTAGTTGACATTTAAATATTAAGTAATAAACATACTCTTCCCAAGAGCTATTTCCACCTTAACCTCTAAATTCTTGGGCTTTTGGAATTTTTCAGGGCTTGTGGAATAAACATAATTCCATAGTCCTCCTCCAGAGTCACTTACTACCATAGGATTTTTTGTTGAAACTAGAATTTAAGGAAAATCAAGCTCAAAGAACTTTAAGAAAGATTTGAGTAAAAACCACCATATCCCAAATGATTTTCACTTTTATATCCATTTCATTTTGTTCTCAATCTGAGGATTCCGCTTACTCACATCTTAATTTTAAATGTTGTTTTGTTTACTAACAACACTTGTTGAAGATTTTGGTTATTAATAAAAATGTTTCTGAGATATGTAAAATCTACACTCAACATGAGTGTGTAGACTTAAATGAAATTGAATTTTGTTTCATAAAAAAGAATATTAAGTCAGAAAAAATTCATAGTGCAGATTTTCAAATAATTCTTTTTCTCTAGATTACTAAGAAACTAAAAATTAGATTATTGGATTTTACATATGTTGGTATAAGTTCACCCAGAAAGATTCATACCTCCACCATAGTAATGTTTGTGATGAGTAAGCTTTATTGTGCCAATTTGTTTGGCTTGAGAACCAGATGCCCAGAGAATCGGTGGAACACATTCTGGGTGTGCCTAAGTGTGTACCTTAGTTCTTCACCTATTCCTCTTGGGGGCTGTCCTCTTCTCTGCTCCCTTACAACCATGAACTAAGTAGCTTTGCTCCTCCAAACCCTTCCATCATGATGTTCCTACCCTGGACCTAGCTGACCGTGGACTGAATCCCTCGAAACTATAAGCTAAAGTAAACCACTCCTCCTTACGGTATGGGTTTTGGGTCTTGTGTCACAGCCACTGAAGAGACAATACAAAACTTCTGTGGAAACACTTTATTGAAACAAATATAACTTAATGTTATTTTAGGAAATTGAAGAGAATTTCTGTTGGAACTGATAAAGTGAGTTTCACTAAACAATGAAATCCTATTTAATGGAAGATAGATGTACATATAATACTTTGTATTTAGAATTATGCAAGATAAGATGCAAAAGATTACACTGTATTTTCTCTTTGTCTCAGACACTTTAATGCTAAAATGGCAAGTAGCTAATCACTCATTTCCTGATATGCATTTTGTGGAATGACTAACATTTACCAAACAATAATTTCCTATATATTTTAAACTCATTTTTGTGTATATTGCAGAGGGTGAGGGAAAAAGTCCTTCTATGCTATCTTTTCTTACCAAACCACATTATTCAATTTCTGGTATAGAAATAGTGCCTAGGAACAAAATTCTTTCCAATAAGAACACAGGTAAAAATTCATAAATGAATGGATCTCAAAGGTAAGAGGTTTTCCAAGAACAGGAATGCAATTATTGTCATGCTCATGTTTTACTGAAATTCCACAAAATTACAAACCAAGGCTCATGCTAAAAGTCCTAAAGACCAATTTCAGTCCTAAAAACAACTATAATGACAACGATGACAGCAACAAGAGCAGTAACAATCAGCTGGCTTCCTAGCACGTGCTTTTATAATCTGGTTGCTTTTGACTCCAGAAAATTAGTATAAATTTATAAATTAAGCCGGGGATTTAGCTCAGTGGTTTGGCCACCTGCTGTGCAAGTGCAAGGACCCGAGTTTGATCCCCGGTACCCAAATAAATAAATAAATAAATAAATAAATAAATAAAATTATAAATTGAAATCTGACATAAAATAATAGAATCCACACTGTTTATAAAAGTTTCATCAACATATAGATCATCTAGGCAAAAATAAACTGAGATTAGAATTCCACATTAGGAAACCCCTGGACCTAACAGCTATTTATAGAATTGCTCTCCTACCCGCTCCAGCACACCACATTCATCAGCACATGGAACATTCTCCAGAGAAGATATTACACAAAGCCACAAAACAATTCTCAGACATTTTAAAATGGCTTACAAATTTATGAAAAAAGCATTCAAACTGTGAATGTAAGGTTAAAAAGATGTGGAATGGAATTACTGAGGTCCTCTTTCTTGTATTTTACTAATCATACTACTAATGGTTATATATATATATATATATTTATGTTTATCTATACTTTTACACATATACATGCAAGGAAATTGTGTTGACTATGTGAGAAAAATATATTCTCATAAACTTGATCAGTATGTAAAATGATGCATTTTTTTCTGGAAAATAACAATGACTCTAAAGTCTAAAAATTATGTTCTTTTACATTGAACTATCAAAAAGCAATATTTAAGATTTCCTTACAGATATGATAGTGAAAAATTATAACCAACCTAAACATCCAAAGAAGAAATCAGTTAAATAAATTTTAGAATGTGCATATGCAATAGAGCCTTTAAACTAATGTTACAAATGTTACTAATGTTATCAAAAAGATAATTTACAAAATAGTGTGTATAGCATGTTTTCAACTTTGTATAATCAAGCTATCAAAATACTCATATGATTGTATTTATATGTATATTTCCATACATGATCTTGGATTTATCTTGGATTTTACGATTACAAATAGTTTTATTTTTTATTAAAAATTTTCCATTTTGGAAAAAAATCAAAAATAACATTTTAACGTTGACTTTAATTAAAAACTTTTAAAACTGTGGCTTGTGACTCTGATTAAAGATAAAAGTAACATAATTAATAATTTAGCTAATATTGTTTTTAAAGTGGAATACAGACTGAACCTCAATGACAAGTTGTTTTTAAAATATGACCCATTCGATATGAGCTGCTTAGGAGATGGCAATTTCACTAATGCCATTTTGCATAATACTCTCCCAAAGAATGGCACTGCTAACTTTCAAACTTCTTTGTTTTCATAAATCGAGGAATTATGAGAATGATACTGAAAGGCAGGCGCTTTTAACATAAGCCACTGATTATCTTAATTATCGTTTGGAATGTGCTGTATCCCACGTGAGCATTCTCCCTGCTTTTCTCTCATAGGCTGATCCCCGGAGGAAGGTGAAAGGACACACACGCATCTACTGGTGTCAACACAATTTGGGGCACAGCGAGCCTGGAACCCAGAGCTGCCCCTCCCTGAAGGTGGGTATTTATGAGAAATGTCCAGAGCATAAAAGTAAGGCATGGTGCTGGACAACCCCTCTGCCTGTCACTTACATCCTGAAACAAGTGATTTGATTACCCTTATCATTATCTCTGCTTGCAGAGCAAAGCTCCCAGAGGGGTTAGTGGTTGTAGAATTACCCAGCTGTTTTTTAAATTCCACCATAGTATTTGACTCGGTGACCTCTTCAGTCAATGAATTTCACAGGTTGACTATACACATTCATAAGGCATTATTTACCTCAATTTGTTCTGAATTTGCTGCCTCTGATTTTTATCAAGTATCTCCACGTCCTCTTCTTATTATAGAAAAAGGTTACAAAAAAAGTGTCCTTTGTAATTTTGAATGCTTCAATCAAAGACTTTTCTAAAATATGCTTGATTTCAAAATCATTTTTAGGAAAATGTGAAGTCTAGCATATTCCACCCAGTCTCTATTAATATCTTACTCTCACCGTGATTTCTTACTACTTGGCTATGATTTCAATTCTTGTTATGCCTCATCATTCTGTTTCTCATAGTATTAACTTCACAAGAATGACAATGGTGAATATATATTCTTTTCAATCAGAAAACCAAAGCTTGTAATGATGTGCAAAGATTAACCTCTTGCTGGTACCATGATTTTCTCTTAATTGAAATATTTTTCTTGGTAAAACCAATACACTCAAAATACTTACATTTAAGCTAACTGAACCAGCATAGAGGCGAATGTTCAATGAGGGCATTTGGAGCATTATCTTGTACAGCAGATTCTTTCTGCTTGGGTTCCCACAACCTGAGGGATAGAGGCTGCTTGTCCATTCCTGTGGTGCTGTCATACTTTCTAGTAAATTGGGTATGTGTTTCTCACCTCAATATTCAGGGATGTGCTCAGGACTCAGAGAAATGATTCCAGCGGTAGAATTTACACTTTTTGCAGCAGTTTTAGTTATAAATAATTATCCTGAACTAACAAAATTAGCAATCTTCCTGTCTATAGTAAATATGGTTTTCTTTTAAGTGCATTCTTTCACAGTTAAAAATGCTTGCAATCCATGACATGTCTTCATGTTCATTTGAAATTCCCTTATTTGTGTAATGAAGACATATGAAATTATTTTGGAAATGAAGTGGGTTATGCAGAAAATCAAAACACCAGGCAACAGAAGCATAGTTCCTCCTTTTAAAGGCTGTCTTAAAATATAGTTCAGAGGACATCGGCTGAGTAAAAAATGCAAGTTTATAGATTTCACTCTAGACATACACAGTTGAATTCTGTGTGTGGTAGAAGTCAGGAGCCAGCTGATTACTGTAACTCCTCATTTGTACTGATTACAGTTCTCTTTAAGCCTCTTCTTGGTTTGAAATATCTTCTTGGGAGAGCTCTTCCACCCCTATAGCTTCAGCAAGACACCCATGGACCTATCCTAAGTATCTCTAAGGTGAAGTGCAGCTTTCAGTTTCGAATGCCACCTTCTGGTGTATCTTAGAGATATTTCACACACAAATTGAGTTAGTGATATCCCGCTGCATGCTCCCTTTCTTCTATCTCACATGCTCATCCCCTCAGGTGCCCAAATCGAAAACTGCTGATCATCTTGTCTTCATTGCTCTTGAATTATTTTTATCAAATTTGCAGCATTAGCCTTATGCTTATTTTTATTAGATTTTATGTTTCTAGACTGCTTGTCCCTGACACCAGAGGGCCCTGCATCTTTGCAGTGGGGAGTAGTATTGTAGGGTTAGGGGCATAGGGTGAAGCATGGAGCTGGGCCTTGACCGTGTGCCAAGGTCAGGGAAAAAGCCAATGATGTCTTTAGCATCAAGCTTCCACAGTAAAACCATAATATCAGTACATGTTTAGCTGTGTTCTTAGTGAACAAAACAATGAGAAGACACTGAAAACAGAATAAAGGACTGCAGAAGTCCACAGATGAAAGATACAAAATTTAAAATACTTACAAGCATAAAATGCACAATCTTTCTGCAATGTCTTAAAGTTAGCATTGTTCACAGTTGTCCATTTCTAGAAATGGTGCTACTGTGAAATGGGGATGTTCAAAAAGCTTATTTCATTTGAACAGGCCTACAAAGATGAACTTTTGTTTTCTCATGTTAAGCTTTCTTATTAATCTGGTAGGGCCAATGATCAAGATATTTGTCTCAAAAGAAAATATTTAAGGTGTAAATACTTAGGTCATTTTTCAGTTGATAAGTAGCAATACATCATTTCCTTGATATGCATTTAATTTTATTATTGTTACTTGCAAAAATTTTTGTGATGAAATTTCTTTTATAAAGCAGTATACAAAAGCAGTTTTTAAAAAAATTTTATTTTATTGGTATGTTTTAGGTATACTATATAATGACATTCATCATTGGAAATTTGCACCTTTACATAATCTCTTTTGGTTCTTATTTTTTCCCCATTCCCCTGCCCTCCCTTCAACCACTACATCCCTCCCAATTTACAAAGACTTTGTTTCCATTTTTTCATTTTCTCATATTAATTCCACTCCCTTCTTTCCTTTCCCCTACCCCTCCCACTTCCCCTTCCCCTTTGCCCCTTTTCTTCCTATTTCACATCATCTATTATACCTTTTAGTCCTTGTTTACACTTTCAGTTTCTCACACTAGAGACACTTTCGTATTTACACGTGTGTCCTATTTATTTCACTTGAGAGAATCACCTCAATGTGTATCCATTTAGCTATAAATGTCTCTAATTTTTCATTTTTTATGGCTGAGTAGTACTCCATTTTGTTAAAAAAAAAAAACCCACACTTTCTTTTTCCAGTCTCCAGTTGATGGGCATTTGGGCTGTTTCCAAGTTTTAGCTCTTGCAAACTGTGCTTCTATGAACATGGGTGCACATATATCTCTGTGGTATGATTCTTTTAATTCTTTGGGGAAGATACCCAGCAGGGGAATAGCTGAGTCAAAAGGGACTTCCAGTCCTAGTTCTTTCAGGTATCACCATACTAATTTCCACAGTGGTTGCACCAGTTGACACTCCCACCAGCAGTGGAGCAGTGTTTCTCTTTCTGCACAGCCCTGCCATCATTTGTTATTGGTTGATTTCTGGATAGCAGCCGTTCTTTCTGGGGTGAGGTGGAATCTCAGCTTTGTTTTCATTTGCATCTCTTGAATGACCAGTGATGTTGAACATTTTTTCATATGTTTATTTGCTATTTCTACTTCTTTGTCTGAGAAATGTCTGTTCATTTTACATGCCCATTTTTGGATTGGGTCTTTAAATTTGGGAGGTCTGATTTTTTTTAAAGTTCTTTATAGAGTCTAGATAGTAGACCTTTGTCTGAGGAACAGGTGAAAAATTTTCCCACATTGTGGGTTGTCTCTTCACACTGTTGGTGGTTTCTCTTGCTGTGCAGAAGCTTTTTAATAAGAAGAGATCCCATTTGTTGATTGTGCTAGTTCACAGGCAACTGAAGTTTTGTTTATAAAATCTTTTCCTATATGAATTTCTTTGAGAGTTCTACCTAACCTCTGTTCCAGCCAGTTCAGTGTTTCTATTTTAATATTTAGATCTTTAATCCATTTCGATTTTAGTTGAGTGCATGGTGAGAGATACAGCTCTAGTTTTAATCTTTGGCAATTTGAAACCCGATTTTTCCTCCAGTGAGGGTGTTTGGCTCCTTTGTAAAAGATGAGGTGGCTGAGTATGTCTGGAGTTGTTTCTGCATCTTCTAATCTGTTTCACTGGTCCTCAGATCTGTTTCTTTGCCAGTACCATGCTGTTTCTATCACGGTAACTTTGTAGTATAATTTCCAGTTGGGGATGGTGATACCCCCTGCCATGTCTCTGTTACTTAGAATTGCTTTTGCTATTCTGGGTCTCTTCTTATTCCAAATGAATTTTTTGATTGTTTTCTCAAGGTCCATGAAGTATGCTCCCAGATTCAGTTGGGATTGCAATGAATCTATATAGAAGTTTTGGAAGTATGGCCATTTTCATTATGCTGATCCTTCCTGCCCAGGCACAGGGGATTTCTTTCCATTTTCTGATATCATCTTCAATCTCTCTTTTCAGAGTACTATAGTTTTCAGAGAAGAGGTCTTTGATTTCTTTCATTAGGGCGATTCCTAGGTATTTCAGTTTTTTGAATGCTATTGTGATAGGAATTGTTTGCCCTATTTCTCTCTCGGTGAGTCTGTCATTGGTGTAGAGGAAAGCTATTGATTTTTGTGTGTTGACCTTGTATCCAGCTACTTTACTGAATTTGGTTACTAAGTCTAGAAGACTTTTGGTGGAGTTCTTGGGGTCTTCCATATAGAGTATCATGTCATGTGCAAATAATGGCAATCTGACTTCTTCATTTCCTATCTTCATTCCTTTTATTTCTTTCTCTTGTTTAACTGCCATGGCTAGTGTTTCCAAAACTATATTGAACAAGAGTGGTCATAGTGGACATCTTTGTCTTGTTCCTGATTTTAGTGTGAAGGATTTCAGTTTTGACCATTTAGTATGATATTGGCTGCTGATTTTTCATAGATGGCTTTTATCAGATTGGGGTAGAGACTGTCTATATCAGTTTTTTGCAGGGTTTTTATCACAAATGCATGTTGGATTTTGTCAAATGCTTTCTCTGCATCTATTGAGATGATCATATGGTTTTTGTCCTTGGCTCTAGTGAAACAGTGTATTATAGTTTTTGATTTGCATATGTTGAATGATCCCTGCATTCCTGGGATAAATTCCATTTGGTCAGGGTGTATGTTATTCTTGATGATCTTCTCCATTCTATTTGCCAGTATCTTATTAAGGATTTTTGCATCTATGTTCATTAGTGAGATTGGCCTATAGTT
>NW_004624830.1:4192501-4281333 GCF_000247695.1 Heterocephalus glaber | reverse complement strand
TATGTTGGGATTCCATCATGTTCCTCAGCTCCTCCCTAGATTTATTAATCCTGTCTTGCACTATGGGCACAATCTCTGCTGATATCTGAGAAATTATTTCTGTTTTCATTTTTTCCAGATCCCCTTTCATTGCTAGTTCAGGGAGTCCAGGTGGTTTGTAACAGTGTTTCATCTCATTTCCCTTTGAGGTTGCTTTAGGTGTTGTGGAAGTCTGGTTTTGAGGCTTGTTCACATGTCTTCTCATTTCAATGGGGTGGGGGGGAGAGGGGTGCTGCTGGCACCCAAAAGGCTCACTTCCTCTGTGCTGGGAGTGTTGGTACAATGGCCCAGAAGCTGCCTCCTCTGTGCTGGGAGTGGTGGTACATTGGCCTGGAAGCCTCCTGCTCTGTGTGGGGAGTGGTCAAAAGCAGTTATTTTAATCATAAAATTGAAATAAGAAAACATAACAATATGGACACTGGTAAGTAGAATTGTTAAGAATGTATTTTGTCCTCACGTGAGAATTTTAATATGCTGAAACAGCTTTAATTACATTTGATACATATGAAAGTTGGCTTTAAATTGTAATAAAAATAACACAGTGTGCACTGATCTTATTTATGGTACAGCGTCAGGAACAGAATGGCCTCACTCAATGTGTCTTCTCGACCCATCCCACTGTCTTTCC
This sequence comes from Heterocephalus glaber, assembly GCF_000247695.1. The sequence goes on along the minus strand of NW_004624830.1, from coordinate 4,280,666 downwards.
AACATAGGCAACATTTTCCAGGAAGTTGTATTTGCCATTTCATTGCTTTAAAAAATTATGTGATGACAATGTTCTCAGCTGGTTTGTAAAATTAATTTGTGTCATTGCATAAAACTGCAGTTTGTCTAATTTCACTATTATCTAAATTACAGTACAGGTTATTTATCCATTTCTCTGTTGATAGACACATGACTTGTGGAAGTTATTGCTCTGAAGAGTAATAAGGCTGTGCATATTCTTGTACAGTCCTGTGGTACACATGTGTGAAAGTGATCTACATTACACACCTAAAAGTGAAATTTCTGGGTTGCAGAGAATGTTCATTTTAGAAGATAACAAAAAGTTATTTTCTGAAAAGATTGTACGAATGTACACCCCAGATAACATCGTATAAAAATTCTTATCAATCCATTTCCTTGCCAGATTTTGTATTGCCAGTCATGGTTTTTGCCCATCTGATGGATACAAATTACATGAAATATCATTGTGATATCAAACATTAATTCCCTTTTTAAAAAGAGGGTACACAAGTTTTCATACAATTACTTACCAGTTAGGTATTTTATAAACATTACCATTGCATATAACTTGTCCATTTTAATATTGAGATATATTTTCTTACTGATTTGTAAGAATTTCTTATTTGTTCTGTATAGTTATTTTTTCAGTTGCATGTGTGTCAGATATTTTCCCCAGTTTTTATCTACTTACCTTGTTATACAGTGCTTAGTGTTGAATAGAATTCAATATCCTCAAGCATTTCAATTTTTAAAGCTTTGGACATGTTATAGTTTTTTAAAGTATTCCTTAAAGTATTGTCTATATTTTCCATATTTTCCAATTGGAGATTGTAGCATTTGCTTTTCAATTTTAAATATTAGATAAATCTTTAATTTATTTCTTATATAGTACTTGGTAAGAAATTCATTATACAGGTGTGCCCAGTGGTCCCAGGATAATTCATGGCAGAATTGCATCTTTTCCCCAGTTACCAGGAATGCTACATACACCATGGAATCCTGTCAAATCTATTCAACACGTGTTGATTGATCACTTACTATTTGTCAGGCACACATCTACATACTAGACATGGAAGAGAGGGTAATTGGGGAGAATATTCTTCTCTCACAGATTGATTGGTTTCATATCTCTCTACTCAGCTACATTTGTCAATTTGGACCTGAATGAATTCCACATCACCTTATTTATCATATATGTGTATCAAATTTTAATATTTTAAAGGAAAAGTTCTATTTTGGAAATATTTTGGCTATCATTTATTCCTTTCTCTTCTATGCTGCTATAAAAATCTGGGGATTAGCTTTTAAAATTATACACACAGGCACACAATACAACCTTTAGTAAGGTTGATAATTTTTCAGTGACTGCATAGATCAGTAGGGGAGGTGAACATCTTTGTGATAAAATCTAGTATTTATGAGTATGATATATCTCTCTTTTTACTTAGGTCTCTTAAAATGTTAGAATTTTATATGTGTCCATATTTTCTTTCAAATATTTTGCTAGGCTTTTCTCAGAAGTTTCTTCTTCCTATTATAACTTCTGTCTAGTAATTGGTAATATATAAATTTTAAGATCCAGTCTTCTTATGTATTTATCCTTTTCCCAACAACTAGGCTGAGCCATTATTCCTAGTGGTTTAACTGTAGATTCTCTTTGACACACTGTGTACCCAAACATCTTTTAAGTTTAGTTTCCATTTTTTTAATTCTTTAAAGTTTTATGAGACCTGGTGGTATCTTGCACATTGTGGACATTAGAGGTGATAACTGTAAAATGATAGCAGAATTTTATATAGCTCTTGATTTAAAAGAAAATGTGTTTATTGCTTTACCCATATGACTCTCTATACTGCACATATACTTCATCCTGATAAGAAACTTCAACAGTAGTTGTATTTTTGAAATATTTTTATTCTGAGTGGATTTTTATGAGTTTTAAATGTTTTAATTGGTAGAAATAGTACATACTTATAGGTATGATACAATGTTTTGATACGTGTTGTCATTATGCAATGTTCAAATTAGGTTGCTTGTGTCTAGCACCTCCAACATTTATCATTTCTTTGTAGTAAAATTATTCAAAATCCTTCTCCTAGTTTTTTAAAACTTAAACAGTGTATCATCGCTATCTACTGTCACCCTCCTGTGCATTAGAACATCAGAACTTATTTTTCCTGACTGCTCCCTTGAGCAACCTTTCCACGGGCCTCCCTCCCGCAAGCTATCCTTGAATTATATCATCTGTATTCTGTGGGTTCTGATTAGGTAACACATTTTATCTGACTCTGTATGGTAGTGAGAGAAATCTCAATTTACTAATACCTTTCCTTGAATTTCTGAGACAAAAGCAAATAGGTCAGAGTATGTTGGTTTATATAAATGATTAGATTCTGCCTAATATTTTTAACAGTTTCTTGAGTTGATCAAGCATTAAATTTTCCTTCCTTGTAGTGCTGTACATATTTTGTTATGAAAATTAAATTAATAAGATGAGTTTAAGAAGGATTTCTCTGTTATAATCTTCTGGAGATTTTTGCATCTTCAGCTGATATGCTGTTTACCCAAGCCCAGTGAGACAGAGCACGCACATGCGTAACAAGCAGCACAGCGAGGCTTCAGTGCTGTTCCCAGGGCTCCCAAAGGTGGCCGGATGTGGAAGGAGTCTTGTCTGCACACTGAGCTCCCAGAAAACTGCTGAGGGACCCCGGAAATGGGCCAGCCTCTGAGCGTTTATACACCTTTTACACCCCATAGGGTGTAAAGTGCTGAACCACATCTTTGTCCAGGCATGAAGGACAGAACTCAGGATGCTCTGGCCAAGTCCTCTTCATCTTAGGAAGTTGCATTTCTAATGCAGGAATTCTTGGATCTCACAGCAAGAAAGTGGGGAAACTGAGGCCAAGGGTATCCAGAGCCCTACAGCTCTCTCTCTCATGCCTTCCAGATCTGATGTTTTATTTCACTAGCAAGGCATCCAATTTGCCCAGTTCTTCACATTTTAAAACCAGGTTCCCATATTATTGTCTTCTTCTTATCTTCATAGAAATTGTAGTTACATTTATTCCTTCTATTTCTTCATTTTCCTTTTTCTTGTCTCATACAATATTTTGCTTGGATTGTTTCATAATCAAGCACATTGTTTTTCTATTTTGCTGTTTCAATAAATTCTGCTGTATGTTGTCTTCATTTTCTAATTTCCTTGAATTGGTTTATTTTTCCATTATTTTTGAGTTAACTGTTGTTACTTAGTTTATACTCTTTCTTTAATTCTAATATAAATATGCAATATTTTTAATTTCCTCCAATTTTTCATTTTTGTTGTTTCTCAAACTTGTATATGTGGTATTCTGATTACTTTTTTACATTTCTCATTGTTTTAAAAGTTGAATACAATTTGTTTATTCTAACATTATTTAAGGATAACTTTTTAATTTACTAATTTAAACAATTTTAATTTAGCTTTTTTGAGAATGATGTCTAGCTTTATTTCATTGTATTAGACAACATTGACTATAAGATACCAAAGCTTTGAGATGTGATGGGACTCATTTATTCTATTATATAATCAGTATTTGCAAAAGGCTTACATGTACCCTAGTATCAACTTCGTATTTTTAAGTCATAGGTCTCAGACTACTAGTGTTTTTCCTAAACTTAATATTCCAATTTTTGGATCCTTTCTTTCTTGTACTAACATTAATGGAAAAAGTTACATGTCAGAGTCCTGTCATAGTGACAGATTTGTGTATTTCTGCCTGCAGTCATATTGTATTTGCTCCATCTAGAGTGAACCAATTTTATTGGTGTTCATACAATCAGAAAATATATGAATGTGATTTTTTTTGATGCTTCAAATCTTGTTATTAGCATTTGGCCATGTTTTCCCTTTTAATTCTTTTAGTTATTAATATATCTATCCTTTTGTTCTTTTTATTAGAAGTTTCCCAGACCTTTAATAACACTTTTATTATATTTTCCCAGAATTTTACCTTCAGTAACCCATTCTCTGAAGTTTTGAGTATTAGACATTCCAACATTATGATAGATAGTAGAATTAGAAAATTCCAATCAAATATGATTTGTTTTTTAGCCACATTAATGGCATTTATAATTTTGATTTTTTTGTCATACTTAGACATTATTTTGTTACCAATTTATCCTAATTGTTATGCATTTTATTTTCATTGTTTTAGACTGACATTTTTGTTTTATTTTTGCATTTCATATTGTTCCATTTTTCTCCACTGTTTTAAAAATGAGGAAATATTTCTCTTAAACAGTTTTAAAACACGTTTTAGGATCTGGCTGCAAAATGATGTTTTGCATTTATCCTTGAAATTATATTTTGTTTCTTTGATTTTTTGAGCTATGATCTCTTCATGTTACCTATGTTGCTCAGGCTAGTATCAAACACATCAGCTCAGGTGACCCTTCTGCCCCAGCCTCCCAAGTAGCTTGGACTACAGGCACAAGCCACTATGCCTGGTTCTTGGCCTTGAAATTATTTCAATCTGTGTTTAAGCTCTCTTCCTGAACAACTCAGGAACCCTTACCATTGTAACTGTAATCATACCAATTTGAATTTACATATGATTAGTGTATAGAATTTTGATTATGTAACTTTTTAAAAACTCATTATTATTTTCATTCATGTAGACAGCATGTTTGACAGTCAACTTTTGAGGTTATATGTTCTTCATTCCTTTTTGCCTCGCAGACAATCAAAATGTTTGTGTTAAAGGTTAAAAAGCCATAGAAACACAAGGCAAAAAAATCCAAGGATTTCAGACATTGGAATTATTAGACAATACACAATATTTTTAAAAGGTGCAAAATGGAAGAATAAATATGAGAATAAAATCACAAAATCAGAAAAGTAAATATGTTATGAACACAATTTTGGTTGGGTACAATGGCCCACATCTGCCTTTCAAGATTTGGGGAAGTTGAAATAGGGAAATGGCAAATTTGAGTCCTACCTGGGTTTTGAATGCCATTTTAATCTTCTGATTATATTTGTTCTGAGGTTTCACTGCAATAGGCCTTAGCTCTTATTTTTTATATTTATAATCTAGTCTATCTGCATTTCTGTCTAGATAATTTCTCTCTGTATATCTTCCAGTTCAAATATTCTTTCTTCAATTGTCTCTAACCTACAAATAAGCTATTTGAAGAGTTTATAATCCAGTATTGGCATTTTTAACTCTACATGTTAATAGTTCTGCCTTTACAATTTTTTTTTGTGTGTGTGGTAGCAGGATCAAACCCATGGGTGCCCTGCCATTGAGTTACAGCTGCAGCCTCATTTATTTATTTAGAATAAATGAAAAGACAGTTGAGCAAAGAGTTATTCCTAAGCCAACATTATGCAAAGAAAAAGCCAAGCTTCATCAGGGAGAGTTTCATCGGGTCATACACACAGCTCATCATTCAGCAGGGATCCTCTGAACCTCTCATGATGCACATTGACTTAACTAGGGCTCTCATGAGGGTACTGCCACTGAGGGGACAGTGAAGACAGCCTGGCTTTCTGAAGAGGACATAAGCCCCATCTTTGGAAATCTAGCATCGCCCTCTCAAGCTTCTCCCATGAGGCTATGGAAAAACCTTCCTTATATGGCTCAGCTGGTCCTCTGATCCTCTAGGATCTCCATGCAGTCAGGTATTTAAATCTCAGAACAGGAAGCGTTGGCTAGGGGTGCAGAAAATTGAGAGGAAATATGGCACTGATTTTAATGAACATAGAACAGAGCAGCCAAGTCATTCAGCTTTAAATTGTTAAAATTCCCATCAGATCCTTTCTTTCATTTTAGGAATTGGAAGAGGACACTCTGCCTTTGACCTTGGGAAATGTTGGGATGACAGCAGGAAGAGCAATTTCAAGAAACATTACATTGTTTAATTTTTTCAAGAAGAAATACACAAAGAGTTGGAAAAAATTAGATGGAGGAAGTGGGATGAGAAAAGGTGGAGGGAAAGAAAATATCTTAGATCATATAAAATGCTCAAACATTTTAAAAATCTTTTATTTCCAATATAAAAGGAAAAATGATCTTTACAATTTATTTTTCTTAAAGGGTCAGACAAAATTTATGTTTCAGAAGGAAGAGGAAGAGAAGAGAGGGCATATAAACCCAAATTTATGAGTGCAAAAGAAACTAGTGTTATTATGTAAATTTTTCAAAGAATCATAATTTTTTAAAACTTTGCATTTTAGAAGTTAAACACATGCCAAGCTGGTATAGGAATCATTTCATAATATTTATATTAGTGGTTATGCTAATGCTCTTGTTTAACAACTAAGAAGCAATTTTTTCATATTACTTGATTTTACTGTTTATTTTAAGAAGTAGTGTTTTATTGGGCACCATCTATTCATCAAAAACAGTAAGATTTTTCCCATTGTTTCTAAAGATGTCTTATATAGTCAGCAGGTGGTCTACAGAGTTATTTCCTAATGAGTTTCATAAACTTGGGGAAATTATTTACTTGCTTATATATCTTAGTCACCATTTTAAGTGCTTCAAAACTGTTGACATCTTTTGTTCATAACAATTCTGTGTCATAGCTAGTGTAATTATATGAGGCATAGATTGATTAACTTACCCAAAAATCACCAAATGAAGGGAAAAATCCACCTTCCAACCTCTTGGGTGTTCTGAGCTCTTAACCACTACTCTACACCTTCAATGGAGAATAAAAAAAGAAGAAACTATAATTAGATTATTATTTCAGTTTTTATGAACAGAAAACAATTGTAAAACATAAAGCAAAAACACCAGCAACAGAAACACATTTGCTTGTGATAACAGTGCCTGACAAATAGTCTAGCAGATGATTTTGTAATGATTATTCAGCACTGAATGACCAAACTTTATACAAACACTCTAAGAGAAGACTGACCCAAGTTAGTGGTGAAACTTTTTGTACTAGAGCTGCAGTCTCCACAGATTGTGAATAGACACCGGGTTCTCAACTTCATTCATTGAGAAATTTCTGCTACTGGCTTCATTATATTTTGATATATCAAACGGATGGATTTTTTTAAAGAGATGGATTCAGTTGAGATTTGTTCATCTCTAACTTGTCCTCAGAACTTCAATTCTCCGTTTGAAAATAACTATAGAGAAAAGTATTTTGTGAATTTATTAAACCACTCATCTTTAATGACATTGGAAACACTTGGAGGAAGAAGGATAAGAATGTATTCACTCCCATTCCAAGACCTACACTATCAGGAATGGATATTCAGACAAAACATCAAAAAGAAATATCCAAGGTGGAGCGCACATGAGAAAAAACAATGGACCTAAGAAACAGAATATTCCGACCAACAGCAATAGAATACAAGTTTTTCTCAACAACATATGGAAACTTCTCCAGCATAGAACATATGCTAGGCTCCAAAACAAGTCTCAACAAATATTTGAAAACCAAAATTATAACAAGTACTTTCTGAACACAATGGCAGAATTCCAAAATTAATCATAGGAAAAATTTAGTAGACTGTTTGAATACATGGAAATTAAATATCACACTCCCAAGCAACCAATGAGTCAATGAAGATATTAACATGAAAATGTTTTCTCCACTTTTTACTTTATTAGTACACATGTGCAGTACATAACAATTGCATTCCCTTTGGGGAGTTGGTGAATGTACATAACACATCTTTATTATATTTTTTCATCCTCTTCCCTCCCTGCTTCTTCCATCCTTGGTTCTCCTTCTCTTTTGCAAAAAGATCTCTTTTTCTGTCGTCTATCTTTTATTTTGCTCTTTATTTATATTTTGGGTTTCTCATATAAGAGAACCCATGTAATATTTAATTATATGTCTCTGCTTTTTTACACTTAACATTATGGTATCAAGGTACATCTATTTTCCCACAAATGACTCGTTTATCCTTCTTAACAGCAGAGTAGTACTCGATTGTGCATAAATGCCATGTTCTCTTTATCCATGCATTTGTTGATGGACATGTAGGCTGCTTCCAAGATTTAGCTGTTATGAGTTGTGCTGCTATAAACATTGGTGACACACAATGGAGAAACCCTGTAACAGACCTCACACTGTTCATTCTCCTGCATTTCCTTGGGAAGCTTGCCCACATGGCTCTCTCCATCGGCTCCAACTAAAAACAGAAGTTATCCACTTTCCCAGACACATTCAAAATAAAAAAAGATGGATCAAGGCCAGAGCCATAATAAAACTTTTATTCAGGAAAGGAGACAATGAGAGATGTGTAACAAATGCTGTGAAACCCCCTACTGGGGAAATTGGAAACTTTTTAATTTGCTCATAATTCTCCTCTCTGGCAGGATCCCTAAGTTCATAGTTTCCCTTAGCTCCTAGTTTGCTTTCCTGGAAATGTTTCCGCTTTCCAGTATCTTTTGAACTCTACACAGAGGAAATTGGTGAATATGCACTGCTTGGGAGATGCACAGTTTTCTGAGCTCAATTTCAACTTGAGAAAGATCAAAGTTCCAAGGGTTATTTTAGATCTTCAAATATTCAAAGGAATTTTAGCAATACCCTTGTCCTCAAGCCTTTGGTTTCTAGTTTATTTTCTTCCAATTAATCCAATGTGGTAATAAGCAAGAGCAAAGCATAGTCAAAACATTTTTGAGACTCAGTTTCAGATTTGCTGTCTTTCTTGGGTTTCTTTTGCTTTCTGGACCCCCAACACCCACCTCCTAACAATGGCTGCTTGGAGGTTGTCGGGTGGAAAGAAAAGACCCCAGCTTTGTTGGAGCTCTCTCTTCAGCAACTGAGAAAACTCATGGGACCTTTACTGTTAATATCCTGTTGTATCACATTTCTAGGAATATTTCTGAATCGGGCAAGCCTGTAAATTTGAGAGACTGTCCTCTTTCCCATTTTTGCTTACAACTTCATTAATTTTTTCCGAATAACATTTTAATTATTCGTCCTCTGTCTATGGTAGTCAAAACACAGCGCAACCTCCACACATACCTTACATCAAGAAAGAGGTCTACGGCTTTCTTGGATATAATGTACCTTGCTATTTTTTGAGCTTCTAATTGATTTTTCTATTGCTTTTGCCAACTGCTCCATCAATACCACATTAAAAATAATAATAATGAAAATCTCAACACTTCACCTCAAGTTAATAAGAATAGGATAAGCTATTTTGCAAGAGTGAATGAGGCTTCAGGCCTTGGTAGCTTCATCTACAGGGCTTGTTTCCTAATGTCACACTTCCGGGTTTAATGCAAGTCAGAAGGCCTCCTTCGTTTTGGGATTACCCCCTCTGGACTAGGAAGGGTCCAAGGTCATACCGCAGAGAGAAAGCAAGAGCGAGAGAAAGCAGGAGCCTCAGCTCAGCTCTCCTCCCTCAGTCCTGAAGGGATCTTCACTTCTCATCACCTTTCCTTTTCCAGAACCAGTCAACTGCTTCTCATACAGAAGCGGAAGGATATTTGAGGACTACAAAACTTATTTCAGACCTCCGATAATATTAAATGTTGCATAAAAATTCTAGAAAATTCAGCTCTGCTCCTGTACTTCTTAATCCTTTTGAATTTTACTGAATTTATTCTCTTTTCCATGTTTTTCTAAAGCAGCGTCCTCTGTCTGTCCAGAACACTAGTTCCTTTCGACAGTGGTCCTGGGAACACAGAAATCAAATAATAAATTGCAGCCAGCTTGCCTGCCCGCAGCCTCCGAGCTTCCCTCTGGGGACAGCAGGCACAGCCAGAGCGTCCTCGTCCTCCGTGCGCCCGACCCCCGACCGGCGCCTTTCTCCTCTCCTCCCCCAGTGCGAGTGCTGCTGCCTTCTATGAGTCCCTAAGCAGTGGCCTGTGACTTCGGGAGAACCACGCGCCTGAATAGGGACGTGGCTTAGAAGATCTGCTCTCCTTGGGCAAATCATCCCGTTTCTGTGAGCTCTGAAATCTTTAAACTACGAATAACGATTTTAGTTATAGGATTAGTGTGGGTTTGAGAAAGATAATAGATATGTATATAAGTGCTATATAGTCTGTAAAACTGTATAAAAGACAGCTTTGAAAATACATAATAGGACTACATGTAGACACTGTAGTTGGCTAATTGAAGACCGGGTTAAAATCATTACCTCCATACCCAAAATGTGCTGCCTTGATTTTTATGAAAGTTGTATTGATTATACAGCTCACATACTGTAAAATTCACCCTGTTTAAAAATTTACAGTTCAGTGGTTATGCATTTAGCTCATTCATAGAGTTGCACAGCCATCACCAATATCGCATTTTAGGACACTTTCATCCCCCCAAAGAAATCACATACTCATTCGCAGTCAAACCCACCCTGGCCTGTAACTGCTATTCCCCTCCCTTTCCCGGGGGATCTCTGTCCTCAGGGACCTACCTGTCCCGGGTGGCTCATACAAACTCTCCTGCTCGCCGCTTTGGTGTGATGTCCTCTTGCTGTGAGCTGGACTTCGCAGGACTCTTAACTACCAGCGGGAGGTACTGGACGCTGGAGCAGCGTGGTCTGTGAACCGGTGACCCCAAATTTCTCTTTAGGTTACATAGCTGGTTCTGGGTCTTCGAAATCATCCCACATCACACTTCCTCCATAAACCCTTAGCTTCTTGAACGCTTCTCCGTGTGGAGCTGGGCAGGGGCCTGCTGCTGATTGCTGTAATCACCAGCAGAAACGTTCTGATGTATCTCAGAATGGACCTCTAAAAAGTGTAATTTCTGTTTCTTATTTCAAGATATGTAATTATTATCTACATTTGAAATTACGTATTATAACTTTAAGGGACTTAAGGATGAAATAAATATTGTCCACTTTGTAAATCGAGGAAATAAAATAATGAATTTTTACACAGCAAGGAGGCCAACAGTGTATATTTGAAGTCGTGATTTTTTGATACTTAAAAGTAATATAAAGCTGTCTTACATTTTCTGACATCTGGCTAAGAGAGTCTATTAAACTCCCCATAAAACAGATGAATTTTCCTTTGTTGATTCTGTTTTATTTACCACCAAACATCTCAGAGACAGTGCCTGTGGGTTCAGATAGAAAACATATTGCCTGGCTGCTATGAAATGCTTCTGCTTTGTAATGAATTGACTCTGCTTCCGGAGAATATCTGCAATTCTGTAGGGATCTCAAGTTACTTTCTCTGCTCTTCTTCTGGGACTGTCAGTATTTAATTTCTTTCTTGTAACGCTCTCATTTAACTCCTTGGTATATAATATGCAACATGGTTAATGTAATATAGTAATATACTTTAATATACTCATAATATAATAATATATTATATAGCAATAATATAGTAATATATACTAGGCATCTTAAGGATTTAAAAATCCTTATTAGCGTTCCACTTGATGTCATGGTATGCAAAGAAAATTTTATTTTCCTAAAATGTCATAAGCAGGGATTTGGAAGTGTTGGCAGATGCTACGGAGGAGAAATGTTTGGCGTCTGTCTTGATGACACCTTTGCTCCTTGAGATAAGTATTATCTCCTTCCTGAAAAGAAGCATGCCTGGAAGCTATGAAATCAGTTTTAGAGAGAATGAAAAGCACATACAGGGCCAAGATAACACTGAATAATTTTCTTTTCATAATTATTGAAAAACTAGTAAGGGCCAGATCCAACCTAGAACTAGGCAATGCTTTCCAAAGGCTTGGAAAGCCCTCTCCATGTAGATTCATGCATTTTCGCTTCAGTAAGAGACACAGCTGGGAATAAATCGAAGCACCATGAGTAAGGCAGTTTCTGAGATATTTATAACTTAAATTCAAACCTGGAAGTATTATAACTCCTCTGAGAAAAGTCTGATCTTTTACAATTTTCTCTAAAATGGAACTCAGGATTATTTCAATCTAAATCATCCTCCATTTCTCCCCTAACTTTCAAGAGTAATTTTCACATTTCAATGCCTAAAACAATCAACTGCTGATCAAAGACAGTACTGATGACGCATTTACTTAATACAGATTTTCAAATTTTAGGTCCAGCACTCAATTCCAGCAATGGCACTGAGTTAGCCTACCTGAATTCATTCTATTTCCTCTATCAACTAAATACCAAGGAGAAGCAGATTGCATTCACTGAGCAGCACATCAATAATAAATGCCTTAGAGAATTTGTAGGATCTTATTCCATTAAGTTAGATTTGGAGGGATTTGTTTGTATGTAGCCACTAGTAAATACAGCAACAGCATATGGGTCAAATCAATAATTTGAGCACACTAGAGCTGAATTTTGTGTTGTTTCAGTCAAATTATTCCATGGGGCACTTAGAATATATATTCAACATATATTTGTTAGAGGTTACTAAGTTTAAGCATTCTGGAAAAATACTTTTAAGAGCACAGTAAAAAAATAAATAAATAACATGATCTGTCCCACAAGGCAAGGTAAGCAATATGATAAATACCTGTAAGCAGTATGGAAGAAATGATACACAAATTCAGAGCAAAAAATAGATCCCTTCTGGCTATGCAGTTGATTTTTCACAAGACTTCTGGAAGATATTAAATATTAAATAAGAACTTACATTTCTATGGCTACTATTTCGAAGGTTGGAGCTGCCAAGAAAAATGTGTTTATATCAAAGACAGCACTAGGATAAAAACATAAAGTGTAGTTTAAAGAGTGGCATGAAATCCATTAAAAGGAAATGTACTAAGGACCACAGAAAATTTTGAATGGAGCTACTAATAGTTCATGAAAATGAGTTTGAATAATTAAAATATTTAATATATAAAAATAACCTAAAGGAAATTCTTAAATATTTTCTTACATGTGAAGTGTCATTAATATCTTTTATATCTTAAATATTTTCTTAATGCTTGTGACACCAAGTTATGATGTGATCTTTCTCCAGCTAATACCTCAGTGCCTTCCATTTGTAGATTCTCAGTAAATACTCACTGGAAATAAATAAGCAAATAAATACGGAATAAATATACTTGAGATGGAAAGTGTATTAGTCAGCTTTCTTTTCACTGGGGCCAAATACCTGACACAATACAAAGGAGGAGAGGTTTATTTTTCCTCATGGTTTGGGGTCCACTGGATCCAAGGCAGAAACAGTGTGGTAGAAGGGCCCAGCAGAGAAAAGATGCTCACCTCATGGCAGGTGATGTCCCCATCACCCCCAACCAGGCTAGCACTTTCATCCATGAACTCATCATTGAATGAATTCACTGATGAGTTTAGAGCCCCAAGACCTAATCACCTTCCCAAAGACCCCTGCCTTTGGACACAAGACTTTCGAGGAGACACATTACATCTAGAACCATAATAGAAAGCAAGTTGGGGCTGTGTTGCAAAGTGAGAAGGGAGTAAGAAAATTAATGTGCTAAATATTCAGTTGTACAGCACTTATTAAGAAAATACCTCACTACAATTACTTTCTCATTTTAATACTTCCCTTCAAAGCAAAATTCATTGAAATGATTGCCATGAAATCACTGGCTACACTTCCAGATCTCTTGATCTTCCTCAACTCGTGTCAGCTTAGTTCTTATTCCACCATTTCACTATGACTTTGTCAGTACTCTTGCTCTCCCTACCAAATATAATGGCTCCACCTCATTTTGCTAGCCCCTTAGGTGTATGGAAGACCACATTCTTCTGGAGACATGGCTTCTGTGATACCGTGAAAACTTGACTTTCTTCCTTTGTCATTGATCACCTTTCTAGGCTGCTCACTTTTGTCTTCTCTTTTAGTTTAGTATTTAGAATACCTATGACTATGTCCCACACCTCCTTTTCCCTTGTAGCATTTCTCCCTTGGTGACTGAATAGAGTCATGGCTTTGAAAACACATTCTGCATTTATGATTCCCAACTCTAAACCTACATATCTGGCTTCTTCTGTGAAATTCATATTGACATATCTAATTGATTACTTGAAAACTGCACAAAGACATAAAATAACACTGTAGTGTCCAAACTGCTCCTGCATCTCCCAGATGAATCTTTGTGTCTTCCTCTCTGGCTCAAAAAAGTAGAATTTATGCATTTTCCTTGACAATTGTTTTTATGCCCCTCTCCAAATCTAATTGTTAAGCAAATTATCCCACTTCTAATTCCAAAGCCAGTCCCAAACCTGTTCATTTCTCTTCATACCTACTCTGAATGTTCTTGTCTAGCTTGACCATCTTTCATCAAATCACTGTGGCCAACTCAATTTTGCTGTTCTTGTGCCACGTCTTCCTGGAAATGCATTGACCTGAGAAAGACCATCAAGCCCATACACAGATATTTCAGCCATCTTGCTTGCCAATTGTCAGTATCTCCTGGATTTATTTGCTCTTTCTGTTGTTGCAAATTACCACAAATTTGGAAGGTTAAACAATGAAATTTACGATTTTACTCTTCTGGATGAGCCATCTAACTTTGTCTTCCTGGAATAGAATCTAAATGTCAGTAGGGCTTTTCTTCTCCTCCGGAGGCTCTGATACAAACCATTTCCAACTTCTACTCACACATCCACCCACAGTGCTTCGCTCCTGGACCCTTCCTCCATTTCAAATCAACATTTCATCTCCGTGTGTCTTCCTTTCCCAGTTGCGTTTCCCACTCTCTTCTCCTCTGCCTCTGTTATGGCTTATGTTTAGATGTCCTCCCAAAGCCTCATGCTTTTCCAGAGGTGGCTGGAACTAGAGTGTGTGAGTGATTCTGGTGGGGATAGGCCCAAAGGCATTGGAATTCAGGGCCTGACTGCTACCCTCCTAGGTCATCTGAAGAAGATAAAAGGGGCAGGAAGATGCTAGTAAGTTTCCCTTGTTGTTTTTGCTACCTTGTGTGCACCGTGTTCTTTCTCCACTGCCATGTAATGTGACAAACATATCACTGTTACAGGGCCTAGAATGTGGCCTCTTTGGGGACCCATTATTCTGCCTTACATAGGTCTCAGAATAAAATAGAAACTATTTCTGTGTCTTGTAAAATTCTACCTGAGCCAGAACTTTTCTTGTACATGAGCTCATCTCTTCCTCCTCTCATGCAGACTATGTTCCAGCTGCATGGTCTCCATTTCCATTCTTCAGGCACAGCAAACTGAAACCAGAACTGGCCACAGTGTCCTGCCTTGCACTGTCACATACCTGGGCCCTTCTTACATTCTTTGAGTTCTGCCTTTGCAGAGATGGCTCAATAAACCAACATATCTAAAGAAATCACCCATATATTTATCACTTCATCAGATATAATATATCAACCAATCTCTGCTGCTCTTCTTATTTATGAATGTATTGCTGTGATTACTAATGAATTTCTCTCAAATTCAGATTCACTATTACATGCTCCAACACAGGTGCTGCCAAATTCCTTTACTTATTTTAATTTCTTCAGTAACATGTCTTTGCCTAAGAATAGATTTCCAAACTCCATGAGCCAGCTTGTAAGGAATGACTTTCCCCTGCCTCAATTTCAATATCTTTTTCTTTTCTTTTATCTAAATTCCAGAAGCACTGGGCCTCTCCCAACTTCCTACATATATTGTGCTATTCCTCCTCTGCGACATAGGCCATCCTCCTTTCCTAAAGGACTGGTCCTCTTTTCCCTTCCTTTTCCTGGTTTGTATCTACTTAATTATGTATAAAAGTCAGTTCCAGAGGTGACCTTCAACGAGACTCTCTCCCGCCTGGCTTTGGTCAACTGCCCAAGTGCTCTTGGCCTCCACATTGTATCTGTCTTTAGGAGGTCTGCATTTCCCTTTCTGTCTGTCCCTCATCATTCGAGAGCTGTACAAAGAAGGATGCGGTGCACTGATTTCCTAGCACTTACCCTACACTGTAGGTAGCAAAAGTGGGCTCTGGAAAATAGGGGAAATCCTCAGAGGGAAAACATGCAAAATTCAGTAGGGAAAAGTAAGCTGGTGATTGGTGAGAAGAGAGGCCAGAGGGCACTGCGGGGTCTGCTATGGTGGACACACAAGGAGTCCTCACCTTCCCTGGGGCTCTGTTCCCCTTTCCCTGTCCTCCACACCCGTTACCAACGATAGCTGTGATTTGGTTCTTGGCATTGCTCAGATCTTTAATGCCTTTGAGATAAAAATTCCCAGTATCTCATTTGTGAATATAACTTTTTGCCTTCTTTATGCTCACACATTTCTGTAACCTCAACCCCCAACTTCACAGTGGCCTGTCCTGATGTCCACTCCAATAGTTCCTTGTAGCTCGGGTTTCTTCCCTGGCAATCCATGTGACATCATTTCAACTACTAGGTATTGACAATACTCTCCTGATTTCACATATTCTCAAATGCCCAATCATGGATAATTTTCAACATCTAAATTCTCAGCACCTACACTTTACTGCTGAATATTGCAAAAGACAATCTCCTAACAGTGCAGATTTGTGTCATTGTGCTGGTTGCTGTGCCCTTCACATGATTCACCAACCCTGTCACGTAGGCTTCATGACCAACAATTCCCATCTTCCCCATTGGCCTCACAAGCTATCTGGAGCTCCTATCACAGTTAATCTCTAAATTCTTCCTGTCTCTTTCTCAGCTATTAGGTTTCTTTTTCTCATATGGAAAATCAAGACTATTTTCCTTGACTCAGCTTCTTATTTACTGCCAAGGTATTTCTCCTTACTTCCACCCTAACCTTCTTTTGATAGTTTCAGATTGAGTCATCTCTCCCACTCTTGTAGGCCAATGCTGTTCCAGCTCTTTTCCACATTGCCTGTTTTGAGAACTTTAGCCATCATTCCTCCCTAATTTCCTAAGTTTTTTGACTCTTTGATTTCTTCCTATAGCTTGACTCCTAACCACTTAGGTATGGACAATAGTTTCCATGTTTTAAAAACTTATGAATAAAGAAGAAAACAATAAACACTCCTCTATAATGTGCCACAATAGCTCCAGAGCGTTCTGTTCCTCTTTGTTTTTAAATAACTACACTGACATCACCTTTACCTTCTTATCTCTTATCTACTATTTAGCCCATCACCACTTGGAATGTCCCTCACTGCTGTAATTAACAAGGTGTTTCATGGCTTCTTAATCCTGAATTACAAACACTTCTCAGAAATTAACTCACTTGAATATCTTGATGGCATTTACTTCTGTGGCTGACATCTTTACTTTTTAAAAATCTTTTTACTTTGACTCATTAAGGTATCATCTTTGGAATTTTTTCATCTTCCGCTCTCCCTCAAGGCTCTCTGTACAGAATCTACTTTGTTGTAAGCTCCTTGGAAGTGCGTGTTTTCCAGACTTGTAACCTTAATAATCCCTTTCTGTGCTTTGGTGTTTCACTAAATCAACAGCCCCCTACCTATGATTGCTACACTATTAACACCAAAACTTACATCTCCAGTGTAGGGCCTACCAAACTGTAGCTATTTTACTGTAAACTTAAACTAATTACAAGGGGTGATCAAAAACTAAGGTGATCGCTCAAATCAAAAGTATTTCCTATGGTAAAAGACACATTCCAATTAGTCCCCTTCAAAGTACTTCACTTTGCTTCAAACACATTTATCCTATCATTGTTGTCTCTTTCTGAAGCAGTTCTAGAGGTCCTCTTTTCTGAGTGTCTTTAGGTGCTACCTTGAATGGACTCAAAACACTTACCATTCATGGTCATTTTGACTTTGGGGAAGAGCCAGAGTCACAGGAGAGGAGATCTTGCAAATAAAATGGATGAGGACACATCAGAATGTTTTTATAAACTTGCCTTTCCGTTGGGTGGCCCTGGGCAACAGCATTCACCATATTTTTAATCACACCTCCTGAAGACCTTTGTGCTATCATCTCTTCCTTTAGAAAACAGGGTACACTGAGGCTGGGGTTCAGTTGTACTAGGCTGGGAAGGACGCAGTGAGGATTTGCCTGAGATGTTTAAAGGAGAAGAGTTAAGACTCTGTCCCTGGAAGAGGCCAGGTGAAAGACAAAGAGAGCCTGGATTACTACGGGGGGGGGGTACTCAAATTCCAGAAATAGTTACTGAGTAAAATTAATAGTAATTGATTGCAATGGTAAGGCTGGGGGAGATAAGAATTTAGCACATTTTTAGGGTTCCTATTTTGGTGATTAGGTGGAAAATGACACCACCAACAAGGAAAGTAAACATAGTCAGGATCAGAAAGAATTAAAATCTGTATAGCGAGGGCTGTTGCAGCATCAGTTGCCCAAGTTTTAGTCTTGAGAACCCCAAGCAGAGCTTCCTACGGGCTCTGATAGTTTCCGTGTGCACATAAGGGTGTCTTTAGCTTTTAAATAGATGAAAGTTTTAGCTATTAATATTCAATTATCTCCCTCACCTGGGCATTTTGTACTTCTGTATATGACAGATTTCAGCTCACCCAGTGTGACTGATAGAAATTTGGTGTATAATTATAATCATGACAATTAACAAGGGAATGCAGGAGCACTGCATGAAAGGAAGGGAAACAGACTTGGAAAATTATACCTAGAGCTCATTTAGGCTTTGACACTCACTGGGTACAGACCCTTGGATAGGAAACTGGATCTTGGTCCCTTTGCATGAAAAGAGAGATTACAACATTAACATTAGTGGACGTGAGGATCGTATGAAATACTATACGGAAAGTGCTTTGAAGATCATAAAGTACTACATGAATGCAAATTAACATTATTGTAACCAACATGATTTACAAAATAAAACTGAAAGTTATCAAAACCCTTAAATTTAATAACCCACTTTTACATATGCAGTGGTGCCTACATTTATGAACTTGATTCTTTCCACAATTCTGGTTGTAAACCAAGTTGGATGAGAATCAAATCAAATGCAATGGTTAGAGGCAACATTGCCCTTATGGGGAAATTTGTGTGTATATATGTGAATGGAACTTGAATTATATTAAAATTTTCTATCTCTAAACATATATTTGATATCTAACTATGTGCATTTATTTTTATTTCTCCATTTGTATATTTATACATTTATTTATTAAGCATCTGTAATTTCTCTATGTTTAATAATATGAACACAGCAGTAAATAAAACATTTTTTAAAATTTCCTCCCTTTATGGACCTTGCACACCATTTTATTTATTTATTTATTTTTGGTACTGGGGCTCTAACTCAGGACCTTGTGCTTGTGAGGCAGGTGGCAGCACCACTGAGCTAAATCCCTGGCCCTGGACTCTATTTTAGAAAGACAGACATTAAATGAAATAAAATAGATATTCGTTACATGGTTAAATTGTTAAGAAAAATACTAAAATGTTTTCTTTATAATTAAATTGTTTGGGCACTGGAGAGCCCTGATAATTAAATAGTGTAAAGAGGGTGATTCTCAAAGAAAACCAGGAGATGGTGACATTTAAACAAGTACTGGAAGAAAAAAATCCAGATCAATAACAGGAACAAGCACAAAAGGTTTGAGGTGGGACAATGATTGGAATAATGGAGAAACATCAAAAAGCCAATATGACTGGATAGTAATGAACAAAGATGAAAGTAATGGACTATGAATCATGAAGGTAAAATAAGCCATCCCTTAAGAACCATGACAATTGGAACTGAGGGAGTTTAAAGGTCAGGGAAAGGTTTTGAGTAGAGGATTAAGAAAAGAGCCATTGGAGATGGCTAAGACCTGATGATGTTAAGGAACTGGGATAGCAGTGGTGGTGTTATGAAACAGTAAGTCCTAGATTTATACTTCAGGAAGCACCAGAGCAATTTCCTGATGAACTGTGTAGAATAAAAGCAGTTTATTCTGGAAATGTAAAATTTAAGATGATTCTTAGGTATCTAAGTAATATTTTCAGTGACATTCTGATGGAGATCTAAATTTGGAAATTATCGCTCGATGAATGAGAACACCACAAGAATAGACAGAGAAGAAAATTTGGCAAAAGATCTTCCCAGGTAGGACATTGCAGGAGGCATGGCAGGATAAGAAAAGAAAATGGAAAAACAATAGACCAATGAGGAGCAAAGCAGAATCCAGAAATTGCAGCATCTTGCAAGGCAGATCATGAAAATATTTCTACAAAAAGAAGAACATCAATTTCTTCAAACAATGATGACAAATCAAAGCAATTCACAGATTGACAAGTCCACAATGTAAAAGTTTTTGGTCACTTTGACAAGATTGCTTTCAGGTTGGTGGTACAAGCCAACCTGGTGGCAGTGAATTATGAAAGAAAGAGGAAAGACTCTGTGACAAGAAAGCTCTAAAACTCCAATTTTGATTTTTTTTAAGGAGAATTAAGGAAACTGGAAGAGATAAAGAGGTAAAAATCAAGAAATGCTTAATTTAGGGTGGTCAAGCAACATATGATTGAATTTATATTGATGACAACCTTTTGGTAAAAATGAAATTATGTAATGGATCCAGCCACACTTATCTACATTCCCTACTTCATCTGATTTATTTTTGCGACTGAAGAGGATTTAATCTTTGCTAGAAGCTTTAAGGTTTGTCTAAGCTAACTAGACAGAAGGCAGAGTAAACAAGTACAGATGGAGGTAAGCGCTTAGACGTTGATGGAGAAAGCCATGACAATGCTTTTCATCTTGATGCAGCCAAAAAGTAAAAGATGACATGAGAGAGGGACCTGCGGCGGGTCCACCTCGGCTACTTCTCTGGCCTGCTCTCTCGCTCACAGTCTTACTGTGCACTCGGTCCAGCACGACAGGGAAGCAGGACAATCAGGTGGGAAGAAGTGAAAGAGCAACTAGAAAAGAAAAAGAAAGGCTCTAAGGCTTTGGCTGAATTTGAAGAAAAAATGAATGAGAATTGGAAGAAAGAACTAGAAAAGCGCAGGGAGAAATTATTAAGTGGAAATGAGAGCTCATCCAAAAAAAACAGAGAAAGAAGAAAAGAATAAATCTTGTAGGTATTCATCTTCTTCATCAAGCTCTGATTCTTCCAGCAGTTCTTCAGATTCTGAAGATGAGGAAAAGAAGCAAGCAAAAAGGAGGAAGAAAAAGAAGACTCATTCAAGTAAATCTTCTGAAAGCTCCATGTCAGAAACTGAATCAAACAGTAAGGATAGTTTAAAAAAGAAAAGGAAGTCAAAGAATGTAACTGAGAAAGAAAAGGACATTAAAGGACTTAGCAAAAAAAGAAAGATGTATCCTGAAGATAAACCTTTATCATCTGAGTCCTTATCCAAATCAGATTATATTGAAGAGGTACAAGCAAAAACGAAGAAAAGCAGTGAAGAACGAAAAAAAGCAACAGAAAAAACAAAAAAGAAAAAGAAGCATAAGAAACACAGGAAGAAGAAAAAGAAGGCTACTAGTTCAAGTCCTGACTCACCATAACATTAACAAAAACCAGGATTCCCTTATGAAGAAAGTGCAATGTCTAAGGAAATTTCAACTGTGAAAATTATGACATATTTACTAAAATGCGTGAATTTTCTTGTTTTTAGAATTGTTCCTGGCCTATTCAATAGCCACTCAGATGCCTCTATGTGAAAGGCCCATAGTTGTTGCTTGCTGCTTGAACATCTGCTTTTTCTCCTCCAGTGTGTGATAACCTCGAGAGATAATACACTGCAGTCATACTAGTGGTTAAGATATTTGGGGATAAAGCTAATATTTTTGACTAGAAGTATCTAGTGGTAAATCAACAGAAATTAAATCTGGATACATCTTTAAGATGTAATCAGAAATGGCCAGATGGGTCTAGTTAAATTTTTTAAAGTAGGGATTAGATTAATATTTTGAATTCCTTACTCTGTAGATAGGTGTAATTTTTCCCCGGGGGATACTTTTATTTACCTTGGGAAGGAGCTTTTTGGGTGGAGGGAGGGGTGGTTTGCTACCTTTAGCTAGCAGAATAGTGTGCCTTTGATCCTCACACATCCTACTTTCGTGGACACAGTAGCCATGCTTACTGGGGAGGTCGGAGCTGAGTACCAGCAGTGTTGCCCTTTACTGAGCTTAATGACATCTGTGGACTTTGTCATATGCTGCTTTGAGTGAACCAGAGAAACAGCCCTTTGCAGCATGAGAAAGCCCCAAAGCTCTGGGTTTACCTCCACATCAATAACAACTGAATGCTTTTTAGCTTTAGAATATGTTAACATCATTTTAATGAATTTTTGACTATACTTTGGCTTTGGAGAAGAATTGTTTCATATGGACACTGGTACTTTTTGAACTTAATAGCTAAATATTCTAAAGTGCATGTTTTATACTGTTGAGTTTTAACCAGTCAGGAAAGTTTTATGTAACCAATGATAGTTTATTTTTTGTATGAATGTTGTTTAGGCTACCATGTTTAGCTTTTGTTACCTCTTTACTCTTGCTGTCTCAAGTTTATTATTATGTTTAATGGCACCCTTGGCAAGATATTTGCATGTAAAAAGGAGGTTTTGATTTTTTTGTTTTTAAACAGCTTCATATTGAAGCTGAGACTTATAAACAAGTTGAGTGGCAGGCCTGGTATGCTTGTATCTTGTTACATAAAGCTGTTGCCAGAATCTTAATAAATACAGTATTTTAAAAGTTCGTTGTCTTTGTATATTAATAACAAACTATGACAAGTTAAATTTAAGTAAGAATTGTATTACTGCTCTTCTTGTGTCATATTTTACTAAGATTTTGTGCTTCATATCTCTTACTGAATTATTAGGAATGTTAAAAGGAGTTGAGGGTGATCCTAAGGGCCGACTGCCTAGGAAACTGAAGTAAACAAGAGTAAACATGAGGATGTGTGGGAGAGGTGAGAGTGAGTGTGCTAGAAGTAAATGGTTGTAGATCTGAAAAATGCATGAAGAACTTCAGGTTTCAAATCTAATATGCACAAAGATTGGGAGCCATTTTTCCTGTCATTATAATGAGAGAACTTAAATGACTTTTTTTGGATCCATCCCACAATGAAAACTGCAGGAAAAACTGCCACCCCAAAATCTGTAGAGACTGATAATGTGCTAAGTCACAAGAGAGGTTTGCCTATCCTCGCAGGGGCCACTAGAGTCATTCCCAGTGGCCAGTAAAACAAGGCAAGAAAGTTACAGCCAGAAGTACAAAGCAATCATCAAAGCAAAACCCAGATGTTGGAATTATTGGAGAATTAAATATATGCTAAGGGATCTAATGGAAAGGTAGGCAATATGAAAGGATGGATGGAAAATGGAAGCAGAGAGATGGAAAATCTAAGATTGAAACAGGAGGAAATGCTACAGACAAATACAATGCTACAAAAGAAGTGGAGAACATTTTCAGTGAGTAAATCAGTAAATGTGACATGGTGGAGGAAAGACTCAGTGAGTAGCATGATTGGTGAACAGAAACATTCAAACCAAAAGGTGAAGGAGAAAGAAGAAAACGGAAAAAGCACACCCTGATCAGGGTTGCAGCTCAGTGGGAGAACATTTGCCCCACAGGCATGAGGCTCTGGGTACATTATTCAGCACTGTAAAAAACCCAATATTTCAGCCACAAAATAAATTCAGCATTGGACGAGTCATAGATATTTGAGAATACAATGGTATAAAATGATTACATTTAGAAAGAAGTGGGCAGAGAATTGACAAATGTCTCATAAAGAATTCCAAATAATTCACGTGGATATTTCATCTTTGGGACATAGCATTTCCCTCAAGTGTTCGATACATACAACACTTTTCTTCCAAAAAATGTAATGTGAGTAAAGGAAAGAAAAGCAACTTTACAGTGGAGAAGTCTAGCAAACACTACCTCCAGCTAGGTGATCAAAGTTAACCCCAACAGTGATATGTCGTGTTTACAGTGTATCCCCTGGATAGGTAAATTCACCGGAACTTTGACTCTGTGGTCTTCCATCCAAAAACACATAACCTCCATCCAGTCATTAGAAAATATCAGACAAATCCCACCTGAGAGACATTCTACAAAATACCTGTCTGATAATCCTGGAAACTGTCAAGATCATCAAAAACAAGGGACATATGAGAAATTGTCACAGACAACAGGAGCCTGAAAAGATACAGCAACTAAATGCAATATGGTGTCTGGAATGAGATATTGGAAGAGCAAAGTTCACTGGTTACAAACCATAGAATTGGGAAAAAATATGAATTTTTGTTAATAGTTTATCAATATTGGTCTATTGGACTTGAAAAATATACCCTACCAATATGAGATGTTAATAGGCAAAAATGGTTGTATATAGGGTTTTTTGTACTATTCTCATGATTTTTCTACAAAATCTAAAATTATTCTAAAACTAAAAGTTTCTTTGTATCGCAGATGACATGAATGTTTGGAGCTTGAGGTATTAATAGAAGTTTGCTGGTAAGTTCAAGGATCATGGTGTACTCGGAGAGGGAGAAGTTTATGAAATTTGTAATGACAAAATGGCACATGATATACATGAAAAATTTGTAATTTGGCTGTAGTCATGTTAGCAAATATAAATTTGGAATAGAATGGAATATCGTGATGCCCAACTATTAGTCAAGATGATGGTGGGATATTGCGGACTCACATTGTAGACAGTTGTGACAACCACCATTTGTGAGTGTTTACTCAGCTTCAGGTACTGCTTTTAAGGTGTGTGTGTGTGTGTGTGTGTGTGTGTATAAGTAGTTTTGTGTATGCCTGTGTACATTTGGGAGATTAAACTTATGAGAACACTGAGAGAGATATTATAGAACCTGCTTAAAATTAGATACCTACCTTGTGATGGACAGGATGCAAACCAAGCAGTCTGAATCCATAGTCCAAGTTCATAGGCACAGACTAGGGTAGTTTCAGCCCTTATGGTATATTTTTGGTCTTACCTTTCATATTTATTTTATTTACTTTTCTGTAGTTGTTGCATTATATTTTAAAGACAATGAAATCATTGTATATCAGTTAATACATTTTTTTCTGTTACAGCATGGAACCACTCAAGTGAATGCACCGTAATTCAGTGGTGGGTGCAGTTTGAATTAGCAACCTTCGTAGCTTTTGACTTGACATTGTCTTGCTATCTTTCTGAAAATAGTTTTCTTCTTTCTTATTTTTTCTTTCTTGTTCTTTTCCTTTCCTTTCTTCTGTCTTCCCTCCTTCCCTCCCTCCCTTTCTCCCCTTTCCTTCCTCCCTCTCTCCCTCTCTTCCTTCCTTCTTCCTTTTCTTTTAATATGCCATCTTTCTCCTACAAATTTTCTTTGGTATTTGACTTCATCTTCCCTAGGATATATCTGTTTATTATTTTGAGGTTTCCCCCAGTTCCTTAAAAAATATGCTTTTCATATATTATACAGCTTGTATTTTAAGTTAGATCAGAAGTAAGCAAACATTTTCTGAAAAAGGACAGAGAGTAAACATAAGACGCTCTATGGGCTATAATCTGTCAACAGCAAGCAACACAGCCATTAGAGTGAGTGGCTGTATTCAATCGAGCTTTACCAAAGAGCTGGTCTCTGGGACCATGCATCAGAGTTTGTTGATCCCAAGTTAGATTACAACAAGGAAATCACCAAATTTGTTAAAAATACTATCTGGAACTGCCGAAGAATCTAGAGATAGAGTCAGACAGTAAAAATTACTTTAAATTTTATTCAGCCATAAAGAGTGATGAAATTGAGTCATTTGTAGGGAAATGGATAATGTTAAGCTAAAGTTAAACATCGCATGAATTCCCTTATATGAGAAACCCAACTGTAAACAAATTAAATAAATAAATAAAGTAAAGGCAGTGTTTTTGGAGAGGCAGAGATCAGGGGAAGAAAGGGAGGAAGGGAGGGGAGAAAAGCAGATGGAAAATGATCACGATGTGCCCACACTCCTGGCAACTGGAAGGAGTAAGTGTAATGGTTGTGTTGAGAGCATCCATGTAGCCAATCACAGATGCACTAGAAACATAGCAAGTGTGCTCAAATCTCATGGCTCAGACAGGAGTGGGAATGGCAGAGTAAGGAAACTATGAGGTCCATATTTTCACAGAGAGATGAAAAGTCAAGCAAAAACTCTAGGTACCAACCTTTTCAAAATGCTGGAGAATGGACAAAAGTTTGTAGCAACCAGGAGCATGCATAATAAATAAAAAGGCAATGAAAGAACATTCATCAGAGCTGGTCTGTTGGCACATGCCTGTGATTCCAGCTACTTGAGTTCTCAGGCAAGAGAATGGTAAGTTTGAGGCCAACCTGTGCCATTTACCAAGACCTGGTCCAAAAATAACATTTAAAAAGTACTGAGCCAGTACGTAGCTCAATGGTATAACACTGAATTGGTCTTCGGGTCAATCCTCCACATTCCCACAAAGGGGGTATTGGTTGCATTAGGAAAGCTGTGGGGCATTGTTACACTTGCCTGACACTGTGGCCCCAGAATGAGCAGGGCAGACTCTAAGAACTGTCTTTGTCCGATCCAACTGCAGGGACAGCCACAGTACTGGGGAAAGCGCTTACCTTCAAACTGTTCAAGTCGTAGCTCAGGAAGGGCAGGAAAGTGGTGAGCCCTCCTCGAAAATGACAAAAGACAAAGAAATATCCAGAAGCTTCCTGGAGTAAAAGGTCACAAATGTTCTGAGTCCTAAAACCATGAAACCCTGGAAGAGGAGGTCAGGGAAAGACTTCGGGAAATTAGGATTTTCAGAGGTGCCTGGATAAACTGATAGATGGAGGGAATTAGAAGCATGCACAACCCAAGGGCAGAAAGGGTGCTCTGAGCAGCCTGAGAAGGACTTAAGCCTCCCCTCTGACTGATGTCTAGGGTCAGCACAGGCTGGGAGTGAAGGTCAAGGTGAGATGGAAACCACCTGGCTATCACTGAAGGGGCAAGTGACCTGAGACACAGAACCTCGCTGCAAAGATTGGAAAGATTGGGTTCTCTCTCTCTCCCTCCTTCTCTCTCTCCTTCCTCCTTTGTCTTCTTCTTTCCCTCCCTCTCTTTTTTCCAGTGGATGAAATCCTATACATTAAATATCTTTCCTTGATGGTTAATGTTTCAGGAAATATAATACATTTAAGGTTATTTGTTGCTTTTTCTTCATTATGTTTAGATACAAAATCCAATTTGAATCAGTTTTTATACAGCATGAAGTAGGGATTAAATTGCATTTTATCCCTAATGGAGATCGAGCATCACTGATTGTAAAAGTCACACTTTATTTATTTTTTTTAAATAGCTGTTTTCCTTGACTTTTTATGTGTCACTGGTCTCTCTTTCCATAACCGGAACAAGACCATGGTTAGAGAAGTTACTACTGTTTTCAGCTTTATAATTGATATTGGTTCATGAGTAATGGTATCCACCCTCTCCACTTCAGGATAGTCACACGTACTTAATCATTTTAATTCCTATACACACCGGTCAATTGTCTGTATGTTTTATCAGTTATTGAGAGATTTAAAAATTTCCCTGCTTTCATTGTACATTTATCTATTTCTATTTTAGTTTTATCACATTTGACATACATCTTTTTAGGGCTATGTTACTGGGTATGTGCCAATTTAGAATTATTGTATGTTTCTAATAAAATTAATATTTTAATTTATAAATTTTATCGTTATGTACTTATTTTTCCTTGAAGTCTGATTTTCTCATATTAATATACCTAAATAATCTTTTAATTTTACATGAAATAAATGTCTTTCATTTTTACTGTTTATAAGCTAATACTCTGAATTCTTTATCATCATCATAAACTTGTCGATTCATGCTGACATTCTGTTCTTAACTGTGGTATTTAATCTAGTTTTAATTAAATTTCATGATGTTGGAAACTGTAAGCCTCACATATAGAGCAGGAATTTGTCATGGTTCAACCTCCGTGGAAAACAGTGTAGCAATTCCTCAAAGAGCTACATAAGTAATTACCATATTAACCAGCAATTCTACACCAGATTATGCAAAATAGAATTGAAATCAGGTGTATTAGTCTGCTCCTGATGCTATAATAAAATGGCAAGATTAATTTATAAATAATAAATGTACAATTCTTTCCATTCTGAGTTGGAGTAACTCATAATTAAGTTGCCAAAAGATTCAGTGTCTGGTAAGGACTTTTTGTTTTCAAGAGATTGTGGTGTTGCCATGTGGCAAGAAGAGAAAGAAAGAAGGAAGGAAGAAAGGAAGGAAGGAAGGAAGGAAGGGAGAAGAAATAAAAAGAAATGAAATTCTGATATATGCTCCAACATGAATAAACCTTGAAAACACTGCACTAAGTGAAATTATCCAGGTACAAAAAGACAATTATTTTAGGATTCCTCTTATCTGAAATATTTATAATAAGCAAGTTCGTAGGGATGGGCAGTAGATCAGGGTTACAGGACCTGAAGAAAGGGGGTATTATTAAGTTATTAATTCTCACAGACTTTCTCTCTGGGGTGAAGAAAAAATTCTGCAAATACTTTTGGAATTTTTTCTTAATAAAACGTTTTGGTCATTCATTGTTTTCTTGATTTCATAGAATTGCTTATTTTCTTCAAGTTTCTCTAGCTTCCTTACAATAGACTTACTGAATTCTTCATCAACACTTCACGTTCTTCCATCCCTTTGAGGTCAGCCACTGGGAGACTATGGTGCCCCTCAGTGATCACACATCGCCATGGTCTTTTGAATTTCTTTTGCCTTGTGTTGGTTTCTAAGCATTTGAAG
The DNA here is from genome assembly GCF_000247695.1 of Heterocephalus glaber. The sequence continues at coordinate 4,252,154 of NW_004624830.1, read as the reverse complement.
ATAGGGCTGTTCCTGGGGAAGCCCTCACCTGTCCGCCCACCCAGAGGTTCCAGGCAGGTCCTCGGCAGGTGGAGACCTGGAAAGGGGCCCTGTTGCCTGGCCAGCAGATAGGTGAGCCTGGCACAGTTTCCACTGGACCAGTGCTGACACTTGGACCCATGTGAGTGGGCCTGTTGATTGGACCTGCGAGAATGGGCCTAGATTCTGTAACGGCGGGGACAAGCCTGAAGCCTCAGTATACAGTGGCTGTGAGGAGAGGGAGTGAGGTTGAGCCTGGCTCTGGTAGCTGACCTGGCTGTAGAATGGGCCTGGCACCCATGACTGCATGGGCATCCCTGGGGTATGGGGCTACTGGGACTGAGCTGAAGGCCATCCGCAAGGCTGGTCTGGGAGCTATAGGCCACAAGATCTGGTTTTACACTGGAGCCCACTCTACTGAAGCAGGCCTGGTCCCTGGGTCCTTTGAGAACCAAGGCGACCAGGACAGACCTGGATCCTGGGACTGGCCTGGAGCTGAGGGCAGCATGGAGACCAGATGCACAGGGTCTGGTGTGGAGCCAGAAGGCAGGCTGTGGTCTCATTCCCAGAGCCTCTGGGTCTGAGCTGCAGCCCGGCCCTGGGGACCAGGACCTGTGTCCACTGGGGCAGTCCTGGAGGCCAAATTCTTGGGGTAGGTACTGGGGTGATGTCTTAGTTGCTTCTCTCATGGCTGAGACAAAATACTGATGCCCAAAGTTAAAGGTGGAAAGGTTTAATTTGGCTCACAGTTTGCAGAGATTTCAGTCCATAGTTGGCTGCTCCAAGGCAGGGTGGCATGGCAGAGGAGCATCACAGAGGAGAAACAGTCCATGGCATGGCAGGCAGAAGACAGCAAAAGGAAGCAAGCAACAACCAACCAGTGACAAGTCTCTTTCTGTCCTTTATATCTTATCCAGGCTACCCACCCTCAGGGTGGATAGCACTCACACCCTTAATCCTAGCATCGTATCCTTGATCCTAGCATCACACACTTACTCCCATCACTGCACACCCTAGATCCAGCCACCTCCAAAAAGCCCCATCTATGACTGAATGAGACTTTGTGGGGATGCCTAGACACAAACCATGACAGGTGATAACAGCTCTGTGAATGTGATTAATGCCACCGAATTCTACTCTTACAGTGGTTAAAATAGTAGAGCCTGTATTATACATACTTTGCCACAACTAAAAAGATTCTTCAGAAAAAATAAAATAAAGTGCTTAATCAAAAGAAGAGTGGACTCATACAAGCTGTGTGAATGTTTTGAAAGTCATGTGTGTGTGTGTGTGTTTGAGAAAGGAGAGAGTGAGAGAGAGAGCAAATCTCCAACAGTAAAGAGTTTCTTAAAAGTTTAAATTTTACATCCCAAATTTAAAATTTTTAAATAAAAGGAATGCATCCCTAACTTGTATTTTCTTCAAAATGGTAATTTTGGTGCATTATGAACTTATCTTTTCTTTTTAGTTTTTTTTAATGTGTATTTCAAGGAGGGAGAAAATAACCAAGTAATTTGAAATTAAGTTTGATGAATACAAGGAGATAGTTAAGTTATGCAACATACTTTTTTGTCAAAACATAGGTGTGATATAATAGAATTAATGATATTTTGTAACTCAAAAAGTCATTTTAAGGGAAGATCCAAGGAAGAATCTTCCCAAATGACTAAGCAATTTTAGCATAATTCCTTGACTGGTAGGCAGATATTCATTTAAATATATTTTCTTGAAGCATCATGAAAAAATACAATTTATGATTTTACCAATATGCACACACCTACAGTTAAAGATGGGGAATTTTACTGAATCATTTCAGGGAGTATTTCTAATACTGTGGGTGTGCTTATCAGAGACCAATCAGGACAATGGAAAACAGCCATGGGATTTTTTACAGAAAGGATTTAATAAAGAAAATCAGTACCCAGGTGTTAGATGGGAGAAGAATCCTAAATTGTTGCTGAAGAACCTCAGAGATGAGCTACTGTGAGAAATGGCTTCCTCTCCTGCGATCCAGGAAATCAGAAGGAAGAGGGGAACGGGGGGCAGGCCTGTGAAATGAGCTCCACCATGCTGGTATTGCGTCCTGTTCCACTTGTTAGACGTCAAAATGCTCTTTCCTACTGGAGTTTAAGTACACTAAAATAAATTATAACAATTACTGCAATACAGCAACAACCAATGTTTTAATCAGCTGCATAAAATGCAACTGATCTTCATGCAAATGAAGGCACTGACCTCTTCTCATAAACTGAGGACACAAACTCCCAGTGGTCACTTATGAGATTAACACCAGTTCTGGTGCAGTTAAGACCTGTTATAGTTTAATAAAAATCCAACCATCGTATTATATCATAGAAAAACTAAATTTTTTTTAGTGTACCACCACAATGAAGGAAGAAAAAGGCATGAAATAATGGATAATATTACATGTGTAGATAATAAAACAAAATAACCATTCTCATCTTTTGGAACTCGTTATGAGGCCACAATTGGTCTTTAAAAATCCTTGCTTCTATCTTCAATTCCATGTTTCCTTTGCCTTTCACTGAGGCCCAAGCTGGTCTAAATCCTTTGGAGCCAAGACCTTGAATGTTTTCATTGAATGTTGAAAATCCAAGAGCTGGCCAAGGTTCTAGAAAGATTTCTCTCTATCTCATCAAGTACCATCCAATTCTCCTGGGTAATTAGCATCCCTGTCTTCTGCCTGATGCTTTGATGGGAATCCCAGTGGCCAATTTCCAGCCCAAACTCCCAGTTCAGTGGAACAACTCTGTGTAATTGAAGTTGGGCGGGGGGGAGCTTCTGTTCATTTGTTCAATATGTATACTTTCAGGAAATGAAAGTGCTATGTGTAACTGAAGACTTCCAAGGCAATGACAGATTTGGACTAATAATACCTTAAAATTTTTAAAGTATACAACATTTTAGCCAAAGAATTTGGGACTAGAAATCATTCAGCATGTGAATCATAAATCACAAAACTTTATAAAAATATCTACAGCTTTATCAGACTAATCTTATTGCACAAGTATGTCCATTAGTCTTTGTTTGTATTGGTTATAGGGTTGTGCTATATTGTATTATAATGTTTTGTTCCACTGTGTTGTGATGTGTGTGCCTGCATGATTCACAGAATAGCTGCTTGCAGAAACATCATGTTCATATTTCAGTGGAGGGCAAGAGAAAAACCAAGGCTTATGAACATAGGACAAATAGAAAAGGGAGTGATTTTCTCCAACATGTTAATGAAATGAGACTCAGTAGTTTTGTTAGTTCAGTGATGTGAGAAATGGAAAATCTGTGCTGTCTGACCTCTTAGATTTTCTTTACATACCAAGAGCCACTCACCAAAGGCACATCTAAAATTGAATGCGCAGGCTGCTGGGGACTGAGGGGTTTGGTCACGTGCTTGTTTGCTTTTTAAAAAAAAATTGTACTTGAAACATGAACACGGAGAAAACACTACGTAGAAAGCTAAACAGACAAGGAGACATTAAATGTAAATAAACAAACACAAGGATGAGACTTCCGTAAAAGAATAACATTTAATAATGTGAAAGGCAAGCTTCTCAATAAAATTTTCTTAACAGTTAAACCATTTGAAGTTGTATCATGTAATGTTTTCCCAAAGTCTTAGGCCACCTTCAAATTAAAATAAAAATATTTCTCTAAATCCTGATCACTGATTTTAATAAATTAGGACAAGTCTTTAGATAAAAATGACTAGCTAACATTGGTAACATGTGAAATTCAGTGATCATTATACATTTCTGTTTTTACATGTGTTAGAATCAGTAGGCGTTGCTTCCTGTCTGTATGAAACCTCCCTTAGAAATAATTGCAACCAGGTTATTTCAGTAGCTAACATACATTAGGACTCACAAGTCATTGTCCTCGAGAGGCTGAGTTTCCTGGCTTCTCTGGGACACACACTGTTGTGAGGGGGTCATCAGGGGGTCACTTGCACCCTGCAGCATGCAGAGCAGCTGGGTCCAGCTGTGTGCAGTGAGAAGGACTCTGGCACCATGAAAGGCAACATCTATAAATGATATTATTACTTTAAGTTCTACTCACTGTCTTCAACTTTTAAATTTGGAAATTTCAAACATGTAAAAAAGTTAATTTTAAAAAAGGAATTTACTGTATTCATCACATAACTTTAATAATTATCAAAAATCAACATTTTTTAAATATCTAACCCACGTGCCATTGGTACTAGGTCTGTTCTTGTTGCTGGTTGTTCATTGTTTCAGTTTGTTGCACATGTCACTGTACATTTTCAGTGTAAAAAAATGAGAAATGTGTATTTTTAGATAAAATATAAAGAAGAAAGAAAATATTTGTATACAAGATATTTTCATATTGTATGAGTTTAGACTTAACAGATATATTGGGAAGATGGTATGGAGAGTTCAGCTAATCCCTACAATACACGAGTATTCCAAACTAGGAACATTTCACATTGCTACAGTACTTTGGTTACAGCAAATGAACCAACACTAATACACTATTAACTAAGGCTCATACTTGACTTAGGTTTCCTTAGTTTTACCTGGTGTACTTTTTCTGTTACCTGATCCTCACCAGGATACCTATAACACTTAGCAGCAATGTGTCTCTAGGCTCCTCTTCCCTCTGACACTTTAGGAGACTTCCTGTGTTTCGGATGACCTTGACAGTTTGGAAACCTTGACAGGCATTTCATAGACTGTCCCTCGGTCAAGGTTTTTCTGATGCTTTTCTCATAAGAACAGAGCACGTTTTGGGGGTGAGAAGACCACAGAGGTGAGGAAAAATCTCACCACATCATATGAAGGCTACGTTCTATCAATGTGCATTAGTGCTGCTGATGTTGAACAGGGTAATATTTGTCAGATTTCAATATTCAGTTACTACTCAACTTGAAAAACACAGTCCTTAAAGGAGACAAGTTAACTAGACTTCATCTGAATTAGAAACTTTTGCTCTTAGAAACACTATGACAAGAAAATGAAAAGGCAAGCTAACACCTGGGGAAAGATATTTGCAAATCACAATCCAACCAAAGAATAGAATGCAGAATACCTAAAGAACCTTGAAATAATACCTTGAAAAAAACAATAAAGAGTTGAAGTAGGAATAAGCAAAAGATATCAAGAGAAATTCAAGAAAGAGAATATTCATTCAGAGGGCACGTAAAAAGTTTCTGAGTCCTTAGTCATTAGGGAAAGCAAATTTCAACCACAGTGAGCTATCATTTACACCAATAAATGGCTAAAATGAAAAGCAGCGATGCCACCAAATGCTTGTGAAAAGAGGAAAATGTTGGATCATTCATATATTTCTGATGGAAATGCAAAATACAGAACACTATGAAATAACCTTTCTGTTTCTTAAAAAAATTAAGCAAACAACTACCATAAAACCAGGCAATTTCACATTTGAGCATTTGTTGTAGAAAATTAAACATCATATTTATTTTTAAAACATTACATAAATGATAGCTTTATTTATATTTTAGCCCAAAGATAGGGGATATGGGGTAACAAGTGCCTGGTTGAACAAACTTCAGTCCATCCATACCATGTAATATTAAATAATTGATGTGTTCAATGATATGGACTCTCCAGAGAATTAAGCTATGTGAAAAAAATCTGAAAGGATTATAAATTATATGATTCCATATAGATGACATTCTTTAAGTGATAAATTATATAATTGGAAAATAAATTATTGGGTATTGAGTATTAAGGAAAGTTTAGGAAAGAATTTTTAATTAAATAAATTTTTAACTGACATTAATAACATAAAATTGTACATGTTAATGAAGCAATTTATTGTCTCAGTATATGTACACATTGGTAATATTTAAATCAGGTTAAACATATCTTCAAACATTCATCATTTCATCATGGTGAAAATTTTCAAAATCTTCAAACTTTTTGAAATATGTAGCACCTTGTTGGTATCTAAAGTTAGATTTTATTATGAAAAGATGACATGAAAGAGCCTTGCAAGAATAGAAATTGCCTGTATCTTGACTATATGAAGTCAAAATTCTGGTTGTGACATTTTATTGTAAGTTTTCAAGATGTTACCTTTGGGGGAAACTGAGTAAAGGATTCATGACATCTTTTTTTACTTCCAGAGAGTGCCTATGAAAACACAATTGTCTCCAAAAAAAGTTTAACATTTTCAATGTTATCAATACAAAAAAGAAAAAGTGAATCTGTGAGGTGATGAATATGTTAATGAGCTTGATCTAGATGTCCTAGTATATATGCATCTCAAAACAGCAAGGTGGCTGAATTGAGGTACCTGCTAATCCACAAAAACCAAACTCAGCAGATGTGTAGCTGCACATTGAGGTGCATAATCGTGCAGATGAGATTTCAAATCAATAGGAGGAAAATAGAAACAGAGTAAAATTCATAGGCATGGGGTAACTGCAGAGTGAGAGAAACAGACTATCCTAGCCTCTGGCCCCAGCTTCAGAGCAGAGTAAAGGATAGTGTCTCCTTTGCAGGGTGAGTATGAAAAAAAACACACAGGAGACTTGCTTTGGAAAAGGAGCTCAGATCATCTCCCAGTAAAGCCCCAGGGTGATGTGGCCAGGAGCCATCTTGAAGGGGGCCCATTTCTTAAATTTGAATCACTCTGCAATCAGAACCCTTAGCATATCCCCACCTCTGAGACAACACAGACATCCAATTGCACCATGTCAGCAGGGAGAAGCCACATGACCCAAACTTGGTGACAAAACTCACTGTGAGTGCTTCGCTGGATGGGACAGGCTTGGCACACAGAGGAATGGAGGGTGTCAATCTGAAGGATGGGGCCATGGACAAGCCTGGCCTCTGGCAGGAATTAGAGCAGTAGCCCACATGGTTCCTGCCACCACCACCTCTGGTGCTGCATACGGGCACCGGTCACTCAAAGGGAAGAGAAAGAACTGTGTGCTTCCACTATTGCCATAGCCATGGGCAGTTTTGAGCAATACCTTGGCTCCAGTTGCCACCCTGTTCCCAAGACAACAACCTAAAATGGTCCAGACAGAAATTTTACCTGGCCCCAACTACATTCTACCCCACTGACTCTCAGTGCAGTAAATGAATCTTGCTCAACTTCAGCCACAATCCACGTGTGCTCAAGGAGAGCAGGAGAGAGGAATATAACCACTACCATTGCCACCACCCCTACATAGGCCCACCACTCATCACCTGTGCAGTTTGCCCCATTGCCCACTGCCAGCATGGCTGGATGCAAGTGCCAGAGAGGAGGGGCTGTGATCCCTGCCCCTGATGATCCTCAAGAAAACTCAGGCTCCATCATCTGGTCAGAGGATGCATTGGTTAGCTTCCCCTTTGCTGAGACAATTGCCTGACACACACAACTTACAGGAGGAAATGGTTTATTAGGGTCATGGTTTCAGAGCTTTCAGTCCATGGCTGTGTGGCTGCAAGGCAGGATCATCACAGCAGAAGGTCCTAGCAGAGGAAAGCTGCTCACTTCTTGTTTAACAGAAAGAGAAGAATACAGGGAAAGAGTGTCAGTGAGAGATATACCCTCAAAAGGCACGTCCCCAAGTAACCCACCTTCTCCAACTGGTATCCACCTCCTTACAGCACATTGAACTATGAACATCAGTAGATCAACTCACTGGTGACATAGTGCTCCCATGACCCACCTATCTGGGAGTCTCTTAATCCAATCAGGTTGATAATTAAAATTAACTAGCACAGAGAACAAGTGCTCAAGGCCCTTCACCACTACTGGAGCAGCCAGTGTCAGAGGCCCTTACAAGGAACAGAGCAAATGTTAACAGTGTCTGAGAAAATGCTCATCACCCAGTGGGAGCTACCATTACCACTGTTGGAGTAGCTTTACAATACACTATGCCATCTGCACCACATCTTTTTGGACTTCTAGAGTATCACCACTTGTGCTTGATCAAACATGGGCCTCTGACACTAATGTGACATGCAGTTGGTGCAAGGTCACTAATAACCGATAAAGAAGCTAAAAGGATGTCACATCACAGTTTCTAGTTAGCAATAAAGTTAACACTTCATAATAAAACAATACCAAAAAATAATAAAACAAATCTTAGGCAAAAAGCCTCTTACTAAGGTCATTCTACAAAACTGGTAGAGATATCTATTCCAGTAGATGTAGACACAAAGGAACACAAAGAATATGAAAAAAAATGTTAATGTGACACCTTCAAAAGAGAACTCTCTTAGTAACAGATTAGGAAGATACTGAAATAAATAAAATACTTGACAAAAAATTCAAAAATATTTTTTTAAAATTCAAACAGATCCAAGTAAATAAGAACATATGCAAAATAAGAATAAGAAATTCAGTAAAGCAATAGAAATTTTTGAAAAAGAACCAAACAGAAATAATGGAAATGAAGAGCTCAATGAATAAAATAAAAAATACAGTTGAACATCCCAATGACAGATTGGATCAACTGGGCAAAAAGGAAACTATCTGAACTTGAAGACATGTATTTTGTGCCAGGCAGACAAGAAGGAGGAAGAAGAAGAAGAGGAAGGGCTGGAGGGGAAAGAGATGAGGAAGAAAGGAGAAATGAGGGGGAGGGAGAGGAGAAGAGAAAGTATGAAGGACATATTTGAGAACTTTGGAATAGTATTAAATAAGTGAATATTTGCATTTTCAGAGTGCTCAAAGGTAAGGAGGAATATGGTAATTGCGTAGAAACTTGTTCAATGAAATAATAGAAGAAAATGTCCCTACTCTTGGGAAAGATATGAAGATCAATGTATAGGAAATTTATATGCCACTAAATGAACATAATCAAAAAGTTCTTCACCATAGTATATGATAATCAAATTATCAAAAGTACAAGACAAAGAAAAAATTCTAAAATCTGCAAGAGCAAAGCTCCAATTCACATTTAGGGATATTCCCATTAGAGCATTTACAGATTTATCAAAAACTCAACAGAGCAAGAGGAAATGGAATTACATATTTCAAGACCTGAAAGAAAACTAACAACAATGAATTCTATTCTCAACAAAGTATAAAGGTGAGATAGAGTCTTTCCATGACCAGGGAAAACTGATGAAATTCATATCTTCTTTATAAAAGATGCAAGGGAGACCTATATCCAGACAGGAAAGATAGATAACAATCATTATGATAGCATATGAAAATAAATCTTACTGGAAGAATAGATGTCTGAAAAAAAATCAAACATAATACAGAAAACTACCAAAACACAAAAGGAACAAGAGAGGAAGAAAATGATACTCAAATCAACTGGAAGAATATCAGTGAAATAAAAGGATGAAGTTCTTATCTATCAATAAGAACCTTATAGGTAAATATACTATTTTCTTCACCTAAAAGACACAAAATGCCTGAATCAATTTTTTTAAAAGTTCAATAATATGTTACGAGCGGGCTGCAGTACCACTGACCCCAGTGCAGAGGAGGTGAGCCGCTCCCAGCACCCAGGAGGAGGCTTCCTGGCTGCCATACCACCACCCACAACTCAGAGGAGGTGAGTTGCTCCCAGTGCCCAGGAGGAGGCTCCCTGGCCACTGTACCACTGCCCCCAGTACAGAGGAGGTGAGCCACACTGGTGCCAGCAGCACCACCCACCCCTCCGTCAAAATGAGAAGATATGTAAACAAGTCTCAATACCAGACTTCCAGATCACCTACAGCAACCCCAAAGGGAAATGAGATGGAACACACTGATACTCAACCAAATAGACTCCCTGAACTGACAACAAAAGAGGATCTGGAAAAAATGAAATCAGAATTAATTTCTCCGATACCAGCAGAGATTGTGCCTATAGTGCAAGACATGATTAATAAATCTAGAGAGGACACAGATTTAAAAAATACAGGAGCTGAAGAACATGATAGAATCCTAACATAGGAAACAAATGGAATCCATAAAACAGATGCAAACAGATTTCCAGGAGATTAAAAACTCCATTGAAAGCTTATGCAGCAGAATGAGCCAATGTGAGGACAGAATTTCAGAATAGCAATTTGTGACCAGGAAAAGAAAAAATGCTTTAAAATTGTAAGCGACATGAGAAATCAATCCAGCAGCTGCTAGATGATGTAAAGAAGAATAACATAAGACTGATTGGAGTCAACAAAGAAACAGGAGAGAGTGCAGATGACATAAAAAAAACTGTTGACAGAAGTGATGGCAGAAAACTTCCCAAGGAGGGGAAAAGAACTTGATACACAGATTAGTGAGGCATATAAGACTCCAACTACCCTTGATAAAAAAAATCTACACATAAGCATATAATAGTTAGGATTCCAGAAATCCAATAGAAGAACAAAGTTCTACAAGCAGTTGGAGAAAAGAAACAAATCGCATACAAAGGAAAGCCCATCAGAATCACAGTAGACTTCTCAATACAAACCCTCAAGGCAAGAAGAACTTGGAGTGACATATTTCAAGCCCTAAAGGAAAACATCCTCCAATCCAGATTGAAGTACCCTGCAAAATTATCTTTCAAAATTGATGGAGAAATAAGATACTTTCATGACAAAGAGCACCTTAGGAACTTCATAAATACAAACCACAACTCTAAAAAATTTTAGACAATATCCTGGGAAAAGACAAGGAGGACCACAACCCCATGAAGCCAAGCAGAATGAATCCATTGGGCACAACAAGATATTGAATGCAAAGGGGGAGAATCCAACAAAAAGAAAAAGTCATGACAATGATAAGTCAATACATATCAGTTATAACCATCAATGTTAATGGTCTCAATTCACTGATCAAAAGAAATAGACTGACAGAATGAGTCAAGAAGCAAGATCCAATAATATGCTACATGCAAGAAATACACTTAATTCAAAAAGAAACTCATAGACTGAAAGTTAAAGGGTGGAAAACAATACTTCATATGACAGGAACCCGAATAAAAGCAAGAGTAGCTATCCTCTTTGCAGATCAAGTGGATTTCAACCCAAAATCTGAAACACTTCTCATCCCAAGAATTTCAGATAAGGGATAGTCAACTTATATGTACAAATCTATTGTGAACATGTGTTTTCATTCCTCTTAAGTAAAAACTTAAGAACAGAACCGTTGGTTCTTAACAGTAATACAAGAAATATCTATATTGTTTTCCAAAATGGTTTTATCATTTTACATTCACATTAGCAGTATTAGAAAGTTCTAACTGGTTCACACCTAAGATGACATTTGTTCTTTTAAAACTTTTAGCTTAATCTCCCTAATGAGTGTATAATACGATCTTGTTATTGTACTCATTAGTATTTTTCTGATTCTAGTGTTGCACACCTTTCCTTTTGCTATACTGGCTATTTATCTCCTTGTGTCTACTTCTTAATTGGGTTGTCTATTAATGAGCTGTAAGAGTTCTTTATATATTCTGGTCATAGCTTACAAGCATTATAAATATGATCTGTTTAAAGACTGCTTTTCATTTTCTTAACGATGGCATTTAAAGTTCTAAATTTTGATGGAATCTCATTTACCAATTTTTCCTTTATACATCATGTTTTTTGTATCCTAGGAAATTCTTGCCTACACTAAATTCATGATCATTTTCCCTTATAATTTCTTCTTAAAGTTTTATAGTTTTAGCCTTTCATGTTTAGGTTCATAGATATTTTCAAATTATTTTATGTATGGAAATAAAGGGTTGAGGTTAATTTTTTACATATGGATGCCAAGTGTTCTAGTATCATTTGCTGAAAACACTATCTTTTCCTCTGCTCTTGAGTTGAGTTTGTGTTCTATAAAAGGTTAATGTTACATAATCTTTCAAAACTCAGTGGACCATGTATGTGTGGTTCTATTTCTAGATTCTCTGTTTTAGTCCAATGATCTATATGTCTTTCCTCACACCAACAATGCCTTGATCACTGTAGCTTTAGAGGAAGTCTTAAAATTAGGTAATAAATGTCTTCCAACACTGTTATTTTTCTTTTTACTTTTCTAGGTCCTTTGTACTCCTACATAACTTTTAAATTTCCAATTCTTCATTTATAGCAAGTATACATAGACCTGAATTTTTATATATACCTCATGTTTTCTAATCCTGATAAATTCAAATACAAGTTCTAGGGGCTTCTAGAGATTTCTTAGTATTTTCTCTGTAGATGATCATTTGATCTACATATAAGGATTTTACTTCTACCTTGCCAATCCTGTGCTAATTGTTTCTTTTTATTGCCAAACTATTTTGGTTTGGGACTATGTTTCAAAGTTTAATGGACAAATGAAGAGTAGACATATATGCCCTTTTCCTCACCCTAGGGAGAAAGCATTGTATCTTTTCCATTCATATAAGGTGTTTTTGCTGGAAGTATGGAGTACATGTCTTTGATCTGTTGAGAAGGTTCTGTTCTACTTCTAGTCTCCTGATAGCTTTTACTATGAACAGCTGTAGAATTTAGTCCAATACTTTTTCTGCAACTAGTGACAGAATCATATGGCTTTTTCCTTTCCTCTGTTAAAATGATTACGTTTGGGGGTGGATCTTCCAATGCTGAACCAACACTGCCATCCCTAAGGTAAAACCACTTTCTACATACTGCCAGATCTGACTTCTCATAGTTTGTTTTGTTAAACAAATTTTTATCTATGTTCATCCTTTTTTGTTCTATTATCTTTATCCAGTTTTAGTATTAGCACAATGTTGGTTTCCTAAAATGAGGGGAGAAATATTCCTTCTTTTTTCTGCTTTAAATGTTTGATATAATCCATCAGTTAAAATGTATATGAGCCTGTTGTTGTCATATAGGTATGTTTTCAAGTTAGGAATATACTTTCTTTAATAGATGCTATTCAAATTTTATATTTCTTCCAGAGTCAGTTTTATTAGTTTGTCTTCCAAGATACTTCTTAGAAGCTGTCAAATTTATTTCAAAAAAGATTTTTTTAATATGCTTTCTATATCCTTTTAAATCTGTAAAATCTGTGGTAATGTCCTCTAAGTTTTGATATTGTAATTTAAAAATGTATAATTGATATTGTGTAATAGGAAGAAAAGGTCTAAAGGTGTAGGGGAAGTGGGAGGGGCAGGGGAAAGGAAAGGAGGGAAAAGAAAGAATATGAGAAAAGGAAAGAGAATGGAAACAAAGTCTTTGCAAATAGGGAAGGGTGGAAGAGGTGAAGGGAAGGCAGGGGAAGGGGAAAAAAATGTAAGAACCATGATACATCATGTAAAGGTACAAGATCCCAATGATGAATGTAACTGAATGTAACTGAATGTAACTGTAACTGTATTGTATACCTAAAATGTACCAATAAACTTAACGAAAAAAAATAATATGCTACCTGAAAGAAACTCATCTCACCAGTAAAGACACACAGAGAATGAAAGTGAAAGGATGGAAAGTGATATTTCAAGCAAGTGAAAACCTAAAGTGAACAAGAGCATCTACATTTATCTCTGACACAAGAGAATTTAAGTAAACTAAAAAGAGGCAAAGAAGGTCACTATATAATGACCAATTCAACAAGACAATATAATGATGGTAATATTATATGTACCTAACATCAGAACACCCAGTTTTTAAAACAAACACTATCAGGGCTGGGGATTTAGTTCAGTGGTTCTAATGCCTGCTTGGCAAGCTCAAGGTCGATCCCCATACCAAACAAACAAACAACAAAAACCACTATCAGATCTAAAGTGAAAAATAAGATTTAATACATAATAGTAGAGGATTTCAAAAGTTCTTTGACAATGGATTCTAAGGTGTGGATTAATATCTGGACAGCCTGTTTCCCAGTCATCATCACCATAGTGCGTGTCTTGCGTATTGCACTGTATTTAGCTTTCACTGTGATATTCTTGATGTCTTTCTGGTCAGCAAGCTTCTTTATGGACACTGTGTGATGTCTCAGGAGGGTCTCTTGTTTATAATTCAGCCCAGTGACAGAATGGACTTCAACAACTCCAGAGGTAAGCAGCCCTTCCCTTGCCAGGGGAAGGCAGATGGCCGACCCACGATGAAACCTTCAGCAAGTCTCACATCCATTATTTCTGAGGACAGACTTGGTTCATAGTTCTGCTTCTTTAGAGTGTGTCTTTTCAAATATTAATTTTACATTGTGGAGAAGTTTATGTAACAGTGGAGTTTAAATCCTTCTTTACTATTATCAAATCAAACTCTTTTCCCCTTCTCCAAGTATAGGTGGAATTGAGTATCATATGGCATCAAGCTTATACATGGCTGAGCACAAAGCACCCCCTTACAGGTGGACATCAGACCGTATCAGCAATGCAGAGTCCTCTCATGTATCTGTCATGGAGCTCTCACACTTTACAGAGTGCATACTGCCAGAGCTGAAGAGGGAAATGATTTTGTTTTATTAGCAAGATTACTTTACACTTGACTGAATTAATTTACATGGAGTTATACAAACTAGCTCATTTTCTATGAGTTTATATTTTAACTTACTTAAATGCATAGATAATGACAAGTAACAACATTCTTCAGATACGTATTTTTCACAGTAAAATGCATTTACTATTATTTCTAACTCCAAAGATACACATAGCTCTTGTATAATATTCTTGGATGCACAAAGGTTGCTGATAAATATTATCAAGAGGTTTTTACCTAGGAAATTCCTGAAGTGATTTTGAATTCAAAGTTTATGCATGTGGCTGGACAAGATTTAAAAGGTAGCTTTATTGAATTCTTGGGAATCATAAAACCAGGTATTTAAAAAATTATTACTAAAGTCTATGTTAAAATAGCAAAGTAATTCTACTAAGAGACCATGTCTCTTTAGTTATGAGTATTTGAAATAAGTAAAAAATAAATCTACCAACTAAATGCAAATATATATTTTCTAAATAAAGCTTCATGGCTTTAAGCAGTGTGCAAAGTAGCACAATACACATGCCTGATTAATGCCAGCAATATAATCTTCCACAGTTCAAGACCAGTCTTTGCCTAAGGACTCCTGTCCACATGGTTCTTGCTGGAATAACTAACTTTCAGATTCCTGGAGGTAAGTAAATCCACATGAGTCTCTGATGATTGTTTTTTATTTCAGATATGACCAATGTTTTTTTAAAATACTTGCAGAAGTTCTCTGACCTACAAAGTTTCCAAATGAATATGCTAATTTTCACAGTTTTGAGTTGAATCTACTTTATATACAAACTTGCAAGCAGATCTCAATATTTTTTATTCCACAAAATTCTATTTAGCCTGTCAAATTGTCCTGTATTCAGTCTATATTTCTCAGTGTCTCAAATATTAGGCTTATCTGTTCATCCTTTGTTCTCTTATTTATATCACCAGACTAATGTCAGTTCTCTAGTTTTCTAAAATTTCATTTTTCCTCTAACAGAATAGAGAATTGAATTTAAAGATAACAATGGATTGATCTGAAATATCTAGATGGCATTTTGTCTTGATTTTCTCAAATTTATATTAATTGACTAATTTATTTATTCATTCATTGATTTATTCAATATGAGTCTGAATAGAACATTAGGGCATTGACTTTAGAATTCGACCAGTTTAAGCTCAAATGCCAGCTTTGTCATTAGCTAAATGTGTGACATGAGATCTTGAGCTTTCTAAACTTCAGTCTCCTATCAGTGCATATTTCACCTAATGTAATATTTTCATGTTACAGCTTTTTGAAATAAAGATGCATCTAACAGCAGTGTCAATTGACTGTTGACACCAACCTGTCGGTAGTTTTGACACTTTGACCGAGTTTTAACATCTTGACTATTGCTCAAACATATGCAAACAACCAAAAGTTATCTATTTATCCCCCCGCTATTTCATTTGAGTCATTTACATTGATATGGCCACATGCCATCAAAGTAATTGTGACTTAAATTGGGATTTCTAATTATTATCTTAAACATCCTCCAAAGGATAACACAATAATTTAGCACTGAAATCAGATGTATTTGTGTGTCTGTTGAATAATGACTGCCACATGCCAGGCAAGGTAATTAAAGGAAGAAAAAAAATGGGTAAAAATCTTAAAATATATCATGTAATTTTCCAGAATAAGCAAGACTGTTTTGGCTGACTTAAGTATTGTAAAGAACTACCATTGGGTTGTTAGTATCAATCTGTTAAAATTTCCTGTTCACTTTTCAGATGCAGTGTTTGGATTTCAGGAAAGTACAGTTTCAATGAATGAACATTAGTCTCACAATATACAAAACACAGCAAAAGAACTATCTTTTAGATAATGCTTTGAGATGAGTGTTAATCTGAAAAGTGTCTAGTCAATGAAGTCATAGCATTGAATTATAAGTAAATACAGGTGAATCCTAAGAGGATTGTTTATACTGACTATAAAGATGGCTTTGACTTAAAAAAATTACAAGTGAAAAAACCTAAGCATATATTTTTATGTGTTAATAAGGACGTTACATGTGGCGCTGGGCTCTAGGGCTGTTTCCTTTCCTCCCTAATAGTTGTTACAAATTGAATAGGCTATGCCATTACCTATCTCAAGATTTATTATATAGAATTATAGATCCTGGTTACACTGGTCTACACTTCCCCCAACAGTGGAGAAAGGTTTCTTTTTCCCCCACAACCCCACCAGCATTTGATATTGGTTGAATTCTTGATAGCAGCCACTCTTTCTCGACTAAGGTGGAATCTCAGCATTGTTGTCATTTGCATCTCACAAATGACCAGTGATGTTGACCATTTTTTCATATGTTTATTTGCTATTTCTACTTCTTTGTCTGAGAAATGTCTGTTCATTTCAGATGCCCATTTTTGAATTGGGTCTTTAAATTTGGGAGGTCTGATTATTTAAGTTCTTTATATATTCTAGATAGTAGAGCTTTGAGATATTTATAGCTAAATGGATGCACATTGAGGCCATACTCAAATGAAATAGGACACACGTGTACTGAGTAGTTTCTCTGGTGTGAGAAACTGAAAGTGTAAATGAGAAAAAAATGTATATATGTAAAATAGGAAGAAAAGGTCCAAAGGGGGAGGGAAGGGGGAAGTGGGAGGGGTAGGGGAAAGGAAAGAAGGGAAAGGAAAAATATAAGAAAAGGAATTATAGATGTTTGGGTCTAAGTCAAAGAGAGGACCCAGTGCATGTTAGCTAGGTATGAGTTGTTCCTTGAAAACTGTCCTTCCTTTCTAGTAACCTGGTTGAATAGTAAAAGCAATCACATGGTTAAGGCCAATTTCCTTAGGTTACCTGACATTTGTATGCATCAGATTTATTAACAGTGCTCTGATTACAGCATGAAGCAGCAGTAAGTAGAAAGTGAACCTGAACCACAGTGCAGTTGCAACAAGCCCAGCAAATCTCCAGGGAGTGCTGAAACCCGGATGCCCCTGCAGAGGCCTTCCTAGGAGGAACCAATGGGCCAGGGTCTTGTACACCTACAGCAAACAGTTACTGGACATGAGATTCCCTGGGGAAGTGGGCAAGGTAGTTACATTCAGCCAAGAGAAGTTCTTGGAGAGTGATAGTGACATGTTGTCCACAAGCAAACATTCCTGCTGCTGGGAGCTTGAGCCTCTCGGTCCTGAAGTGATATCAGAGTAATGCAGGCAGCATCTGCTGTGCCCAGGTTTAGATATCAGTGTAAGGAGGCCACTGACGTGGAGGCGCACAGAAAGCTCTTGCTGCGGATGCCCTGCAGATACACGTGCGCTCGTCAGAGTACAGAATCCAAGCCACAGAAGACGAGCAAGTCTTAGGGACCTACTGCCCAGCAAATTCCCCATAGTTAACACTGCTATCTTCATTCCAAATGTTTTGCTAAGAAGGTACATTTTATGTAAAATATTCTTTTTTTTCAGATCATTTTCTTTATTGCCGTGCACAATGTTTACATTTCTTTCTTTCTTTTTATTTTTATTTTTGGTACTGGGGATCAAACTCGGGACCTTGCGCTTGCGCAGCAGGTGCCGGAACCACTGAGCTACATCCCTGGCCCTCCATTTCTGATCTGACGTTGGTATCTGTACATAATACCACGTCTGCATTCCCTTTCTCACCCCCTTCTCCTCCTCTCCCTACCCCACCCTCAATCTCTTCATCCCCTTCTCCTTTGAGAAAGATCTCTCTCCCTACTTCCTAATATCTATCTTATTTTACTTTTTATTTATAATTTGGGTTTCTCATTTAACAGAAACCATGTGATATTTAATCCTGTGTGTCTGATTTGTTTCACTTAACATTATGGCCTCAAGGTGCATCCATTTTCTTACAAATGACTCAAGTTTATCTTTGTGGCAGAATGGTACTCCGCAGTGTGTAAATATCACATTTTTTTATCCATTTATCTGTTGTTGGACATATGGGCTGCTTCCAGGATTTAGCTATTATGAATTGCGCTACTCTATATTCTTATAACCAAAAATATAATAAATAAAGAGTGCAGCTGATTTAACCCAGCTGTATTGCTGCAGGACAGCCTGAGGAGAGCCCAGAGGAGGGCCTGTGCCTGTGTGCATGTCCCGAACGTCACATCCGTGCTGCCCAGCCCACCAGGGACATTAACTTGATCTGTGAACTTGCTGCGAGTGAGAACTGCCTAGTGGATTGGTGAACCACAGTTCTGATGGTGTCTGTGGATCAATAATATCTGGGTCAGCAATCTGAGGGGGGAAGACCCGCCCTGGATGTGGGTGGCAACAAACAATCGACCTGCACCCTGAGTGGAACAAACAGGGGAAGAAGGAAGCGGAAGCACACCGGTCTTGAAGACTGGTCTTTCTGAGCAGGTGTGTCCATTCCTGCTTGTTGCCTTTGCACATGGATCTGCTGGTGTCCAGGTTCTTCAACCTGTGACCCAAAGTTAAAGGGAGAAAGGTTTATTTAGCTCACAGTTTGTAGAGGTTTCAATCTTAATCAGCTGGCTCCAAGGCAGGGTGGGATGGCAGTCAGGAATGGGAGAGGAGAAACGGTCCACAGCAAGAGAAAGGTAGCAAAGCAACAGGGGATCTTAACAGAGCCTTTCTGCCCCTTTATTTTATCCAGACTACTGAGATTAGGTGGTGCCAAACCAATCTGTGTACTGGTTTAGCAGTCGAATGTCCTTACTCCCAGCATCACACACTCTAGATTCAGCCACTGCTGAAAAAGCCACCTATGACCACATGAGGCTTTGGGGAGACATCTAGACCCAAACCATAAGACACGTGTATGAAGGGAAGGCTTCTTTCTTATTTTATAGATACTGTACTCACCCAGCAACATTTAACACAACTCCCATTTTCTCCAGTCAATTGCACTACAGTGTGTTACATGCTAAGTGATTATCATTGTTTCTGTGCTGTTGCCTTTTGTAACTACTTTTCACACGAAAACCATGCTGAAAATACTCTCATTTTAATATATCTCAAAGTCTGATAGTGGAAGTGCTCCATCTGTATGTTCTTGATTGTTGCCATACATAATCTAGCTCATCCGGGCTTATTCAGGGACAATTCCTATTGATTGCTATATTTTTGCCTGTGTATGAGCCATCCTTTCTTTGTATGTCACATAATATGTTTTGAAACCTGGACATTTTAAACAATGCATTTAGTCATTTTGGAAAGGAGATTTTCTACTTGTTATTTAGTCACTTTTATGAATGAAGTCTCTGTAACATTTGTATTATCAATTATGTGGCCACATAGGTCGCTTCTCAGTAGGCTCAGGGATTAGCAAATGATTGGACAAAGATCTTAAAGACCTGAAGCCATTCGACAGCCAGTCTGCTCAGAGGTTCTTCGTGTGCTTCCGGCACACCATCAGCACTCAGGTTGACATTTCTGCCTTAGCCTTCCTTTCCTGCTTCCTCAGAGCCTCAAGACCCATCAGAGCTGCTGGCTTTCTTCAGTAATTCCTTCAGTAACAGACCTCTCAGTGTCTGCCCTTCTAGGTTCCCAGGAATATGTCAGAGACTTTTCAAAACTATGACTTCATCATTACTCGGTTTTCTTTTTAAGCATTTTGCTCAATCTACTATCTGCCCCAACTCTTCTCTACTTAATCAGGCATCAGCCAAATTAAAATCCAAATCTAATTTTTCTTTGTACAAACTCTCCTGGGGAAAGGGCTTTCTGCACTACACATACTACAGTTCGGTTAGATGCAAACAGTTTTGTGTGATCTGCCCCATTTCCTACTGGAAACTGGTGGACAGGACAGATCTACCCAGTCATTGACAGCCAGCCATTTGGGGGCCTCAGACCTGCACTGCTCTTGCTGGTGGGCTCCAGGCTAGACTAGGAATGGGGCTGCTACTTGTCAGGGTTATTTAGGAGTTCAGAAGAGGGAGATAAGAGACAAGTTCAAGGGCCACAAAGTGCAGCAGTCTGATTGATTTTTACTGACTTTTTGGATTGGTATTCAGGTTGCTGTAAGCCTTTGGTTAATTTTCAGAATCATGACAATTTTGTTGCTTTCATGGAGAAATCAATTTTGGAGAATTCCTTTCTCATCTTTTTTGCTATTGTCATTCTCAGTAAGATCCCGAAGACTTCAGGAACAAGTTCTTAAGCATCTTTCATTTGAGTTACTTCTGTGTAGTCCTTTTTGCTGAAATTTTAAATAGGTATTTTATATAATGTTCACTTGGTCACTGTAAGTATAAATGATAAATATGTAGTTTTACATAGTATTAAACATGTATCTAGCCACTTTGATGAATTCAGTTGGGTACAGTGACCAAGAGCTTGGACTCCCATCCCACCCACAGAGGGTTGAAATGATATGAGTATCCAGCCCAGGAACTTGGGCACCAGCTTATCCTGCTAGGGAAGTCCTTGGGGAATCCAAAGGGAAACTCATGACAATACTTGAAAAATAATTCCTGCAAAGAAAGACGTTTTTCTTTAAGGCTCCACACACCAGACATGTTATTCCAATTTTCACTAAGCATTTTGCTGATGTTGGTCCACTTATAAAACCCCATAGAATAGGTATTATTCTCCTAATTAGAAGGAAGCACATTTTTACAAATTCTTCAGATTATGAACTTACCAGGATCACTCTTGGAATGGAATAAGCAGAACTGACAAATATCAAATTGTAGCTGCAGATTACATAAACTTGGAAGAAGAGCTGTTTGTATACAGGCTAAGCATTTCTGAAGTTGTGCTGATTATTTTATTAAGTATTTTAAATGCATTATTCCTATAGGAATTGAGGTTGAAAATATTATCAAGTATAAAGAGGATAGAGGCCTAAGTCACTGAGTTGATCATTACAATCTTTTATCTTGAGAGTTTTAAAGAAAAGAAAGAGTTTTTTAAAAAAAGAAAACATAGACAATGAAAATAATTACAAAATTCATCCTTGTATGGGGTACTACAATATCACTTACAAAGCATACGTATTTCATTAGCTCATTTGAATCTCACAGGAATCTGCAGTAGGGTGAGTGTAACTTCTCTTTCACAGATGAAGAAAATCAGTCAGACTTAATAAAGACTTAAAACCACTCAGAAAGTTTCAAATTGCCAAACTGGGACTGGAGTAAAAATTTTCTGCTCCCAAGTTTTATATGATTCTTGAAAATTGTCTTTAAATAGAAAGACTAATTTTAGCAGGACTGTGGCTATTTACCTGCTTCTGGTCCTTCAGTTCCTACCCATAACATCATGATCTAGTTAGTAGCCTGGGTCAAAATATGCACCTATGCCTGGTCATGGAAGTTGAGACTATGTTAATCTTTGACGAATGAAAATAAATAGCATCATCTTTAAATTTATCATCTCTGAGCTTAAAGAATTTCTGAAACTATATAAGGACGGTGTTAGAAAGTAGCATCTATTCCCTTGCATTCATTGTTCCCTGAAATAGAATGTTTATCTTGTGTAAATGCAATGTTACTCTGAAAATCAAAATGGGTAGCTATGTTCAGATATTCACTGAGACATCTCACATTATATTCCAGCTCATAATTGTGTGGTCCATTGAAATACGTTATAAACCCTTGTGCTAGTTCACTGCCTTCTACTTGGACAAACAAATAGTATCTTGGTCACTGGTACTGATCACAAAAAGAGTTTGAATTTTTGCGGACAACAGACCCACAAGAAGTACGAAGATCTACAGCAGCGCCGAATTGCTGGACAACAGTGAATTCTGAATAATGCATTTTAGTCTGTGTTATTAAAAATGCAGTATGTGTCAGTCACACAAAACCCAGCTTTCATAGAGGGAGCTTTTTCCATTCTCCACTGTGACTTACAGCAAGCAGAAAGATTTTTCACAAATTAAAGCTGAAACGCACAATTTCCCCCTCTTCTCTTTCTAAATTCCTGGCAAAGGTTCAAATTAGATTTTTAGTTGTAGTCCATTAATCCAGGGTGAATAATATATTTTCATTTTATGTGTTGAAGTGGGTACATGTGTATTCTATATGTGCTTATATGTGTACGTTGAATACAAAGATGTGTTAATATAAGTAGGAGAAAACACAAGAAGGAAAACAGCTGGTACATTGTGGGAACAGGCTTTGACTTCTCTATCTAGTATCAATAATACTTAGTAATACTTACTTAACCTTAAGATAAATGAGAAATGAAAGCATAATTGAAAACATTGCTCTAAGAGATTGACATGAGAAAAAGGGGAATAAAGTAAATGGTGGAAATTCTACCTTATACCATCATGTGTTTGTCTATCGAAAATACATGCAAAGAAATTAAAACTACACTTTAAGAAGCAGGAGTAGATTCAAATAGGCTCCATTTATAATTTGCTGCAGAGATATTCATTTCACTAAGAATTATTCCTACAGCCTGGCATTTCCCTGTTACTGAACTAAGTCTGGGAATCCCCACCACCTTGCTGTGCTGCAGGTGTCTGGTCCCTGGGCCGGTCACCGTCTGGCTCATCGCAGACTGTGTCAGATGCACTTCAGAGTCAGTGGGCCCAGGCTCTTCTCTCCATTTGCTTCCAGGCTCTGAGCGACCAATCAGCTCTTTTCACTTTATGATATTTAACGCAGTGATTATGAATTTTTCTTGATAGATTTTTTTCTTTTGATTCCAGCAAAGTGAAATAAATAGAATGAAGAGGATCAAAGATTTTCCCAGAAAAGAAAAGCTAGATGGAAATATTGTCCTTTTTCCTGCCTTGTGAAAGTTGAGGTGCTGTTTTGGTAGGGCTTTGGGTCTTATTGTGAGAGTTGTGTCTTTTGTTTGTTTGCTTTTGCCCCTAGCCTTCTGAAATGGAACTTTTCCTCTATGTACCTACTTAGAATTAGCTCTACCTAAGACATCTTTCACTGTAACACATTGCCCCAGGTCCTTTTGGAGAACAATCATCTATTTTGATGATCACCAGAAACATCACCTATGTTCTAAAATATTTCCTAACCTTCCCATGCACAAGTTCAGGACTTCCCATTTTTACTTTCCTAAAATTTATAGCCCCTTATTTGTTCAAGGATTTGTCATAATGTTCACAATATTGGTTGCATGCACAATGGCCCAAATTACAATCTGAGCTTCTTGTAGCAGAGTTGGTTTTCGACACCTCTCTTTCTACTAAGAGGCGGTACACCCCTGATGCCTAGGAGGTGCTTAATCAAGGTTTGGAGTGCAAAGAATGATGATAAGGGAGATTGTTTAAATATGTGGGTGGGTACTGTCACAGGAAACTTCAGGTAGAACAGTGAGAAGTCAGGAGGAAAGGCTATTGTGTTTGGAATAAAGAGAATTCAAGTACATACTCCCTGTATGCTTGCAATTTCTTATTTACTGTTAAAGCTTTTTAAAAATGTGTGCTGGCCAGAAATGTAGATTACAACATTCTTTTCCACTTCAGTTCATAAAAGAGTAACTCAAAGGGTCAGCACAGACTTTCTGGACAGCTTTGCAAGTGAAGACATAACATGGAACCACTCCCACCACCCTTACTTGTAGTAAGGAAAGTGAGTCAGATGTGTAAGTAACTCACCTGATGCCACAAAACCGCTGAGTGACACAGCTGGGAATTGGAATCAGGCATGGTCTGTTCAAGGTTGAGATTCCCAGCTCTCACGGGACACCGGGTCCTGAGTGGTGACACTTCATCGCCTCACCCAGAACGGCAGCTCCTTTATCAGTGGACAGTAGCACATCACCCTCATTTCCAGAACAAGGGAGAGACTTAGCTTTGTAGCTTGAATATCTTGCTATTTCCTTCAGGTGGCCCTTGGTATGTGTGGCAGGGCATAGATATGAAATTTCACATTGAAAACACAGGCCACTGAGACAGAAAAATCTAGAATTGGGCTTTATCCATGATATATTCTAATAACTATATAAGCTTCCAGCAAAAGCTATGTGACTGTCTGAAAATACCATCCATTCTTATTTGGGCCAGTCTTTTTCAAGCTATCTCTCATAAAGGACCAGTTTTTATGTCCCCATCCCCATTCTGCATAGACAGATACAAGTTTCTTTGCTGTGTACCAATCACACAGCACAAGTGAACTAACGAGGTTCCTTGAGTTCTCCAGCAGCACTGGAGTCCCGCTCGATATGATTGGCCAACTAACCACACTCGTGGATATCTTTGCAATTGCTGAAAACATTTCTAAACGCTCTGTATCTGTACTTCTTCCCACCAGAGATAAATAGCAGGTCTTGGATGAACATTATTCCTCTGACCACGACTGAGCGGCTTTGGTTTAGGCAGCTGGGTGTGACCAAGCAAGGTCTGGTAGGGAGTAAAACAAAACTCCAAGAAAGATGGAATCTACTAAAAATTACTTTTAAAAAACACTTTCAAATGAAAGACACAGACAAAAAGATCACCACCATTTGTCATTGTTAAGGATTTATGGGTGAAATAGAAAAACCAATGTCGCTGTGTGAAGAAAGAGTATTGTTAATATAGACGCTGCAGAAATCTATTTTGGAACCCAAACTGTCTTTGCTTAAAATACTATTTGGTAGGCTTCTTTGGGCAGAGAAAGTAAGACTCGGGGAATATTTATAAAATACCTACTGCTCAACACAAGAGAACACTATGTTGTTCTCAACACATGGACGGCTCGGTCTATGAGACGAAAGAAATAGGTGGTGAGAAAAGGAAGGGGTGCTTGTGCTTCTCCAGGATATGCCTGGCCGGAAATCCTGAAATCTGTCTGCAAAGCATCCAACATGCAACAGAAGCGGCCGAAATAATTATGTGTGCGTACACACACACACACACACACGTCTTCAGTTCACA
Source organism: Heterocephalus glaber (assembly GCF_000247695.1). The sequence goes on along the minus strand of NW_004624830.1, from coordinate 4,226,984 downwards.
TCAGAAAGGAAAGAATGTCCACAGTAAACAAAAATGGAGCGAATTCCTGAATCCACAGCTAAAAGCAGGTGCCAAAGCTAGCAACCACGCTAAAGGAATTTGCTAATTACTCTCATTCGGGAACTTGGGTTGTGAGGCCACATGTGAAAAAGGACTCACCGCCCTCGACTCCGGTAGTGGAAGGAGTTGGCATAAAGATGTCCACAAAAAAACAAAGACTCTACAGTGGAAGAGTAGACCAGAGGTTAAATAAACATCTGCCCCACAAAGGTAGAGAGCAATAGAAATGAGCTACCTTAGCCTTCATTGGAGTGGACCGAAATGTGTGTGCGTGTGTGAGTGTGTTTTAAATAGGTCTAAAATGTGTATATTTTCTATATGCAAATTAAAACTTTATCTTCCGTAATTTATCTCACTGGATTCTAAAGCCCCCCTATTACTGGATGAACTCTAGATGGCAAGACTAAATCCTTCCTTTAAGGAAGAGACTTTGTCTTTTCTGCTTCAAAATGAAAAGAAATCCATAACTCTTGTTATAGCTATCGATTCACACTCAGTGTTCCTGTCCCACATCTGTTGTAATCGTCAAGGGCCAGTTTCCTGAAGAGCCTAGATATCTTCCTTGCAGGGGGGGAGGGGTTGAGACATCTTTCTCATCTCAGTGCATCTCAGCCTCTCCTCAGCCTCAGTCATGCGTGGCCTCTGTTCCCAGAGGCCTTGATAACTCCACAGCACACTCAGTCGGGCCACTCTGATGCCCCCTTGCCACCAGCCCACACTTCCCAGCTTGACCTTGCTGCATTTGACCCCCACGTGGTCTCCAGCCACGCCCTCGCTACTTGGAGACCCCCCACCAGGACTACCTTTGTCCAGGACCTTTATCTCTTCACATTGTCCCTGCTGCCCACTTGTCCCGAGATCTCTACCCACTAGAACAGCGACATTCATTTTTGTAGCTAGCATAAAAACATATATCATTTCTAAAAAGTGGTCAAAAATCCAGAAGAGAGAAAATCCCTTTACAGATTATTAAGGGAATAGCTAGATAACCACCATGTATCAGAGTAAAATGATGCAAATCTCAACTAATTTTAGGGGAGAAAGAAAGGCAGAGAAGAGCTGAGATTCCACCCTGGTTTGGGATTCTAGAAGGAAATGTCTTGTAGGGCATCATTTGCCAGAACAGAGTGGGCGGAGTATGCTAAGAGCAGTGTCGTGGTGTGTTTAGATAAGGGAGTGCCTGAGATGCACTTCACATGTGGCATCCTCCAGAGCTCCTCACTGCAATCATGAAGCAACAGGGAGGATCCAGGACTTTGCAGAACAGGTCCTGTGAGGGATTCACAAGCGTTGAGGATGCTGGCAGAGGGGTGGAGGGAGTGTGGTTTCGGGGTGAGGGCCACACAGGTCCTCTTGCAGGTGGAGACACTGAGAAGCAAATGCCTGTGGTCCCAGAGGAGGCCAGGGACTTAGCATAGGGACAGCAAGACTTAGCTGGGGAGACCAGACAGCAGGAGATGGGGCAGAGACCCCTGCTCCCAAATCCTCACTGGAATCTATCCACCTCCCTCACCCTTGCTTAAATCAAGAGGGAAACCTTTCATTATGTAAGTGAGCTTAAAAGACATTTAAAAAAACCCCTGAACTCTGGCTAAGTTTAAATCTAGAATTTCTAATTAGGGAACCACAATAGGGGATTTCACGTGGCAGGTGATTTCAGTTAAAGAATGTAAATTCACACTTCTGCACTTCTCTGTCATGTGCATTCCAATCTATAATAATGATTTTTTTCTCTATGGAGAGTACTTCGCCTTTATTTGTGTACCTATAAATGTTGATACTATTTTGATTAAAATTTTGATAAACTAAAGAAAAGAAAGAAATCTACTATGTGCTAAAATTTATATTTTTAAAAACTCATATAACTAGTGGTTTTACCACCTGCTGGGCAAGCTCAAGGATCCAAGTTCGATCCCTGGTACCAATAAAACCAAAAAAACCAAAAACCTTATATAACTGATCTTTACATTTCCCACATGGATATGACCCACCCAGATTACCTTGACAGCTTTCACATTGAACAGTGTCAACGCATTCTTTAAACAATGCCTACCTGACCAAATGAGACTATGCCTTGAAGCTACTAAACCAGAATGCTCTGCTTTTTCCATAGAGATGAACAGCACTAGAGGATTCCAGCATGTTCTCTTACTATTAAATTAGTGCCACTAACACTCTAAAGTCTGACCTGAACAAGAGAGACACATAACCTGTGCATGAGGTCCTTGCTCAGAAAGAGCAGGGCAGAATGGGAGGAATAAGACAAAATGTCTTTCTGCCACGGAATACTGGCCTCTGTGAGCCCTGTAACATCTGCCTACGTACTTTGCCAATGGAAAAATTCTTGAAAATTGCTCCTGTCTGTCATTGTCTTTGAGCCTTGTTAGTCTTGACCACTTAGCCTTCTTGCAGGTGATGCAAATTTGAAATTCGTCTTTATTATACGAGGCAGAGGTATTGGTTTATTATCATGTAAATATATACAGTAGAGTACTAGCTGGCTGGATTAACACACAGCAACATGGAATAGGAAATATGTGACTTGGAGTTAGCCTCTGAATCAGTCTTTGTCTCACTGTGTGATCTCAAAAAAAAAAAATAATATCCACATATGGTACCACCTACCAGTTTGATGGTTTAATCTAGCAGAATGCATTCTAGATCTATGCTGTTTAGTGCCTTGGTCACTATGAACCACATGAAATGTGAAACATAAGACTGATCAAAATTGCATTTAATGTTAATTCATTTAAATTTAAAATGGAATCAAGGTAACATATTTTACCATTAAACCTGAGCTTACTACTTAGGTTGGACTAGGCTTGACTTGAAACATTGTGTCACTGTTGTGTCACAGTGTGTGGGGGCTCAAAGTGTTATTTCTAGTGTCACACATAACCAGATCACTTGGCGAACTGCACCTGCACAGGTCACAGCTAGGGACTATCAGCTAATTGATTCAGTTCAAGCGATGATTTGTGTGTCGATGTAAAACTGAAATTTGTTTATTTGAATATACGATGCAGATAGTGTGAGTTATAGAAATATGTATATAAATGTACACCATTGTAAAGATGCCAGTTACTTTGTAACAAATCATCCTGAAATGTAGTGAGTAAAAGCAACAGCTGTTCATTATCTCGCTTTCTGTGGCCCTGTAAGGGGATCTGTCCTGTCTGGCTGCCTCCAACTCCAGATCTCTGTGGGTTGTGGTGGTCTCTCCTCCTGACTAGGGAAGGAACTGCTGCTTCTAAGTCTACATAAATATGGTCAGGCCTCAAGTACTCACTGACTGTTGGCCAGAGGGAAAATGTTATTTGCTACATGGACCTCTCCATCTATGGAGAATATGATTGTCTTAGAACAGGGTGAGACTGGGAGGGGAAGAGAGACAGAGATACCATGTGCAACAGTATTAGAAATGTGAAACAAGCAAGACCATGACAAAAATGTGAAAGACCAGTGTATTAAAACACAAAGACAATGCTAAGAGAAATTAAGACAAGCCTAAGTAAATGGAGAGATATATTGTGTTCATGGTTTAGAAGATTTCATATTTTCTATAACAGTCCCTTTTTAATTGATGTATACATTCAATAAAATCACCCAGTGACCTTTTCTGTACATATTTGACCAGCTTCTTCTGACATTTATACAGAAATGCAAAGAACTAAAAAAAAGGACAATGTTGAGGAGGAAAAAAATCAAAAGACTTTATTATACGGCTACAGTAAAATAAAAAGATGGCTTTCATTATGTCCCATTGATCCCTATATGTTGTATTGGCATTGCAATTTAATTGTAGAAACTGTCTGATTTCTTCTTTAATTTGCTCTGTGACTCATTGGTTGTTTAGAAGTGTGTTGTTCAATTTCCATGTGTTTATGAAATTCTTGTGGTTTCTTTTGCTATTGATCTCCAATTGCATTGCACTATGATCTGGTAATACACAAGGGATTACTTCAATTCCTTTGAGTTTACTTAAACATGTTCTATAAGCAAGTATGTGTTTTATTTTGGAGAATGACCCATGTGCACCCAAAAAGAATGTGTACTCTGATTTTATGGAGTAGAACACTCTGTAAACATTTGTTAAGTCCATTTTCATTTGTTGTAGAGTTTGTTTGAGGGCTGGGGATTTAGCTCAGTGGCACCGCACCTGCCTCACAAGTGCAAGGTCCTGAGTTGGATCACCAGTACCACAAAAAGAGAGAGAGAGAGAGAGAGGGAGAAAGTTTGGAGAGATCCAGTATTTAGTTGTTTATTTTTTGTCTAGCTGATCTATTTGTGACAGTGGGGTACTGAGATCCCTCACTACTATTGTATTAGTGCTTATTTGATTTTTCATGTCCATTAGTATTTGTTTTATATAGTTGGGTGCACTAGTGTTTGGTGCATATATATTTGATTGTCATCTCTTCCTCTTGGATTGGTCCCTTTACAAGGTTGTAGTGTCCTTCTTTGTCTCTCTTAATCAGTGTTGGTTTGAAATCCATTTGATCTGCAGAGAGGATAGCTACTCCTGCCTTTTTTCAGGTTCCTGTCACATGAAGTATTGTTTTCCACCCTTTAACTTTCAGTCTATGAGTTTCTTTTTGAATTAAGTGTGTTTCTTGTATGCAGTATATTGTTGGATCTTGATTTTTGACCCATTCTGCCTGTCTATTTCTTTTGATTGGTGAATTGAAATCATTAGTGGTGGTTATCATTGACATGTATTGATTATCTTTGTCATGACCTTTTCCTGTTGTTGGATTTTCCTCTTTTGTATTTAATTTCTTGTCTTGCCTGATGGATTCATTTTTCTGGGCTTCCTGGGGTTGTGATCCTCATTCCTAGGATATTGTTTAACACTTTTTGGAGTGCTGGTTTAGTATTCATGAAGTTCCTCAGGTGTTCTTTGTCATGAAAGTATCTTATTTCTCTATTAGTTTTGAAAGATAGTTTTTCAGGATACATTGCCATATAAGTAGACAAATAGATCAATAAAAGAGAATATGCATTCTAGAAATAGAGTCTCAATATATAGATAAATGGCTTTCAACAAATATGCAAAGATTACTCAATGGAGCATCCATCTGTAAATATTCATAAGTAAATTTCCATATGCAAGTAAAGTAAAGCAGAAAGGATCCTGAGCTTAAGAGTAAAACCTAAAATTATAAAACCTCTAGGAGAAAATATAGAAGATAATATTTGGGACCTTAAATTACTTAAATAGTTTTTAGACACAACAACAAAGGGAGCATCCATAGAAAAACATGTTAAATAGATATTCAAAAACATTTAAAACTTTGGAAGATTCAATTAAAAGAAATAAATGATACAATGCAGAGTGAGATAAAATATAATGTGTACATGTAATATGTTGGATATAGGACATTTATACAAAATACATAAAGAATTGCCAAAATTTCATAAGGAAACAAAAACAATTAAAAAGCATACAATATTTAACAGCCACTTTACAAAAAACTAGATATTGATGTGACAGATAAGTAAAGAGAAAGATGCTGAAATAAGCAATAAATAAAAGGAAAGATGTTCAACATTATAATTTTCTAGTATTAAATATTACTAGCTACCTACTAGGGTGGCTAAAATTGAGAAGACAGCATTAAAAATGTTCTTGAGGGCCGGGGATTTAGCTCAGTGGTTTCACCGCCTGCTACACAAGCACAAGGACCCGAGTTCAATCCCTGGTACCAAAAAAAAAAAAAAAGTTCTTGAAGTAAAATTCTTAAGCATTTTTGATAGACACGCAAAGTGATTCAACTACTTTGAGAACAGTTTGCTAGTTTCTTTAAAAGCTCATCATTTATTATGTGATCTTATGATTTATTTGCTGAATATAGATGCCTGTAAAACACGTGTTTAGAATAATCTCATTTGCAATAGCCCTAAATTAGAAACTACAGAAATGTCTCTTACCTGGTGAATATCAACACTGTTTATGTGATAACCATAGAAAACAATGGTTCTAATAGTATCTAGAACATACAAAGAACTGAAAAAATCAGATCCCTCCCCCCAAAAATGAAAGACCCAATCCACAAATAGGCATCTGAAATAAATAGACACTTCTCAGATGAAGAAGTGTAAATGGCATATAAATACAAGAAAGAATGTTCAACATCACTGGCTATTTGACAGATGCAAATTAAAACAATGCTGCAATTCAATTCTGTTTCAACCCAGAAAGAATGGCTATCATCAAGAAATCAACCAACAACAAATGCTGGCAGGGCTGTGGGGAAAAAGGAACCCTTCTCCACTGTTGGTGGGAGTGCAACCACTGTGGAAATCAGTGTGGAGATACCTCAAAATCTAGGATCAGAGGTCCCATTTGACCCAGCTATTCCTCTTCTGGGTATGTTCCTGAAACAATTAAAAACATCATACCACAGTGATATATGCACAACCATTTTTATAGCAACACAGTTTGTAATAGCTAAATCTTGGGAACAACCCAAATGCCCATCGGTTGATGAATGGATAAAAAGATGTGGTTTTTTAATACAATGGAGTACTATTCAGCCATAAAGAAGGACAAACTTGAGACATTTATAGCTAAATGAATGCAACTTGAAACTATATTCCTAAATGAAATAAATAGGACACACGTGTAATATCACATAGTCTCTTTAGTATGAGAAACTGAAAGTATAAATAAGGAACACAACATATAATAGATAATGTGAAATAGGAAGAAATTTTTCAAAAGGAAAGGAGAAGTAGGAAGAGGGAAGAGGGAAAGGAAGGAAAGAAAAAGAAAAAATTAGAAAAAAAGGAAAAATTGGAAACAAAGCTTTTGTAATTAAGGAGGGGAATAGAGGTTGAAGAGAGGGGAGGGGAATGGGACAAAAAGAGGAATCAAGATATATTGTGTACAGGCATAAATTCCCTATGATGAATATGATCATATGTATATCTAAATTGTACCAATAAAATTAATTCTAAAAAACAATGATTCTCAGCAATAAAATAAGAATAAACTATGAGTAAATGCAATAATGCTAATGAATCTCAAATTCATTTTAATTGCTTTACTGAGATATAATTTAGCAATCTCTAATCTGTCCACTTAATATGTACAACTCAAAGGCTTTTAGTGTATTTACAGAATTGCTTACAGTCATCACCCTAATTTAATTTAGAATGTTTTTAACATCCCACAGTAGCCTCTGAATGAAATAAGCCAGACCATAACAGGAGTACAGACTGCATATCCTTTATATAAATTTCTAAAACTTATACCTTAGAACAGAGGTTTCCAGCTATTGAGCTACATCCCAGCAGGCAAAATCCACACTTCCATCTTTTCTGTGAATAAAGTTTTATTCAAACCCAGTGATTTCCACTTATTATGCCCTAAGACTACTTCTTTGCTATAAGTGCAAAGTGGAGTGCTACGACCTGTAGCTTGAAATATTTACGGTCTGGTTCCTTAGGGAACAAGTCTTGCTGACCACTTAATCCAGATTAACAGAGCAGAGGGGTGTTTACCCACCTGGGTAGGCCCGTGGAGAATTGACCATGGGACAGGGCTTACTGTACAGAGGCCCACCTTAGGGTGACAAACACATCCAAATCTTTATTGCAGTGTTGATTCCATAGGTTTATGTATATTTCACAATTTTAAAAATTCATATCCTTCAAATATGTGCTCTGTACTGTATGTTAATTTTACCCCAATAGATCTTTTTAAAAGATAAATTTAGCACATTTCTGTAGGACATTTCTTCTCACTTGTCAAATTTGACTGTATTATTGCCTTAAAATATGAATTAATAAATGTTGAATTATTTGAACTTTAAATTTTTGTCAACAAAAAATAAAATGTTTTATATAGAGAGATGGCAAAAGAAAGTATTATTTGTTTCAAACTTTATTCTAAAATTATGAAGAAAAATTTATTGAAGTGTTTACAACAATAAAAAGATTTTTAGCTGATCTACTAATAAATTTCTGATGAAGTAATATAAACTTAACAAAGACCAGTTACATAAAACTTTGAAAAATAAAAAATGCAGTTATCTTTAATATATATTATAAGACTCAGTGACAATGCCTGATTTATATATGATGTATTGTGTCTATATTTGTATGCACATGTTATCAATTTATGACCTAAAAATACTGAAAAGAACATGGGCATCTGATACTCATTTATTCATTGGAAAACTCTACAGTCTGTCTGGAACAATTTGTGTAATGGAATCTACCTCTTCAAATGTAAGGTTATGAAATGTAAATACAGATCCATATTTCAGATAAAAACATCCAAATTGAGTTACACTACATGTATAGAATACACACCTGATTTTGAAGACTTATTACCAAAATATAAAATATAACATTAATAAAATTCTATGTGGATTATGTAGTGAAATTATCATCCATTGGATATACACACTTAAACTTTATTATTTAGTTTGTCCCACCTGTTTTCTTTTTATTTTTAAAAACATGACCACTAGAAAACTTTAAATTATATAAAGAGGGGGCTTACTATTTATTTCTATTGGCCAGCCCTATCTTACTCACTCATAGGAATTAAACTAATGTCTATAACCCGAGTTGCCAGGGTTTTCTAGAGGAAGTCATCACATAACAGCTACTTCTGCGAAAGCTCCAGGGGAAATGACGTGGAAGAGTTTTTCAGTGGATGACATGAGTGTCAAATGCTCACATTCCCCTCAGTGAGGGGATTGGAGGGACCTTGCAGGAATCAAGCCTCCTAGGGGTCACATCCACCAGCTTCCCACCACCTTCCAGCCTCCAGGGCATGCTCCTTGACAATCTGTGCCCCATACCCTTGCCTGAAGTGCATAGACTCAAATCCCACGTTAGGAAGTTGGGACATGGTGACAGAGAGAGGGATATTGGAGCTCAAGGTGAGGGCAGCCTGGGGAGGCTGGACCACAGTGCCAGGACTCGGCAGAGGGGAGCCTGCCTGGCTGAGGGCTGCTGTGCTGTGACCCAGAAGGCTGGCTATTCACATGTGTAGGGGGTCAGCAAGCACACAGAGCTTGGAGATCTGCTGATGCCCATGGATGGGAAGCCAGGACAAGTGTAAAAGGTCACCCACTGGAAGTCACTAGGGTACTGCTGGCTATGGCCAGCCTGTCTGCTGGGAATAAAGGTTCGCCAGGTGTATGAATGACCACCTGCTTAGGAAATGTCCAGTGCCCCTGCAGCAGCTGTGTTGGGTGACATCTTACAGTGACACCTGCCTTACTGCCTGGGGGCAGCCCAGGGGCCTGAGTCCCTTCCAGGTGCTGTACTTCAGGAGGACATGCACAGGTATGTCTGTCCGAGGTGAGCATGGAGTCTTTGCTCTTTTATATGGTGTAAACCTACTTTGCAGTGACAGGGTGCCTTGTCATTTAGCTATGAGGTGACACATGGAGCAGAATTGCAGAATAACCTTACCAGGGACAGAAGACTTAGCTGTTCCCATGCTTTTCATAAGATTTATGAAAAAGGAATAATTCAAAGGTAATTATGCATTAGTGAAATGGAGAAAAAAAGGTAGCATTTTCTCCATGGAATGAGAATAGATCAGATGGAAAGCTAAACAATGAAAGTTTAAAAATACAATTAGTAAACAAACCTCAACAACATTATGACTACTTAATAAACATGGGTACATATTTAATTCTGGAATATTGGTTTTCTAAACAATTCACACTAAAATGATTAAACTGTTTAATTGTGTGCCTCAAAGACTGATTCTCACAGACTTAACAAAATTCTACATTTTGGAATGGTCCATATATAACATAAATAGTGAGGTAAAAATAGAGAAATGAATGAAATCGCTGTTGTAGATTTCATATACAACCTTGGACTTGGCACTTTGCTAACTGAAATCAGCTGGGTAATAAAATGTGAGCAGACCTCGCAGAGCAGGAGCACAACCTCTGCAGCTTATGCCTGGCCTCCATTATTTGAAAAAATAAACTTAGCCCTGTGTCCTGAAGTTGGTAAAAAAAAGACACTGATGCATGAATGTGTGGTGAAATTTTAAAATATGCAATGACTCTTGGGAAATACTCTATCTGTTAGAAAGAAAAAATGAGAGGGAGGAAGAAGAGGGAGAGAGAGACAGCCAGAAACACCTTATTTTGCTCCTGCAAGTTGTCAGCGTGTGGCAGTCTCTGCAATGTTCCCCGAGATAAAACCTTCACTGGGTTCTATTTTTAAAGCCCTACTATGGCTTTGAAACAAGCTAGCTGCTTTTCTCTGTGAGAATTTTCTTATTACCTCTTCTCCACTTCCTGAATATCCAGGATAAGCAAACTTTTGACAGTGTTTGTAAAAATTAACTTTTCTCAGTTATAAAATTCAGTCACTACATCCAAACGAGGGGTAAGGTCAATGGTAAAAGTCTTCAAAGGCAAATCATTTTTCCAGTCAGCATGTATCTTCCAGTATGGCCTGCACTGAGTAATCTTTTGGCTATGGATATTTTAACATTGTTGGGGGCTTTATCTCTTCATCATATTTTATTCTCCTTACAAAATGAGCCCTCTGACCCTAAGAAAATCATAACCTGACCCATTTCGGCATATACACTGCAATTTTCAGGTACTAATAGGATTTTAGAATAAACTGGCATCTTGGAGATCTACAGATAGGTTTTGTTTTTGTTCATATAATATTTCCTCGATTATTAAATTAAGACAATGTTTTTAAAAACCAATTACCTAATATGAAAATCTACTCTTCTACTGATCTTCTTACAGCTGCAAGTCGGAGTCCTTCCTGGCACGGTCTCAAGGGCTGAGGTAGCCCTCCACCTCTGTGTTGTGAGATTTTCCTGTTTCTCTGCCTTCCGCCGGGGCAGCCTCTCTTACGGCATTCTCTACTGGATCCTAGTGGAACAGTGGTTCTGGGATCTCTAGACAGAACCTCCAGGATGATGGGGAATCCCAGAGCTAATAAATTGTGTGCCTTTCCCCTTTCTAAAATGATGACCCTTTGAAAAATGAAAAGAATAAGGAAGCAAAAGTTCCAAATCAGCTCTAATTTTAATGAGAAATGATTGAAGAATGTGGCCTTACATATGTGTTCCAATGTGACTATAATTAACGTTTCCACTACCACTCATCCTAGGTTCAAGTCTAGACCATGAGCCAGCCCAGCTGAGCCTTGCAGGAGGGGCTCTCTTGGGTCCTTGTCCCATAGACTCTCAGGCAGAGAGCAGAGAAATGAGACCCAACTTCCTGGATTTCCATTTTCTTTTCACCTTTGTTCTAGCCAAGAAGCAAAACTTGGATAATGAATGTCATTTTTAAAAAACTTTTGCCAATCACTAATTAGCAATTCATTCTTTATCCAAAGTTTGTGAGTGTTGTGAAGAAAGTTCCTGCCAAGAAAACTCCACATGGAAACACAAGCCCAGAAGAGTGGCTTTTTAAAAAAATTCCAATTAGTATTTCCTAGCAAAACAATAAATAGGATCTGAAACTTTTAAAGGAACATTATTCTAGAAGTAGAGAGTAAAATCAAAGGGTGATGTTTGTGTTTTGAAAAGATAATGTCAAAGAATTTGGTCACCTATCAAATTCCCTTTTCCAAATTAAAGTAATTTTTATTTTACCTGGGCACATTTCCACATAAGTAGAGGAACAACTTTCCTGGTCAAGCAAATGGAAAAGTCTGGCTACTATTACTCAGGTACAATTGAGTACATGATGTGGGACTTCTAAGAAGCCTCCTTGCAAGGATGGAGGTACTATATGCCTCTTTACAATGCTTGTTCCATCTCCTGTTACCTAAAACATAGGTGTAATGGCTGGAACTTCAGCTGCCATCTTGGAACAAAATGGCAGAGCAGGAAAGAAAAGAATCCCAGGCCTCTGGTTCACATGAGACTATCATGTGAAATGCTATAATAATTTACAGAATTATTTCATTTAAGGGAGAAAAAACATACATTTAATTTAAATGTAATTTAAGATTCTTTTTGTAAAGCTAAACATAAAACCTAATGGATAAAGTTCCAAATGAAATAAATGATCCCAAGGAAAAATTGCAAGAATTGACATGATAAAGAATTTCTGCATTTAATGTGCCCATTAGAAAAATAATTACTAAGGTGCATATTTAATATCAGATGCTAAGCTGTATATCCAGAGGACAGGAGCTCACTGCATAGGTCTTGGGGCTTTCTACTGCTCTGCTCTATCTTGTGGCCCCATTCTGTCCTCGGCGAGGCTCAGAAGTAATATTAGTACCACGAAACTCCTAGTCATACAGCTTTCTTGCTTAACACTTATTAGTGGCAAATCCATTTCTAGAGTAAGGGCAAAAGCTTTCACTGTGGCCCAGAGCCCCTTGTCCTAAGTCATTCTCCTCTTTGCCCCCATTTCTGTCCCTTCTTGCCTCATCTAATGTACCCCACACGCCCCACTCTCTCTCAATTCTTGAGTTTTACTTGCTTTTCCTTTCATTTAAAAACACTTTGCTCTTCTACACCCGTCTCCTACATTCTGGATATCTTCTCAAATTCTTTTTCTTTCTCCTCATAAATCTCTCTTCACCTCCCTTGCAGGAGGACAGGGCTGCGTGCCTGGTTTAGATAGAGCTTTGTCATTGTGACGTGCACAACTCTTACAGTGGGTGCACGGGTACTGCTGGGGGGAAGGACCTGGAGGTGCAGGCTTGGAGGCCCTGAAGAGCATCGTGGTCCCATGCCAGGAGAAATGCATCTCTCCATTGTCCTCCGCACAGCTCAGCCTGCCCTGCTTCACATTTTAATGCTTAATTATTTAAATGGAGCACCTCTTCCTCATAGAAGCTTCCCCTAATACATTTCCGATTTCCCAATTCCTGTTACGCCTCTAATGTAGATGTTTCTGAAGGCTTCTGTGCATTCCTGTATCCCATTTGTTATGACAACTTTTAGTTTACTTATTGGCCTGATGCTGCAGGTTATAAACTGCTTGAGGACACAGCCAGTTGTTGACACACTGAGCATAATGCTAGTCTTCAGTAATTATCCAACAAAGATGAAGAAAAGGAAGATGCTTATAAATATTTGAAAATAATGTACTGCCATATATTATAACAGAAAGCAGTAATATTGGCCATTTATACATAGGAGAAAGAAAGAAGTTATTTATGATAGAACACCTCTGAAGGCTGTGAGCCTCAAATTGAGGTTAAATGCTTGTAAAAAGAAGGCATAAAATCTTTTGAAATCTGTATGATTTTAACAGTCTCGTGAGCAGCACCAATAGCCAATGCTGCCTCCAGAATGGTTATTAAGGAGCATCCTAGAGGAATGGGAAGGAAGCAGGGCTGGAAATCAAGCCAGGATACAGGCTAAGTAGCTGCTTTTGCTTACGTACTAAACTCTTAGAATGGTCCCCAGTTGGGAAAGGGTGACAAATCTCTAAACTCATTTCCAGCAGGTGAGGCGTGCAGGCCCTCCGAGGAGAGATGCTCCCTGTGGTTGACGTCTCCTAAGCAGCTGGTGACTCAGGAGTCGCTGCTGGAGTCTCTTCCAGGAAGCAGATCGCCCTGAGCAGGAGTGAGGGTTGAGGCTCAGTACCAACCACACTGGTCTCCCTTTAATTGAACAAATGCAGCCTTGCTCTACAGCCACGTGACCCTGGGACATGTTCCATCTTTGTACCGGTGGATAACTGATGTGTAAACAGAATGAAGGACTAATAACATATAATAAAGAAGAGCATATTTTATAAGGTACTCTGGTTTGGAATATTTAATTTTCTTCTGAAATCAAATAACCCAAAGTTACAGTATAACAAAATTACCCTAGAGACACAAAAATTAGGCTGATTTTTTCTTTAAAAAATTAACTAGAAAAACAGAGATAGGAAATAAAAATTACATATTTTATCCACCTAAAATCACAATTTCTAATTCAAGACTTGTTACACAATAAATACTTATGGATGCTTATTGAAAACCTGAGGAAGAGCTGTAAGACAAAAAGGAAAAGAATGTTTAATAATTAAAAGTATGAAAAGTGAAGATAAAATTAAAGCAGAAGAAGAATATTTTTCTAATTTCAATATTGGACATCTAAGCAACAAGCACTCTTCAAGGTCAAATATGCTGCAATCCTAAAGGTGACTGCAAATAGTTGCTATTGGAAGAGTATTGCCCAAAATAGATACTGGAGCCAGAAAATGTTATTGCTCTGGGAAGAACTCATGTGTTACCTGTTGAAGGAGGCCCAAGCAAGACTGACTGCTCTTCTTAAGGTTTTCAGGTATTTCATGAGAACACTTTTTATCTTATTATGCATTGGAAAGAGATGTAATTTCAACATTCCATAAAGCATTTAATGAATTTTGATATTTTATAAGCAATTTGTAGGATTTCTAGAATTGCTCAAGAATTTATAAGCACTAGAGATTTATCTTTTAAAGAAAAAAAGGCCATCAATAAATAGACTTTGTGTTTTATTGGGTATAATCGAGCAAAAATAAGGAAAAAATAACAAGTGCTATGGAGCAAATTCAGCAGGGAAGGTAGGGTGTGCAATTTTAAATAAGATTCTTTTGAATAACCTTGATGAAAATGCAACATTTGAATCAATCCCTAATTACATGAGGTTATCTAGAGGAAGAGGAACTGGTGAGTGCCTGGAGGGGACAAGGACAGCCAAGGGCCCTAAGAAGGTCAGGACCGGGAAAGTGCAGTGGGCACAGAGCAGGAGGAAACGATGTCAGAGGGAGGTCAGAGATGGGCAGACAGGAAGTGGTCTCATAAGGTCCTCGGAAAAACATGGAAGCAATTTGGCTTTTATACTAAGTAAAACAAAGGGCTTTAAAAAGAAAAACAGTTAAAGAGAAGATACAACATTCAAGAAATAACAGCAGGCAGTTATTTAAACAGTAAAATGCAGAGGCAAAGAATTATCCAAAATTTAAAATATAGTTAAAATCGAAAAGCTTTTCTACTGCAAAGGAAACAGGTAACCTATAGAATGGGAGAAAACGCATGGAAACCCCACAAGTGTTAAAGGATCAATATACAAAATACATAAGGAACACACACAGCAGCAGAGTGAGAAAGTAAATAATGGAACTTGCTGATGGGTGAAGAAAGGACCTGAATAGACATTTCTGAAAAGAAGAAACACAAATGGCCAACAGGTATATAGCAAACTGCTCAGCATTACTAATCCAAGGGAAATGTAAATTAAAACTGCACTGAGATAACCTTACACCTGTTAGAGTGCCTATTATCATCGAAAGACAAAAGATAACAAGTGCTGGGGAGGAGGTGGAGAAAAAGGAAACCTGTTGGTAGGAATGTAAATTAGTACAGCCTTTGTGGAAAACAGTATCAAAACTCCTCAAAACACTAGAAATCAAACCACCATGCAGTCAGTCCAGGAATCCCACAGGTGTAAACTGAAAGGAGAGCAAGGAGAAGGCTGAAGACACCCACTCTCGTGATCACAGCCACCAAGGTATGGAGTCAAACCCAGTGTCGAATAACAGAGAAAATGCACAAATACAAAAGTAAGTACTGTGAACCCTTAAAAGAGAAGAAAATGGTGTCACTGCACCAGCATGGATGAACTTGGAGGATATTAAGTGAAATAAGCCAGAACCAGAAAAGCAAATACTGTGTGATCTCACTTATGTATAATCTAAATGTTTGATCTCAATTATGTAAAATCTCACTTATGCATAATCTAAAGTTAAACTCTCAGTGGCACAGAATACAATGGTGGGAATCAGGGCCCAGGGCCTTGGGGAGGTGGGGGCAACATCAAAAGATATACAATTTCAGTTAGACATGTTGGAAATAAACCCCAGGCTCAATTTGTCAGTGCAGAGAATGAAGCATTCAAAGAAGAAATCTCCACAAGGCTTTTTTGTCTTTACTTTTGCAAAATGGCACAAACATGAGGAAGTGGATATGCAGGACAAAGAAGAGTCACTGCTTTTATCCCTAAAACAGGAGAAGCAGCTGACCTTTAAATTCACTGGCTGAATTCAAAGGCTTACAATCTATTGCAGTTGACTAGCTCCAGTTGTGCAAATTGGTGGGGTGATGCATTGATGAGTAAGTTAGAAAGGGGGTGTAGGGAATGGGCAGTTCTTGGTTCTTTAACTTGGAAACTGGCTGCATTTTGGGTAAAGGTTCATAATCACAATTTGTCGGAGCTCAGGATTTAATAGGAGGGGTGGATAGTGCGCAGATGGCCAGGTCACTTAAACCCAAAGTGGAGTTGCTTTGGCCTTGTGCTTTGACAGAAAAGACAAAGCCTATTTCTCACAATCTCCCCGCCTTTCATATTTTTGTATTCTTTTCTTTGAATTTTGTGAGCAGAAGTTTACTCTCTCTGACATGTTCCTCCATCAGGAGCATGTTAGCCAGATAAGGTAGGGGAAACTGTTCGGTAAAGGCAGTCTCTGGGCAAGAATAAATAAACTTTCAAGCACATATGACCAAAGCATGAACACTGAATGGAAAGAAGGTTAGGGGAAAAGTCACACCCAGACACTGTCTTTAAGGGGTTGGCATAGCAATTGTAACTAGGCAATTATAACCAGTTGGCTCTTAGGTAGGTCTCTTTACAGGTGTAGCCAGAAACTGTCAATTGGGTCAGTGATTGAAACCCCTTTTTGATGTTTATCTATACTGTTATTACTTTGTAAGTCTTTGGTTACTTTTGCTTTCTTGCCTGAGTGTCCAAGATCAAGTTAAAGTGAGACCAGTAATTAATTAATTAAAAGTTAATTAAAATTAACTTTTTTGCCATATATCAAGGTCAATTAAGGCTTTCAGGGGGTTATTTGTGAGACCAGGTGTAGAGCCACTCAGCTCCGTTTTCATGTCAGCCACCAGGATGCGTCACAACCTTGCTTGACCATGTAGCTTCCTGTGGAAGTGCAGAAGACATTTTTCTCTTTTGGTGACCCTGCTTTTTAGCACCTTGTGGATTGGTTGACTCCTGTTCTCTGGGGTCCAACAATCTCTTTGTTCAGAAGGTTGAGTGACTCACCAAAGTCATACGATCCTGTAGAAAAGGTTCCCTCAAGACCTGGGTCTCTGTTGTCCTCGGAGGGCTAGGGCCAAAATATTGGCTGTCTTCTTAGCCCAGTTACCTTTTTAGTTTTGATCTCTAAACCTCAGTTGTTGACCACGTAGTAGATCAGTTATCTCTTTTACATATCAAGTAACTTGAAATATATAGTATGATCAGGGAACTGTTACATTTTTATCAATCATGGTTTTATTAGAATTTGAATTCCTGTACAATATTAACAGATAACAATTGTAAATTTTTATAGAGAAAACTTGAGATTAAGGACAACATAACACATTATCATAACAATCATGATGACATCATTATATTAGAACCATTAGGTGTATTACCTCTGAAACACATTTAAATTTTATCTTAGTATAAAATAACTTTTTAGTCAGTTATCTTTAGTTACAAGATCTTAAATGACATGCAGAAACTTTTACCTAATTTGTTATCTTTTAACCACTTTTGTTACCACAGTGATATTTAAGTAGAATGTACTTTATAGATTATTAATGTTTAACCCCTGATCATTGTAATAACATTGTCTGGACTGCCTAAGGTGTAGGCATCAAATTATCACAACACAATTATATAACAATCACATAAACATAAACCTGAAAAAGTCCATCATCATAAACAACTGTAGTTTGGAAGTCATCAGTATGAGAGTATGTCTTTTTTTTTTCAGTCGTGTATCTTAAAAGACTTATACATTTGGGAAAGCAAAAGTGTATTTCATATACTATGAAGTTAGCAATAATTAGCATTACAGCTATATAGAAATATTAAAACTTCATTGCTTTAGACATAGAGGGCTTAACCTTTCACTTATAACCAACCTAAGTATATTATGATAATTTATTTAATAGCTACTGGTGTATGGCATCATAAGACCTAGGGAAACTGGAAAACCCACCCATCAGTGGAGAAAATGGACAAATTTTGGTCTAGGCAGCTGTTTTTTTTTTTTTAATCAAAGAGTAGTCTTGTCCAACAGCTTCCCAAGTTTAAGGGGTCCCCACGTACCTTGACAATTGTTTTAGATGACTCATTGTGACAGTTAACATTTAAATAGTATATATATACATATATAATATTAAACCAAAGAA
Organism: Heterocephalus glaber; assembly: GCF_000247695.1. The sequence goes on along the minus strand of NW_004624830.1, from coordinate 4,208,780 downwards.
AAACTCTTAAGTTATTGTACATAAACAATAATAGACATTGCACTTATAAAACTAACTGTAGACATTATCTTGGTTATCTAACAACCTGGATGGAAACATGTCATCAATCTTTAAAATATCTTTAGAACTCTTAAAAATTTAGGAAACAGTGTTAATGACCACACATAAACTTATTATCCAATATAAGTGTATTTTATTTATACAATAGCAAAATACTTGTGAAACCAAAGCCAATAGATATAGATCAAGCTTTAAATGCTAGAACCAAATTTAAAGATATGTAAAAGCATGCACAATTTAAATCATATACAACCTTTATGTTTTCAAACATGAAGGCTTTTAGATGCAAGTCCCATGTGAGTTACCAGAACGAGTCGGGAGGGTGAGGAAAGAGCTTTGAGGTTTCACCATTTTATTTGTTTTAATATATCTTTGGAGAAAAAAAATCAACTTTTAATTTAACTGTAGATCACACATCAAGGAAAGCAGAGGCTACATGCTTCCCCCCCACACATAGTGGGAGGCACTAGGCTCCCCCATCTTCCAGCTCTCTACCTATTTGGTAACCAACAGAAAAAAAGGTAAAAGGATGTGGGGTGTCCCCTTTTTATATTTAGCCGAACTTTTGATTTCAATTTTTCTTTTATAATTTTGGTTATATTTTGCCTTTGGGTGTTGAGGAACAAGTCAAACAGAGAGGAGAGCTGAGACCTGGGAAGGAGGGATGGATAGATGAGAGTCAGGGCCATAGCACCTCTATTCTTTTTGACCAACAAAGAAACTTTAGAAGGAATAACCTGACCTCCACCAAACCAAAATCAACCATACATAGTTCTTTTGATAAGCCACATCCTCCACAAGTTTTTCCTCAATATACTTGAGCTTTCCCGTTCTGCCATTATCTCTCTCTTTATCTTTCTAGCAGGGTAAAACTTTTATCATATAAAATCCTTTCATATCAAAAGTATATCTCTTATACATATAGGCTTCTTTATATATTTTTCTCCATCCTACTTACTATAAACTTTTCGTAACAAATTTGGCTGCTGCCACTTGGATTTTAAAGTGTTCTTCTCTCCTTATTTTTTTTCTTCTTTCTCTTTTGGTCTCACATTGTTGTATTTTTAAACTTGGCTGACTGCCAATAGACTTCCATGTAACCTTGAATCAGTGTTTGTATCTTAACCCAGCAGAGAGCACACAGAAGAGTAAGTTAACCCTGTAATTGTAGTCTGAGAATTTATAAAGCACAAGAAATGTTTTAAGCATCTTAATTAAACAAAAATACCAAATTAAATTGGAAGCCAAAAGTAAACTTATTAATTAGCTAAGATTTGGAACCCAATTCCTCCCCTCCCCAGAGGAACCTCCCTCAAGGGAAAGAGGGTTTGCTCCACCTCTGGTCCCCATTTTGGTCTTTGGGGAAACAGGAGATATTCAACATCTTTTTAGCACCTTTTCAATTTTCTTCTGAACCGAAAATAAGGTCATCATTTTTCCTTGTGTGGCTGCAGTTGCTGTGACAAGGACAGGGTCCTCCTTGGCTGGTGCCGGGTCCTGTCGAGGCGGCGGTGCCAAGCCTGGGTATCAGAGAGTACAGGCTGGAGCAGGGGCTCCGGAGGCCTTCATGTGGGGGAGGGGACCTGAGGTGAATTCCCTTGTTTCTTATTAAGTCTCTGAGTTTTTTTAAGAGAAAGAAGACAATTGGTCCTCGTCACCAACACAGTGTGTAATCTGTCTCCTCTGGACACCTCGATCTTTTATCATTAACAAATTTAATTAACAATTGATATACCTAGTCCTCTTCTGATCCAAATTTTGACCAGAAGATGGATAGGGCAAGAATAGGGATTTGTGGCCAAAGAAAACAACAATATTTTATCATCTGAGCTTTCTCTCTCTCTCTCTCTCTCTCTTTTTCTTTTGTCTGTGTATTGTCATTTTAAATCTTGAACATCAGTCCAAGGGGATTATCGGGGTGTATTTTGTTCCTTGATCCCCTTGATTTCCTAATCTGTCCTGACTGGGAGGGACATTTATTTCCCATTGTTTGTCCCAAGGCCCAAAGCTCAAGCTCCAGCATACACCAAGATATCTTGTCATTGATGATTTTCAATTTCACTCCAAATCATCTCAACCTCACCCAAAGTCACCAGTCTCATCCAAGATCATCCTCTGACCACCAAGGCAGTACTCAGTCACTGCCATAACTTTTCTTACCTTGGCTTATGCATGAAGTTGCCTGGGCACCATAGTTTCTCGCCTCTAGACCCCTTTTAGTGTTGTCAAAAGATCTTTGCGGGGTCTGGAGGTCCTGGATGTGGGTTTTTGTCCCAGAGGCCACTGCAGTGAGGCTGTGTGGAACATGCCCCCTCCGGGCAGGAGTTCTCAGAGACCCCCCAGGCCCCACATTCGGCATCAAAATCGTTGAAAACAAGTCCCAAGACTCAATTTGTCAGTGCAGATAATGAAGCACTCTGACACCAAGAAATTTTGACAAGGCTTTTTGCTTTTTCGAAAGGGTGCAAGCATAAAGTTGCAGATACACAGGACAAAGAAAGGTCACCCCTTTTATCCCTAATGCAAAAGAAACCTCTGACCTTTAAATTCATTGGCTGAATTTAAAGGCTTACAATCTATGGCAGTAGACTAATTCAAGTAATGTGTGTGGGGGGCGGGGGGGAGGTGCATTGTTGAATAAGTTAGAGAGATGGCATAGGATTTAGAATGAAAAATCCTTGGTTCTTATCATGAGGGAAGAGGTGGTTAGAAAGAGGGGATGTGTGTGGTTCAGAAGGGACTGTTCTCAGTTCTTTATTTTGGAAACTGGCTGTGTTCTGGGAAAAGGCACATAATAACCATATCTTGGAGCTTAGGATATTAACAGGATGAGAGGTATAAATAGTGAGTAGATGGCCAGGTCACTTAAACCCAAAATGGAGTTGCTTTGGCCTTGTGCTTTGGCAGAAAAGACAAAGCCTATTACTCACAGACAGAAGAAATAAGTTCAAGAGACCTAATACAACATAATGACTTATTAACAACAATGTATAAAAATTGATAAGAGAATGGATTTTGAGAGCATATGTCAGTAAGCTCGATGTAGCTAGTCCACGATGAACATATTTTTCAAAACATCGTATACACAATGTATAAACTTTTTATTTTTCAATCTAAAAAGTAAATAAGGGCACTTAAAATGTGAAAGACAAATTTGATAAATTAGAGGATCTCTCCTAAGATGTAGAACAAAAACAGCAAAAAGATATAAACTGTAAAGAAAAAGTGAATAAGTAAAACTAAAATTATTTCAGCAAATCTAACATCTAATTAATACTATATCCAAAGAGATATGAGAGAAAATAATTAAACAGAAAGCACAAAATTTTAAAACCACCAGTCTTCACACTGAAGTGGATTACAGATTTTCCCGAGTAAGGAAAAAAAAAAAGGACAAAATGAAGACTAATTGGGTTATAGACAGAGGACCAGGCATCAGAGAAGCATGAAATTTCTTAACCAGCAAACCTTAGAGCTGGAGGGCATGGAGCGCGGTGTTAGGCAGCAGCGTGACTTCTGTTACCAACCACTCTTCACATCCCAGTGGGTCAATAAAACACTTTCGCATTCACTCCCCTGATTGTGCCCTGTATGATGGTGCCTGTGCAGTCTGCTGGGACCCCGAGGAACTAGGCTGCTGCCCCAGCCTCCACTGAAGCCTGAGGAAGGAGGAAGACTGGGGCAGCTCAAAGGGAGATGGTGAGACCCAGGGCTGAAAGTCATATATACAAGGGAAAACCAGATATCAGTGTGTTCCTAAATAGAAATGTGTTACAGAAAATGACACACAACCATGAATCCCCCTTAGAATATTCCCCTTAGCTTTCAACTGCTTATCCCACCATTCTGACCGCTTTCTGAGGCAACTCTGGAAGTCCCCTTTCCTGAGTGCCTTTATGAGCTATGATCACAAATATGGTGAATGCTGCTGCTGAGTGCTGTCCAGTAGAAAGGCATTGTGTCTTCATCCACCTTATTCACCAAATCTGGTACCATGTGATTTCTGGATCTTCCTCTAAGTCAAAAGGACCATGAAATAAAAAGGTTTTAAATCAATTAAGGACTCTGAAGCAGCCACAACAGTGCAACTAATTACACTCAGGAAAGAGGACTTCTGGAGCTGCTTCAGAAAATGCCAAGAACAATAGGTTAAGTGTATTTGAAGGTAGGGGTGGGGTGTGTGAGGGGGATTCATGGCAATGAATCTTCCACTGTAGTACATTTTTTAAATTTAAAGAAACACTCACTGAACTTTGTGGTCACATTTCGTATCACTCAGCCCCAGGAAAATGACCCCTCTGAATTGCAAAGATGGTACATAGGAAGCAAAACAGTGTATGCTTTTTCCATACAACAAAGTGTATAATGCTTGTTTGTAAGTGTATAAATGCTTGTTTATGAGGTGTTTAATACCCCTATATTTTGGAGGAAATACAGTTTCAAACCTAGAACCCAGCATGTATCAATCAAGTCCAAGCACAGATTAAAGAGATCTTTAGATATGCAACAATTCACACTTACCATTTTCATACAATGTCTCAGGATACTAAGGAATGATAACCCAGAAAAATGGATGAATTACTCAAGAAATCAGAGTATGTGAAGGAACACGGTGTGATAAACCTTCACACATAGGAAAGGCAGCTTTCAAGGTGACAGGGGTGGTAGACAGTGAGCAGTTGCTAAATGGGAAGGCCAGAGGGTGGAATAAATCAGATACACAAGCTCAAATATCTCATGGCTTCTCTTATACAGGAAACATAAAGTATAAATAATTTAAAGAGAAAAATCAAAGTTAGGTAACGAGACAGGAAGATGGAACTTTTGCAAATGAGAAGGGAGCCAAGAGATGTAGAAAGAAGAGAGGGAAGAGGGAAGTAAAAAGAATGGAGATGTGTGATGAACACACACCAACTTCCTACCATGAATGTAATCATTATGTGCAGCAAGCATGTACTAATAAAAGAAAATACTAATGTAAGATTAATACAATTCTTAAACTTATTTTTAACAGATTTCTTATGGTATGGGCACAGAAGTTTAGAATATGTTAGTGATGTTTTCATGGAAAAACAAGGCAAACAAAAAAGATCAATATCAATTGTATGAAAGACAAAAGGCGTGCAAAAACTATGTGCAATTATAATAAAGTATATGGCTTATGCATGAATTAAAATTGTATGCTCTTCAAAATAAAATCCTCAGCACTGGTATAAGCACACATGATGCAGAAACATCATGGTAGGTGGGGAAGAGAATTTAAGGGCATGAGGAGGTGTTTCGGAGAGCTCCAGCCTCAATGATAAAAGCAAACATCAGTGAAACAGGTAATTTTTAAGTACAAAGGTAAACACTTGGAGAAATACCTGGAAGAGTTGAATCCTATGACCTCTGAGAGTGAGGATGTGGGTTAGTGAGAGACAAGGAAAAGGATGCTCAAGTTTAGATGCCTTGCAATGGTATAGCATAAGAAGGAAAGACATGCCTATTTCCAAGAGCTTACCATCCCTGCTTTACAGCCAAGGAATGTAGGGTAAATACAAAAAAAAAAAAAAAGAAATTAATATTGTAATTAAATTGAGAAAGGATACTTAGGAGAAAGATTTTTAGCTTCAGTAGATTTTATTTATAACTGGGTGAGTGAAAGTCAATAACACAAAAAATCAAGGGGGTGAAAATGAGCAGATTTCATTACCAAGACTGCTAAAGAGGGTTAAAAAAGAGGCATATGCAGGTTGCACAGACTTAGAACTAGAGAAGCGGTAAGTAGAAGCATTTGTAGATGGATTATGAGAGACTATTTATGGTTTATATTGGGATCACCCCCCACAGAGTCTCATAGGTGGGCTTTAGGGGAGGTGATGGGATCACGGGGTTGTGATGCTCATAGTGAATTACTTCACTGGTGAATTTATAGCTAAACATGATGTTGGGATCCTGGAGCCTGGCTGGAACCCAAGTCTGGTTGTAGAAGGTGGGTCGCTGGGGGCATGGCCTGGAAGGGTTTATCTCCCTCCTCCTCTCTTGATCCCTCTTGCTTCCTGTGGGCCACACCGTGAGTTGTTTCTCCTCTGCCATCCCCTCTGCTATGCTGCCCTGCCTTAGAGTCAGCTGACTATGGACTGCAGCCCAAACTCTGAGCCAAAATAAACCATTCCTCCTTAGAGTTGCAGGTGTTGGGTATTGTGTCTCAGCAATGATAAAGAACTAAGACAGGGATGGTGAGGAAAACATCAAAGGGGAAAGATGTAATGAAAAACATGTGCACGAGAAAGTCAGTGTGAGTTAAGGAAGGCAGAAAAGATAAAGCATTCATAGTAGACATGTTAAAATATAATTTAACACCTGAAGTGAAAGTGATTTAATAATCAGCTAAACGAACTGATTGAGAAATGCTTTTCGACTTTATTTATTGAAGAGAGAATCATTGTTAGAGAATGATGATCTCCCTCAGATAGAAGGAGTTGTAGAATCTTTAGGAAGAGTTTAAAATTGTATGGTGAAGCTGCTGAAGAAAGCTGCAATCCCTGAGATGGTGGATGCACACAGGGTTTTCTAAGTCATTATAAAATGTATAAGTGTTGGCACACTTTGTGCAGAAGTGTGCACTGTCATCCTAGATATGTAGAAAATGTGTGTGAATAAAGAGGGGTTTGTGACATGCACGGTGAGGAAACCAATGAAAACACTTTGTGTCCTGGAGGACACCGTGCAATCAGGACGCGCACAACTTTGTCCTCCCCACTCACTCACTCAGACTTCTTTCTCCTCCTGCGTACTCTGAAGAGGAGAACACAGTACTGTGCTGGGAAATCCAGTTCTGTGTCTCTGTAAGAGCCCCGCTTGGAAGAGGGACTTCAGGAAGTAAAATCATTCATAGAGGAATGTAATCCAAACAATTTGAGTGAGAACAGGGTAAAAATAGCCCGGCAAAGAGTTGGGTAGCGGACATAGTAAGCCACTCAGGCGGGCGCCCTGATCAGCTGAGACAGCAGTTTTAGGATTTGTTGTCTTATCCATATTGGGCCTTTACTCTCCCTTCCAGTATTCTCTTCCAACTGAGTTTCTTACCAAAAATTCTTTGTAAAAAATCAAACACCAGATTTAAATACTTGGTTAATCCTCAGGTTTACGACTTATGTGGGTGCGTTGTGTTTTGAAGAGAGTAACTTTGTTAACTGAACGTCAGTTTTCTCATTTGTATAATTAAAGCAATACATGACCTTCCAACATGACAGCATCGCAGTCTCTCTGTTCACTATGTTCTTTGCTGTAAATTACTTCTCTCATTAAACACCAAGGAAGGCTATTAGGCACACCGTGCAGTCAGAAAGGAAGAAGAGAAGATGGGCTTCATTTTGTTTGGTGTGGTGCAGGGGAAAGGCTCTCGCAGACTCCCTGAGTACATATGAGTGAGGAGGCCAGGGGCTTTCTAATGGGGATGCCTTTGTGCTGATTGCTGCGCGGGAGGGATTAGAACGTGGGGGCCGCGTGGCAATCAGAGATGCGCGCAGCTTTGTCTCGGGAGAGAGCAGCAAAGCCAAACCGGAAGGCCATTGATGAGGAGCACCAATAGCTCAAAAAAAGAGAATTTTAGTTATCATTCAGCCGATTGTGGCATCGTGTGCGTTCCTTTGAAAACACTGCATTATCTGGACTTCATCACACCTCATTGCAAATATCATTGATGCTCTGTTGGGAATAGGCGATTGATTATCAGCGGGGCTGATTTTCATTTTCTTAACTATTGACTCCATTTTTTTCTGTACCTTAACCTACAAAATCACTGTAGCCTCCTCCTGGAGAACAGCAAACTGTCACAGAGAGTTGACATAACTCAGATATTTACAAGGCCCCCAATGTATAAAAAAGTTATTTCCCAACAACTCTATTCAGTCTTTTGAAAATCTTTCTTCACTCCTTCAAGGGCTGTATTAACTCCTATCAAACAAGGAAGCTCTTGCATTCTAGCAAGTCAGAATTCTTTTTCTTACACTAAAAGCACACAAGTTCCTATGAAATCACCATTACTGCTGGTGAGCCTTCTGTTGCTGTGACAGAAACATCTGAAATAATAAACCTGAAAAGAGGAAAGGTTTACTTTCACGCACAGTTTTGAGACTTCTGCCTACGGTCCACTGGCCCTGCTGCAGTGGGCCCAGCAGCCCAGCCGTACATCAGGTGGGGGCACGTGGGGAGGAGACTGCTCGCCTCAAGGCAGCTGGGGAGCAAAAGAGACACAGTCAGGGGCTGCGTCCCAAGACCCCACTGACCCGACTTCTGCTGGGCTGCAGTGGGCTGGCAGCCAAGCCCTGACTCATGGGCCTTTGCAGGCCACTTAAACCAATACAGGGTCCCACAGAGGAAGGGGAAGAGTTGCACACCCTGTATTTTAGAGGCCAAGGTCTCAGATCAAGAGCTCTGTCTACCTCTCTGCAGTATCAAATGCCTCTAACATCCCTCTCATTGCAATCTACTGGACAAGGTCAATGGACAACAAGCTCTAAAATATTTCTGGTCCTCCTTTTTTGTTTTTAATAGAGCTGGTTTATTTCCTCTGACGACTATAACCAGACCTCTTTCTGGATGTCCTTTTCCACCACACTGACTTCCTCCTCTTCAGCCCTTCCTTTGTCCCCACTGAGTTGCTTGGATGACTGTGTGTCTAATGTTTACTGAGATGGCCAAGCAGCTGCCCCATTTCACTTTTTAATTTCTCCTGTAAAAATTCCTTGGACAGTTGCTTACAATTTTATTTCCCCTATACATAGCCACATACAAAAAAATAATGATATTACCCCTGAAACTCCAATGCTAGAATAAATCACCCAACAGTTATATTAATAACTTAATCCTATTGACTCACTCCTCTCTTCCTGATCTGGGACTTTAGCTCCCAGATCAGAAGCTCACCCAGTTCTTCCCAAGTCTGGCGAGCACCAAACATAAAGCAAAGGCAGGTGTGTTTTACTTATATGTGCACAGTGAGGCATTAAATCCCTCATGCTTGGTACACATGCATTTTGGGATGGATTCTGGAGCTTTTCCACCTCAGCTCTTCCTTCTGTCCACTGAAAGGAGGTGATCTTCCCAGTCCCAGCTGATGGTGATCTCCAGTAACACATGGGACTTTCCTGGAGCAGTCGTCTGTCCTCAAACCACCAGTGCTGAAGGAACAGAAAGCTAATACATCTGTAAAGCACAGAAACAAATGAATTTCTAGCGAAAGAGCACATTGTGAAAGTCACAGCAACGTCAATCTGCTATCCACATTCCAGGAGGCTTGGTCCTCGTGGCTTGTGGATCAGGAGCTGAGGAGATCCATCCTTTGCAGCCCCAGAAAGTGGTGTCCTCACATTCTCCAAGCAGCTGGACTTTCCCGGGGACAAGTGGCCTTTGATTTCCAGCCATTCATGACATCGAGGGGAGAGAATCAGCAGAAAGCTCCTCTTTTCCCATCTGTTACTCTCCTGTCTTTTGGGCCCTGGATGTGCTCCTATCTGAGTATGAAGTCATATGTCTCATGGCGAAAGTTCCTTCACAATAATGTCCTGGCATACATGTAGGCCTGCAATACAGGGCTCAGGTGACAAAAGTTGCCCGCATATAACCCTGCGTCTCTGTTCCTCCCCTTGGCTTCCTCTGACAGCTGTTGGAAGGATGAGGCCCCTCTCATTAGTGAAATCCTGATGACAGAGAACCCAAGAGCCAGTTCCCCACCCTTTCATCAGAATTTTGTGTTCATCTGTGACTCAGTTTTCCTGTGATTTTTCACTCCATATATGGTGATTCAGGCTCTGTGCCAGCAATTATGTGAAAAGGACAGGTCCTGGGAATTTTTTTGCTCTTTCCTATGTAGAAAAAAAAAAAGTTGGCCCGGGGACTTAGCTCAGTGGTTCCGGCGCCTGCCTCGCAAGCACAAGGTCCCGAGTTCGATCCCCCGGCACAAAACAAAAAACAACAACAACAACAACAAAATAAGTCTACGTTTGCTAAGAGCTGGGTTCTGTGCTGAATGTCCTCTGTAGATCAGCTTCTTAAATCTGCACAGCAACTGCATGAGATGACCACAGGCATCTTTTCCACTTTTCAGATGAGGCGCTGATAACTAGAGAGCTCCAGGAATTCAATTAGACACATGCAACTGGTGACTGGCACAGTCGAGATAATTGGTGTGGCCTAGAAAATGAGAGAAAGTAATGAAGAAAAAAGGTGTAAAAATAGTGATTAAAAGTTGATGCAGGAAGAAAGTTGTTTTTTTTTTAACTAGGTGGGAACATAGAAGACTCATACAGAACAAATTCCTATTTGTTCTATTTGTCTATATCAACACTAGTTTGGAGGAAAAAAAGAAAATATAAATGATGCTTATTTTGACAAATAATGCAATATTTGATTATCTAACGAGTCCCTCTTGCTCCCTGACCATGACTGAATATTTGAAAGGGGGATATACATCATAAAGAGGTTTGTGGCTCCTTGCATCAGTCTCTCCTGTGCACCCTTCTTTGCCACCCTGTGGCTTTAATCCCACCCAGACTTTATTTTAGATTGTGCATGTCAGCTGAGGTTTCGATTAGAAAGCTCTTAGAAGGTCACGTCTCCAAAGATATTGGTTTATTATTAATTCAATATTTAGCTGATTTCTATACCTATAACATAGACTTTCACCAATTTCTGATTGTAAGATCTTTCTGCGGTTTATAGGCCATTCATCTAGACTGTTAAAAGAACCAAATCGCAGTGACGATGTCAGATAGATAGATTCTTTGGAAAAAAATAATTTCAGAAAGTAACTAGGTTAGAGTGAATAGTAAAGAAAAAATATATAATGGGAATCTAACAATCACTTTTATATACTATATAAATATTTTAAAGAATAATCTACAAACTATGCACAGGGATTATAGTGTGGTTGTCAATTAGCATCCTTAATAATGGGTAGAATTAATGTTTTTTTGATGGTGGCTTAGCACAAAAAAATTTAGAGGCTTTTTCAGAGGCAGCTACATTGAGCAACTTTAATCCTTTGTCTTTTAGACATTAATTATGTTTACCTGTTACCAACTGGATGTGAGATATCTTTGTGGAGAGGGTTTTTTTTTTATTATTGCTTTATGGAACAGCAGCCCCAAACAATTGAGAAGAAGCAATTGAAATCGTGGTGGAGGAGGTTGTATCTTGTGGCGGGGATTATCAGTGCTGCTCAGAGGCAATGTGGCGTCTCAGGGTGAGACTTTGCCACAGGTCACCTTGTGCAGAAAGGAGAGAGCAGAATCCCCTCATACAAGGCCAGTTCTTGAGGACGAGTTCTGAGGACCAGGTTGAAAGGATATTGGAAATCTGCAGCATAAGATGGTGAATATAAGGGAGGAATTTCAAACTAGTTTGCCACAGAGAATAAAGACTTAGCTGTGATCGATAAGGTAGCAATCAATTAAGACTCCTTAGAATAGACGCACTCGGATTATTTTAAAAACAGGACTAAAGTCATTGTGAGGAAAATGCCAGAAAAGACAAGACAGGCAATCACAACACCAAATTAAGTATGAAATAATTCCACGGAAAGGCACGCTGTATTTATAAATGCACCTTTGCACTGGCTTCGAAATGAAATGTTGAAAGGAAGAATAGCAGGTAACTGATCAAGCTGTGGATCTGTTAAGATTGTTAATGTAAAAACAGCAAAGTGAGAGTATTGTAGAGAATAGTTTTATGTTTTTACATGCTGGATCAACAAATATAATGATAAAATATATGTGCAGATTCAATTATGAGAACGTCTTTAAAAGCAAAGTGTCACATAATTGCAAAGCAGCACATTATTACTCTTTGGAGCTCTTGTATTTCAAGATTCATATTTATGCAGACAGAGCCAATATCTTGTTTGGAGCAATTTCCATCTTTTTTCTTTTTTGGAGGGGTAGTATTTTAAAGAATACAAATCTAATCCATATCTGAATGCACATTCCTGAATAGTATCATTCAAAGTGGCTAAAAACAAGTTAACGAGGAAGAAAATGTGATAAAAAAGCAATGAATGAGAGATGTATATTAGAAAGATTAGATGTATATTGCAAGGATTTAATATCTAGTATTAAATAAAAACATACTGATTATTATAGATTATAGGATATATAATTCCTTAGGAAACTATGGGGTTTAATTTTAATAACCCATAATCATATACACTATATCTTCATTTGTGAATTACATATACGGATCCCAAAGAGGTCCACGGAAGAATACGCATTGAATAATACTAAGAAGAGCTGAGCATGGTGACACACTCCTTTAATTCCAGGGCTCGGGAGGCTGAGACAGGAGAATCGCTGCAAGTTCCAGGCCAGCTTGGCTACACAGTGAGGTCAAGGTCACCCTGAACTACATCTGAACTACATAGTGAGATACTGTCTCACAGCCCCCTTTTCCAAAAAAATAGTACAGAGTACTAAGAAAACACAGTACTGTTCAATTATGAATTATGATTTACCTCTGAATAGGCCCACTGAGCCATGACACTGCTTTTGGAAGATGAGATGAGTCACTCTACAAAGGGTTGTAGCCCAGTGATCCATGCACCCAAGACACTGCAAAGAGGAGTGAAACCGAAGGAAGCACACATTGATAAAGCCTTATCTAGTGTTTATCATGACACGTGGTAGATAAAACGACATTTCACTTTGGTAAAGCACACTCAAGAAAAGATCTGAGAATATTGCTTTCACTGAAAAGGCTGTGGGGGAGCCAGGGATGTAGCTCAGCACCAGGGCACCTGACTGGCAAGCACAAGGTCCTGAGTTTGATCTCCATTACCGGGGGAAAAAGAACAGAAGGGACAGAACAGAGAGAAAGAAAGGGGGGGGGAGAGAGAGAGAGAGAGACTATCTGGAAAGGAAGCAGGTATTTAAATATCTCAGGCTATTAGACTGGACAGCACAATGCTGCTTAGAGGGAGGTGAGATTTAACACCCATCGTACTCATCCTGCTGAAGCAGCCACACTCTCTTTGTGCACCTGGTCTTCCACGGAAAGTACCACAGACTGGTGGTGTAGACAGCAGACTTTTACAGTTCACAGTTCTGAAGGCTGGGAAATCCAAGACCAAGGCGGATTTGGTTCCTGGCTAGGCTACCCTTCCCGGCTTGCAGGTGGCTGCATTCTCATCACGCCCTTTCATGTCCCTCCCTGAGTGGTCAGAAGAGCAAGCCCACTGGTGTCCCTTCCTACAAGGACATGCAGCCCATGGGGTCAGAACACTCTCAGAAACTCCTCCAGCCTTAGTTACTGCCAAGACCCATCTGTAAACATGATTACCATGGAGCCAGGGCTTCACTTACGGATGTGGGGAGGAGGGTTCAGTCCATAGCACGAACTGAAGAAGAGAAAGATGATGAATTTGACTTGGGGGAATTTTCATCAAATGGACAGACTCTAGTAAAAACAGCTGGGTCAAGAAATAAAATATTACCAAAACACAAGAAACTGAAAAGTGTCCCTTCCAAGCACAACTGGACTGCATATCTAAAACTAGCTGCTGTCCTAATGCTTAACACTATTAATTAGCTTCATTTGCTTTTGGAAATTTTTCTGATGGAATTTCATCATACATACTATTTGAGTCTGGCTTTTCTTCAATCACAAGAATAGCCTTAGCTTCATCTATGTTGGTGGTGTAGCAATATTTAATTTTTCATAGCTGTATAGTAGTCCATTATATGAAAACAGTATAATTGATTTACTCATTTTATTTTTGGTGGTTATTTATTTGCTAATTTTTGAATATTACACATAATATAATGTAAGCCATTTTGTATATGTGTTCTGCAATACAGATATAATGCATTTCTGATAAGTTTATGTGTAGAAGTGGAATTGCTGAGTTATATATGAGCATTCAGCTTTGCAGTTACCATAGCACAAGAAGGTTTCAATTATGCTCTATCTTCGCTGATATATGGCAGTGTTAGTAGACTTCATTTGAGCCCTTCTGGCTGGTGTGCAGTTCTAGCAAATGGTGATTTTATCTCTATTTCCCTGAAGACCGATGAAGGTGAACAATTTTTAATATATTTATTGCCTATTTTTATATTTGGTTATCTGTTTTTTCCCCTTCTTGGATTTTAAGAGGGTTTTTAAAAATATTCTGCATGCACTCATTTGATCAGCTGTATATATTGAAAATTTGCTATTTCATCCTGTGGCTAGTTTTTCACTCTCATAAAAGTATTTCTTAATGAACAGAATACTTTTTACTTTAATGTATTTAAATTACCAATATTTTCCTTCATGTTTAGGAAAAACTACTTTATGTTTAAGAAATGTTCACCTATATCAAAGTAAAACATTTTGTATCTTTTTCCTAGACAGTTTCAGAGCTCCCTTTGTCTATGCACTGCCTCTTCTGTTATTCATTGCCAGTTGTGTTCATTCTCTACAAAGTATTGTCACTATTTTTGTGCATGCATAATTCAGATTCAACTGTCTGTTATTTCATGCTTTACATATTCTTTTTTTTTTTTTTTTTGAAAAAGTCAATGCTTCCACACTGGAAAATTTTTTTCCTAAGGACCTTTCTTTAATTTTGTATATGCATTGACAAGGACTGGGAGGAGGGGAAGGGGTGAGAGATGACAGTGGAACATTTTCTTCAAGTTCTTTAAATTGAAAATTAAATCACCTCAGTAAATTTCCATTACTTCTAGAATACTTACCTCTCAATTTTTTACCTCTCAAATTTTAGCTACTGATCCTTTTAAATTTTTTGCTCACATTTTATACTTTCCTGTGGTAGAACTGATTTACAAACTAATGTGACATAACCAAAATAATTTTCTTTTCTTTTTTCTCTGTATGCTCATAAAGTCTCCTTGGTGGAGAAAAGTAGGTTGACAACAGTACGTTTATGCCTGAAAACCCACAAGTAAGGAAAGCGATGCCCTGCAGATTATTTTGAGATCCTTTGCTGGTATCAGCTGGATTGTGTAATCCTGTTTGTGTTTAGGCCTTGCGGTTTCCTTGTAATCTACCTTCATTTTCTCCCATTACCTGTCAGACTGATATGCATGGAGGTGCCCTCCCAGGGCAACACCCTGCCACACAGGTCCTCTGTGCAGCTGGGTCCTCACAGCTGCACATGCCCGTGACTCCCTCTGTGAAGCTGACCAACAGCCTCAGCCAGGGCGTCTCAGGATCTGTCCAAACTCCAGCGAGTCTCCCAGCTAGAAATGAGGAACAAGGCGCTCTTCTCGCCATCTTCTGTTCTATGTGGCTTACCTCAAGTTTTAAAACTTTAATAAGACCTTTTCATAGACAAGACTCTTTTCTCCTACCCACTGTTGTTATTTTGCATTTTCACTATCGAAGCTTAGAACTTTCTTTTGTATGAAATAAAATGAATGGTACATTTCTTTGTAATTTTCCTTTCATTTAATACAAGTTTAAAGTCATTTGTTGCTAATTTTATTTTTTATAAAAACAAGAAAAAAAGAAAGGTCTGCACACGCCCTACCAAGGTCGTGAGTCCTGTGCAGAACAGGCTCAATCAGCCCACTGCAGACAGGCAGGTCTGCGCACACCCTACCAAGGTCACAAGTGGTGCAGAAGGCACCCAATCAGCCTGCACGCCCCAGGCACAATCCACTGGACAACCCCACCCCCCTCTGTACAGCCACCTGGTTCCACACTACAAAGATCCAGAGGACACTGGACCACCAGACCACTGTACTGAGTCCTGCCACTCCCAGCCCAGAGATAGGGGCTTCTGAGCCACCATCCCACTGCTCCTGGTCCAGAGGAAGGGGCTTCCCTGTCACCATCCCTCCCAATGCTCCCAGCCCACAAGAAAGGGCTTTTGGGCCACCATCCCTACCGCTGCTCCTGGCCCCTGTCCAACCTCTCCCAGCTCAGAGGAGGTAAACCGTGCAAGTGCCAACAGCCCCCCCCCCCCAGTCAAAATAAGAAAACATGTAAATAAGTCTCAAAACCAGATTTCCAGATCACCTACAGCAACCCCAAAAGGAAACGAGATGAAACACTCTGATACTCAACCACCTGGACCCACTGAATTGGCAACAAAAGGGGATCTGGAAAAAATAAAATCAGAAATAATTTCTCAGATAACAGGAGAAATTGTGCTCCTAGTGCAAGACATGATTAATAAATCTAGAGAGGAGCTGAGGAACATGATGGAATCCCAATATAGGAAACAAATGGAATC